>VFFE01009051.1:1795398-2045706 GCA_008921705.1 Burhinus oedicnemus
TTTTTTTTTTTTTTTTTTTTTTTTTTTTTTTTAATAGAGAGCTAGCTCTGTTCTATCCAATCAATTATTAAGAAGGAAATAAAATCTGCAGCATTTCTATCAGTTCCTAAAGGAATGCTGAAGTATCCCAAATAAAGATAAAACCAGCTCCTTGCTGGAAGAGTAGACAAAGAGCTGAGTATTCACAGGACAAGAAAGAAAATTTGTTTCATACTGCTGTGCTTGATATTTCTGAATGCTGAGTGAGGATTAGGTAAATAGTTGAGGTGAACACTTTAAAGATTAAATCCATAACATGAAAACCAAAAGTAAATAGTCCCTTAATAGCTGTGACAGTGATCTGTACGGAGAAAATAAACAATGCCTCAACCACGACGAGGTTTCAGCAGGACAGACGTTCAAAGGGACACCCAAACGGCACCTCGGGATGTTTTACTTGCATACAGACAATGAGTTATGTGACTTGATTAATGGCAGTTTCAGTGCTTGAGTTTGTCACCTTTCCCGAGCACTCGGATGACTGCCATCGCATTTATGACGTGAGGCAGCCGTGACCCGGGACCCGTGCAGACAGCCTGGCTTTCAGGCAGGGCGCGGTGCCATCTGCGCGTCCAGCCCGGGTCCCTGCCTGCCTTCCCCGTCTGACTGCTGTCCGTGGCCACAGCCGAGGCTGAATTCCCCGTTCTGATTAACGCTGGGAAAGATGCAGCTGGCTTCCCAGTCCTGAGCAGAGAGGGATCTGGGCCCCCACTTCCTAACTGGAAGATCGTATAACCTTATAAACTACAAAACCTTTTTATTTCATACGTGGTGCGTATATTAGTCTGCTAAGCAAATTCTTCCTTCTCCTAAGCTTTCCTACCCCTAGCATTTCTCTGTTCAGTCTTAGCCACAACTATTGATGATTGCATTCTTCAGGTCTGGGATCCCATCTATGCAACATCTCAAAAGTATGTTCTTCCTAATGCAAACAAATCAAATGATTAGTGACTGTTCCTAGTACGAGCGAGGTCTCGGGGAGAGCCCGGGATCCTGCTCAGTGCTTGCAAAGTGAAAGGTTTGGATTGGGACTTCCATTATTTGCAACGTTACCGTGGGGGCCTCCTGTAATACCGGATACTGTAACAGATTGTTGCAGCTTCAAGCTATTTGGGATAGTCAGGGAAAAGATACAGAATTTTTAGAGGTTGTCTTTTTTTTTTTTTTCCCCCACTTAATTTTTCCCTGGCAGTAGGTTAAAGGTGCACCTATGTTAGTACTAATACTATTATGGGTCAGAAGCAGCATTTGAGATTTTTTTTTTTTTTTTTTAAATTTCAAATCACTTTGTTGGAACAAAAATGGGTTCAACCTTTCTTGTCACTTTCCAAGCTAGGATGGCAGAGAAGCCTCGGCTATTTTTCACCGCTCTGCTGAGAAGAAATCTGTTTCAGGCAGCTGCTGCTTTTATTGTAATAATCCGTGGAGAGTGCAAACAGAACGGCACTGGGGGCTGGGTCCTGAGTGCCGGGTTTGAGGAGATGCTGTGCTCCTGGCTGCGGAGGGAGTGTGGAGGAGTAGCTGCAGCACAAAGGGCTGCGCAGAGCGAGCTGGGAGAGCACCGAGGTGAGACGCTTCCCAAGATGAAGGGGCTCCTGATGAATGAAGCCATGACTAATGGGTGGCCTTTGGAGAAGGAGATCGGTGCTTCCAAAGGATCCCAGAATAGCTTTGTTTACAAAACTTGCAAATAATTGAAATATTAGCAGTGCTATTGAGTCATAGAGAGATGAAATGGTTTTACAGCTGCTGTGATGATTCTTGTGAATCCACAGGGGTCTGCCTATTGGGAATTTCATTCCTAACAGTAGAAATAGCAACTCTTACTACAGGTCAGAGCTCACACTTAGCAGAAGGCAATTAGGGTGTTGGTAGCTTTAGTAAACGTGAGTCAGTGGAACAGCAGTAGACTACAGGGCTCCTGCTGCAGCCCAGGTCTCTGCCCAGCGGTAAGCGTGCCTGTCTTCCCAAAATCCCACAGAGCCTTGGTTGGAGTCCACCCCCTGTTCTCCTCCAGTCTGGTCACTTACAAGTGTGCTTTTGAGATACCCTTTTCCTTTCAAACAGACTGAACTCCAGAAGACTCCAAAACATACAAACAGCCCTCCCAAAGCTCCTCCCAGGAGAAGGTAATTGCTCAGCTGCCTTTACTGATGCTCTCCTGAAATGTCTGTCCTACAAACGTGTCCTACAAAAATGTGAAGGGTGCCAGGAGGAATGATTCTTATCTTCTGGGAACAAGGGATGTCTGTGCAGCCAAACAAGGCTTTAGAGATGTATTTCTGCTCCCTTTTTGGTTCAAGATAGTGGCCTTTTTGTTTAAATGCAACACAGGTGAACAGATTTCCCAGGATGAGTCCGTCCCATCCTGGGTTTTATCACAGTCTACAGAGCCAGCAGGAATTTTGTTGGATCCCCTTGTTAAAATATTAGCTGCACTTCACTGAAAAGCCTAATGCTTTAAATTCTGCTATAATGGCCTCACACCCCCTGCAACTGTAAGGGGAAAAATTCCGGCCAAATAAAGGATCTGTAAAAAGAAACATCTCTTTTTATATGACACCCTGTTAGCCCTAATGACAGTTTTCTCTCTGTAAGTGCAGTAAAGTATGGAAATATTGCTGTGCTCTATGGTGCAATTTTCTGACTGTGATTTTCGTTGATAAAAGCCTTCAGAGAGTGCATTTCCCTTCCCACTTATCTGCCATCAAAAGACAGCAAATACATGAAAAATTCAGCTGTCACTCTAAACAAAATATACAATTACTCTGGGTTGATGTTTTAAGCAGAAATAATTTCCATGGCAAAATCCTGCAGCTACTTTCTAAATGCTGTGATGTTTGCTTCTAGCTTTTTGCATTATGCATATATCACCTGTTCTAGATATTTGAATGCAAAGATGAGATATCACGAGTTAAAACTCAGCACTTGCCAGATTAAATATTTGCTGGGCTGAGCCACAAGTTCATTACTTGACTGCTATTTTGCACTGGAGAATGAGAAATCTTTTCCAACCTGCCAAAGGCAGGCTATTTTAGGAAGCTGACGAAGAGGGCAGATGTTACTCAAGTGGCTGGATAAGAAAAGGAAATAGTACATGTTAACTCTTCTGGAATAACCAGATAGATGAAAGAAAGTGGAAATGGTCCTGAAACGTGCTAATTTGTTTGGACAAATCTAAGCAGAAAAGATAGGATGGAAATTTGATAGTTCATCTTTCACAACTTGAAATATCAAATTGGGGTTCCTTATGTCTCATGTTGCTCGGAATGAATTTCTTTTGGGGCATCTCTGAACTTTGAAAGCACCCACAATTGAGAACAGTGTTCCTTGTGGTTTGTTTCTGCATACAACTGATACTAGAGATCAAGAAGGTTGTAACCTTAATATAATTGTATTTAGAAACAGAGATGGAATTTCTTCTTATTTTTGTTTCAAGGGCTGAACCTAAAAATAATAGTAAAAAGCAACTTATCTTGGCAAAACAAACAAAACTCTTTCTTTCTGACTGAGACTGAAAGATCTCTTTTCTTTTGTAAGTCACTTAGGCTTTATTCCTCTTTCTCTCCCCTCCCAACCTAAAAAAAATATACTTCATCTGTATCATTCTGTAATGCAAACTCAAAACTCAGTTTAAAATTTCAAGAAGTATTTTAGTACTCCTAAACTAGAATCATTGAGTTTGGAAGAGAAATCTCCCCCTGCCCAAAGCAGAAACAGTGAAACATTTTGAAAACATAAAAAAAAAAAATAAAAATTGATACTTTTAGTGTCATGGAATTACAAAATCGTTTAGGTTGGAAGGGACCTCTGGAGATCACCTAGTCCACCCGCCCTGCTCAAGCAGGGTCAGCTAGAGCAGGTTGCCCATGTCCAGTTGGGTTTTAACTGTCTCCACAAATGGAGATGTCTTCTCATTTTTGTCCTGAAAGTATTAGCTAGCTTGAATGTTAATGCACTAATAGTCTCTGCAAATTCATTGTTCTTCAAAAAGAATAAGAAAATAAATCTCCCACCTCACCATGTTACTAATTTCCCAGAAAATACTGCCATTTTCACAAGATTGGGTTTTGTTATTGTTGATTACGTATGTAACGTTCTCTGGAGAGCACTACAGCATCTTCTGGTTTCATACAAAGAAGTCTGATTCACTCTCCTTGTGGAAATTTTCATACTATAATTAAACTTGGCTTCAGTTCAGAGAGTTTGTGCAGTGAAGATTCATATGTGCTGGTGAGGTCATGTCACCACTTAAAGTGACTAAAGAAAGTCCAGAATGCAGATACGTGGCATTCAGTTAAATTATGTTAATTCAGTTTGAGAAAATTAGTATTTAGCATTCTGTGGTGCGTAAAGATATCATTTCATAGTGGCAGAAAAAGTCGTTGACCTTCATACGCAAGCGGCACAGCTAGTTATTCTGACCTGAACTAGTCCTACTCTCAAAATGGCAATGGGTCTGCTGTGTCGGACTCTCACTGCTGAAAGGTTCATGGATTTTGGTTCCTCTCAAGCTCAAGTCTAAGCTGTAGCACCTCATCAGTGTTCCCATGTCTAGCCATCCATGCCTATTGCTAGGGATAGACCATTTGCCTGCTCCTTCTCCTCAGGCTGTTGGAGCTAGTTCCAGCCTTAGAGAAGTCCGATGCACAGCAGGACTCGGCCTGCAGAAGCAGGATTTTAAGCAAAGGAAAAAACCAAGCCTCTTGGTGAGACTTAGTCAAGTCAGCTGCTCTGCTGTTCATGTTTATACAGCAGTGGTGCTCAACTCTACAATTAAGATCATCTAACACCCTTGCATAAAGGTCAGGCAGCTGATGCTGCCACTAGACTTGACAGATTCACTTATCAGCTTCACTTCCAGGCAAAGCTTATAAGAAGAAAATGAAAGATCAACATTTAATATTTCCAACAACACAGGTGCATACACAAGCATACATCTTAGCTGTGAGTTTATTCTTCATTTTTTAGTAGAAATATGCACTACTAAGGCTCAACCTTTTGAAAACCATGCCACACACTAACTAAAATGGATATTTTAAATGAGAAATGTGACACAACTGTGACTAGCAATTCTTTAAGTACAGTCAAGTGTTTGTGTAGCTAACGGCAAATGAGATGTGATCTGAAGAATGAATGGATATTGCACTAATATACAGAATATCTTTGCATAGTAATAATTGAAGAAAAATCAAATTATTCTAGAGTCTGACTAGGCATTGAGTGGAGTTATATGAGAATGTAAATTGGAGAGAGAAGGGGCAATATCTCTGTATTCTCACCAATCTTTTATAGGTAATGAATTGTTTAGAAAATTTAGCTAGGGAAAAGCTTTTGAATTGGAGT
Source organism: Burhinus oedicnemus (assembly GCA_008921705.1). Taxonomy (NCBI): domain Eukaryota; kingdom Metazoa; phylum Chordata; class Aves; order Charadriiformes; family Burhinidae; genus Burhinus; species Burhinus oedicnemus. The sequence goes on from VFFE01009051.1 coordinate 1,800,784, forward strand.
CTGACAGTCCTTCAGGGTATTCTTCGAGGTTATCTCTGCAAGGCAGGTGGATGAGGAAAGAGACAAGCTTAACCCTATAAAAATAATTATGATATATTATTAGCAACTAATGGCAATCTAATGGGGTCTTTCCAGCAAAGACACCACTGGCTGCAATTTCTCTCTGTCACATGCATAAAAAAGCAACTCTTAATGAAACCTACATTCTGATAATTTCTCAAACCCAGTGAAGTTAGCCAGAAACTTTCTGCACTTGTAGCTTCACATATTTCAGCATATTTCTATGCTGCTGTTGATGGGAACACCCCACCCAGGCAGCATGCAGCAAGCTTCAACACTTAAATCAGCGTTAGAAATCTGTTGAGACCACATGATCTTGTAGATCGAGCATGTGCCTGGGGTTTTTCCTTTCTTACTCAAATCTTTCCTTTTTGAGATTTATTTTTTACACGAAACAAACTGGCATGACCTTATGATGGTTTACATGTCAGAACCCATTGATAGTTTTACTTCACAAAGGCATAAAAAGCGCTCACAATAATTGTGTCCCTACAGTCTTTGTGAAAAGAGACAGCTGGACAGAGGGCAGAGACCCTATACATACCCCCATAAAATCAACAACAGGGGAAAAAAAACCACTGGAAGAATGGAAACTGTGATCAACAATTAAAACACCTTGTGCATGAAGTCTCACTCACAGTCCATTGCCTAAAAAGGCTTAGCTAATGGTTGGAGAACGGGCAAAGGAGGGGGAGAAGAGGACAAGGACAACGTTAGCAAAAACCAGGGCACATTACATAGTCAATCAGTAATTGCTGCAATTGGAGCTCATCATCTGCTTAGCACTTAATGTCTTGGCCTTTTCAGAATGAATTTTATTAATACTAATGCCTTAAGAAAACTGTAGCAGTCATTATCTTTGTTGATTCTTGTGATGTTCGAAAGTGAAACTCTTCTCCTGTTGCTGTTGATTGCTTTTCTCTACCAAATTCCTCATGTTGCCAAGGGCTGTCAGACACTTAAAACATGCCCCTGAGGTCTCCAAGAAGAAGGAATGTCAGGACTACTCCCCTGTAAACTCACGCTGACTACTCCTGATCACCTTCGTGTCCTTCAGATGTTTGGAAGTGGATCAAAAAATGCTGGAAACTATCACCTTCCCAGGGATCGAGGTGGGGCCAACCAGTCTGTAGTCTCCTGGATCCTCCTCCTTGTCCTTCTTGAAGACATAAGTGACATTTGCTTTCTTGTAGTCTGTGGGAACGTCTCCTGATCACCATGACTGAGACAATCAAGAATGGCCTTGCAATGACATCAGCCAGCTCCCTCAGCACCTCATGATCAGCTGTCATGGGTTTGTGTATGTCCACTTTGTTCAAATGTTCCCAGCCTGAATCCAGGTGCCTCTTCCACCAAAGTAGATCTGTCTTGCTTCAGACTCCCACTGGTCTCAGGGTCCTGGGACTGCTGAAAGTTGGTCTTGCTAGTAATGACAGAGATGAAGAAAGCATTGAGTATCTTGGCCTTTTCTGTGTCCTTGGGGACGAACTTTCAGCTACATTTGAGTGATGGTGGCTGCTTTCTGACGAACTGTGCTGCTAAGGGTGACCCCCTGGTGCCACCAAAATTGTCCTGGAAGATTTACCAGAGGAAATGCCTCAGACACAGAGGGCTCAAAGGCTTGTTGATTTCAGCGCCCCCAATTCCACATGCTGCATTTGTTCCAGGTCTCGGGATACAGAGCTGCCGTTATGTCTGGTTTCAGGGAAGGTTTGTCATAACCCATCATCTCTCCAGCAGAGCTCTCTCAGGTGATGCTGAGAACGCCTCGCTGGTGAAGGATGGCTTTTACTCATATCCTGTTCTTTAGAAAGCAGAGCGTGAGTTTCTTGTATGAATTCTGCTGATCTTTTGCTTTTATTTCTCTTCTGTTTCTCTGTTTCCTTCCATCAGTTTCCCCGATTAAGTGTAACAGTTTGAGTTGCTCTGGGCCCTTGCAGCAGGAGCAGAAACATTTGCAATCCTGCAGAAAGATGTTTTTTGTGAATTTCCTCTGAAATTGCTAGGCAAAAATGATGCTCTAAAAGTGAGGGTAGAGCAGAAACCTTGGAATGATAATGCTGCAAAGACCTTATTCTTTGTCTTTTTCAAAACATTGATTTCTTGAGGAAGGGAGATCATCAACAAAAGGAAAAAAACCCCACAACTCACATGCTGGGGTGGGCCCATTAGAGGAATGCAGGCTCATTAGTCCTGCTAAATATGATACGGCATGTAAAGTCAAAAAAGCAAAGTGAGGTCTGGAAAACTTGGCAGGAAATCAGCCAAGATCCATTATATTATCTTTCACATGGCTTGTTAGCGGTGACACTAATTGAAGGCTGGGCCCTCTTTTTTGCTGACTGTCTAACACAGGGCCATTTTCATTTCACCTGATTATGTTGCCCTATTGTAAGAAGTCTGACAAAAACAAGATTTGTGGAAACTCCTACCAACGAGTCCTTGGCTGCCCAAAAGCTCTCTTGGCAGCTAGAAGATTTCTGTTAGTAAGTGAACTGACCCATTTTTCATTTCTAAATATCTCAGATAAATTGGCTACTGTACTGCTGCATTTCAGTTAAAGCTGACCAGGTTTCTGTAGCTTATCAATCTGTATTTACTACATGTGTGAAACTTGTGGAAATACAAAAAATGCTACAATTCCTACCCACGCCCGTAAGAAAATGACTTGAGCAAGACTGCCCACCTGAGGGTTGCCAAAGACTGGGAGTAGATGAAATAAGTGCTGTTGTAGGAAAAGACCATACAATAGCGGAATTGTTTTGGGAGAACTTTTTGTAGCACACTTGGATAAGAACTGTGATTCTTTTGCTGCTTTTATCGACATTATTTATAATTTCCTCTTATAGTTCCCTTGCTCGCTTTTTGCACTTCCCTGAGCAGAGAAGCTCAGCTGTATAATAAGGAGCTGAGTTTTACTTCCCTTGTATCAGTGTAAATCTAAAATGACTCTGTGGAAGTCAAAAAGATCTGATGTTGGTTAGGGGAGAAATGATCCCACTAATGAGCTTGCTAAAGAGAAAAATTCCCTCTCCAATTGTGGAACAAATTAACTATTAGAAGCAGTCAGTTGGATGCAACTCTCTGCGGCTGATGACCAGAGAGACTTAAAAGTCCATTAAGCTAATGCCTAAATTCATTCTTTGCACATAGCATGCGCAGAGGCACTGTCCTCGCAGACTGGGCTGTCGCAAGGTCCTGGGTTTCCATCAGGGAGGGGATTTACATCAGCGAGAAAACATTTGGTGATTATGACTACCAACTGCGTTAATCATCTGCTTGAATTAAAAGTCACTGACAAGTTGCTTTGGGATTCGTGTGGCTATGCAAGGGAAAAAAGCCAGAATGAGAGTTTCTGAGCAAACTGGATGTGCCAGTGAGGGATGATCCTTTTCCTCTGTTGACCGCTGACGCATCGCACAGAAATGGGGCTCTGTCAGAACAGGACAGGCCCTTTACAAGGCAAAATCTGCCCTTTTGGTTCTTGAGGCATGGGGTATGACTGGGGGAAAGCTGGTTTTGTTGGAGAAGGGGTGTCAGTGCATGGTGCCACAGGGACCTCGCTGCTGGATGGCTGCCCCAAACAAGGCTAAGATGGGTCCTGCCTTCTGCTGCCTGAATGGCTCCTCCGTGGCCAAGGGAGGCTGGGTTTGGAGGACCATGCTTCCTGGGGGCTACCACCAAGCGCCCTGTCTAGAGACCTCTGTGAAGCAGCAGCAGCCTACTAGTCCCTTGAGCCATCTAGTGGTGCCTTCCTTGACTATTGAGTATAAAGTCTCACTCAAAAATATAAACAGCATCCAATTAATCTGAAAATAGTGATTAGTGCCAGAAGCAGGCTAAAATGAGACTGTCGATGTTTTGGTAGGTTACCAAAGCAACAAAAATTCTGGCCTGGAACTGGCAGACAAGATAAAGAGGTGGATGCGAATGTAGGATGCTAAAGGCTAAGGAGGTTGGTTTGGTATGGTCTATCTTATGTTTTGTCTTGGTGTTTGCAGCACTTTATGGATGCTCATTGAACGAGGCTGGATTTAAAAGAAAAGTTGAACTTTCCAACCTGAAACCTCAAATCCTTTTCTGATGGGTTTTGTAACTGAAAAGCGGAAATAGAGTCTTCAGTAATTCAAAAAAGATGTAATGATCAAAGCTGCAATTACGTGGTGAGTCATCTTACAATTGTCCATGTGCTAAGAAGTAGAGGCTGTGTGAGAGATCATGTCATGATTGGTTTTGCTCAATGAGGATATAGGAGCTGCTATTACTTTCAGCTACGGAAGCAATCTAAGTTCTGCAGACCTGTGTTTGTGGAGCAGAAGAAAAGGCAACAGTCCTGGCTCCCCCATTTGTGTATTTTATTTAGTAGTTCTGTCTGCAGCATCTGAATTCATTATGGTGCTTTATTACTTTTTGCCTTCTTTCAGAGTGTCTGCTCTCAGTAGGAATCTTGATTTTTTTTTTCAGTTTACACTAACAAATTACATAGCAAAACAAATACCAAAGAACTGATCTTTAGAGTATGATGTTTTTTGTTGTTTTCTGCAGCATGCACCAACAATGAAATATTTACTGAACATTTCACAGTGTGTGCATTTTCTCAAATTAAAATTGCAAAAGACAAGGAAATGAAGATAAAAATATCCAACCATGCTATTTCTCAGAAACCCTCACAAGTAATCTAATATTTCCCTTTAAATCCTGTTGTTTTATTCTGCTTGATACTAAAATTAGTGCTAAATACAATTTGGTTTAAGTATAAGAGAAACTCCTTCTTCCTAAAAATGTTTAACTTGACACACAGAAAAACAGCTAAAAGGAAGCAGGACAATTTGTAACTCTCTACTGGAAAAATATAATAAAACATTTGGATATTCTGCTACAAGTCTTGCTTTCCCAGTTCCTCAATTCCTTACCTAATCGCAGTGAGGTATCTTCATGTTTTATTTGCAAATTTTCATAATAGCTACAATATTCAAACTCTAACACAATAGAATGTGATTACCTACTTCACAAAAATCATTGCTGTAGCTCTGCCCTTAAAGATTTATTTGTAAAACAAGCTTTTTTATCTTGCCATCTCTGACATCAAGTGCCTTGAGTCAATGACAGATAGCTATAAATCAATGCCAGCTTTTACAAGAATCCCAAAAGGAAGGTCTAATGTAAAAATATAATGCCATCAAATCAATTGGTACTTTTTTTGCAGCTTTATCTGAAAAGAGACCTGCTTTGTATGCCGAGAGACAAATCAGGTTATCTGATCTAGCAAGTCTTGCAAACAAGCAAATTCAAATATCTTATCATGGATCAAATCCATTGTGGTCAATTAATTCATTCAGTTGACATAATGCACCTGTAGAAACTGCTCTCAAATTCTTCCGTTACTTTATAAATACAGTCGTTCAGCAAATGAGAAGTAGCATTGCTATCTCTACATTTGCAGTGTATTAGAATGGCCTTCATCTAGTGCAGTCAAAGAGTTGCCACAGTTTAATGGGGAAATAGAAGAAAGGCCTGTTTAGAAAACATGGATCTTGAACTGAAGGATTTTATGGGCTTTTTTTAGAGGTGGTCTGGGCTAGGACAAACAGTTTATGTCCTTTAAATTGGGAGGGAGAAGCTGCCCATCTACAAAACCTAGGAATCAGGCAATGGCTTTAGCATAGATCAGCCTTGCCTTGCAATGGGGGAATGCTTAGCAGAAGCGGTGACAACTTCTCGGGAACTTGGATACAGGTTTCCAGCAGGTTTTGACAAAATCTTTGAAAGTCCTGATGTGGTGTGAAATGGTTTGTACCTGCCCACGGGGTGAAAGAGCTGCAATTGCCCTGCTGGGTCAGGGCAACATCTTGGTCTTGATAGTAAGAACCAGAGCAAAACCCTTGTGAGGGAAGTGCTAGGCAGTGCCATTATGGAATTCCCACAGAGGAGTTTTCTCCCTACCTCTCCGTCACCAGTTGGTTGATGCTCTGGGCCAGCAATGCTTTTATTTCTTATAGATCATTTATCCTCACCAATGCCACGGTGAAATTCTATTATCTGTGCTGATAGGGAATCTTTTGAAGTGGGATGATAGGGAACCTCCATATCTCATAGTGATGAATCCCCCAAGTTCATTATATGCTTCATAAATAATTTGTTTCATTAATTGTAAACTTTTCTCCTTTTGTCCTTTCAAGTTTCGATGTGTACCCTCTGCTCTTCTACTACAAAAGAGAAGGCTGTAGCAATTGACTGATGTTAAAGGAGTTGATGAGAAGATCTGAGAGTCCTCTTTGCATGCCTTTATTTTTTCATGAATCTCTGCCCAGTTCCATGTTGTTGGTCTCCTGTAAATGCAGCCACCTCAGACATTCCAAAATTTCGTCATATATTTCCTGCGATAGCTGTGTCTCAACCACCCATCCATGCAAGTGGGGATGGCCTTGCTACCAGATATAATCATGAGTGGATAACTTTAACGTTAATGAGAACTAAAAGCTTGACAATGAGGAGGGGGACCTTTCAAAGGCTCAGGCACTGAAAGCAGTGACAAAATTTGGCTCCATTGTATTTGCTTTTTATGTGTGTTCAAAAGAGGAAAAATACTTGCATTTTAATATCAATCCAGCAATCTAAACTGAGAGGGAAGTAATTATACATGAAAGAAATATAGTCTTTTGTAAGAAGGTTTTTAAAGTATCAGTTTCATTCTACCATAATATTGTTATGATTAGATTTACCTTCTAATATTTTAATAACTTTAGAATGAAGTAAGGAAGTCCTTTTGCAGCTTATCTCACAAGCCTGTCTAGGACATCACACTTAATGAGGTTTATAATTCAATATAACCACATCTGCATCTTTAATAATGCCTAACATTTAATCTTCATTGCACCACTTGAATCAAAAGATCTAAAATTAAACCTACTGCAGCTTAATCTAATAATAAACACGCGTGACATTTTGTGCAAAATGTGTGCCTGATCAGCACGGTGCACTCTTACAATTGTATCAGATGTAGAAAAACATAGTTTAATCAGCCAAAGGTAGATGGTGACATTTAACTCCCACTGACACACCTACTTTGGGGAAACTCTAAGATCCTGCCCCTGGAAGAAAGGACCAGTTGTCAGATCATTAGCAAACTTACATCCAAATCCCACTAGTTAGAGCAGCATTAACACAGACTCTTACTAGTAACAAGTGGTTTTCAGACCCCTTAACTTCAGACAGGTAATTTTGATACCTTCAACAGTAGCCTTGACTTCATACGTGGTCAGTGGCAAGGTGCTCCAAATTTCTCTGGTAATTAACTGGGGCAACTGAGCTGAGGCACCTGAATGTTGTTTTGGCTTGTCAACACTACAATGCAAGTGTCTTTCCCACCTCATGTCTCTATGGCCCTTGTAGGCTGTTACAAGCCTGCTGAGACCATGCTACCAGGTTCTCAAGTGGGAAGGTAAATCAGTCCAGATCATAAGAGTAGCCTTTCAGCCATGGGTAACCACAGCCATGACATTTCGTGGATTTTGGGGGCCACAGTAGTAGGGTTGAGCATCTCCACTGAAGAATGAGGGGCCTGTGCGTGAGACATAGACTTTATTTGTGTGCTCAGAAGGAACTTTGCATTGGAAAGTCCCCCTGAATTAATGGGACTTTGCACAAGCAGCCAAAGGGGCCAATTCCTGCAGAGCTCTTTGTGGACTCAGGGCTTTACATGGGGCCAATGGGTGGGTGGTATTTCTTTTCAAAGATGTAAATATTGCTCTGTAATCGGGTGTTATGTTTTGTAGGCTACAACAGTTCTGCCACTGTGACACCAACATTTATCTCTGATGAAAGTGAGATGAACAAGCAGGACATGAGACATAACACGTAGAGATAACATTTTGGAGAACAGGCAGTGTTAGAATCATCTATAACATGTTCAGGTGAAATGATGAATTTATGAAAGCTGAGCCAAATTATTTAATCAGAAGCTACAGCTTCTCATTTATCCTCTCATTTATCCTCAGGCCAGCTACGCTCAAAATCACTGTTTTGATTCCTTACAGGTGCAGAAATTAGCAACAAGTCAGTGAAAGATTGGAAACTATATTTGACCTTGATCCAAGATGTATGCTCTTCTCCTTGTGTTTAAAGGGCTCTGATCCTTACTGGATTGTAGAGCAGTCAGTCTGTTTTCTTTTAAATGTATTTTGAAGCTAGTATGGTAAACAACAGTGTAACTCCTCCATGTAAGATGCCTTTGTGATATTCACAGGAAGTCCCCATCACAAGTAACAAGACGGTTCTTCACCAGGATCTGATCAGAATAACTTGACATCAGCTGGGTCAGGATAGGGAGCTTTGATCGGAGGAGATGAAAGACTGGTGAAAACTCTGCTGGGCCATAGAGTTCCATGCTGAAGCTGAAACTTCATGTTTCAACTGGGCTCCATCTGACTTTAATTAAATAAGGGAAGATCAAAGTCTACAAATCTCCCTGATCTATATCAGCACGGCAAGCTAAAGGTAAAAATTCTCAGTATCTTTCTGTTCCTTTGAAGTCAATAGTGAACTTTGTGCTGCACATGAGGACAAAACGAGTGCCATTTGGGTAGCTGCGGGTTTACAATAGTTTTGACGTAATGTCTATGCAAGGGGAGGGAGAAAAGCTGCATCTTGAAATGATGCCTTTGCAGCTGTGGGTCCCCACTCCTCCCCCAGACTGATTTTATCTTTAGGATTTGCTTTGTCTTATGATGATGCTAGAGGCACAATTACATCTAATAAATCAGGGATACCATTGTCTTGGTTTTCCTTCAGCTATAAATCACAAACTATTCAATTTTTGTACAACCACTTCCCCTCCTGCCTTCCTTGCATACTGGTGAGGTGAGCTGGAGGCTCACTTGATAAAAACATCCTGAAACTAAACCAGCTGGAAATAGACAGTATAATAATGCCAGCCCGCTGTCAGCCCTCATCTATTTTTGTTTGATTGGTATCTGATTGTGATTGAAAGGCTTAGTCCCTGAGTTAGCTACCTTGAGGCCAACCTTGAAAATGTGTCACATTTGGCTACTTGATAGCATCTTAAGCATAATGTTAGATCCAGAGCGTGCACGGCGCAAAAAATCGAAAGCTGGCATCTTGCTACGCTGCATAGCAAAGGGAAAGCAACAGGGAAAGAATCTGACAGACAAGCAAAGAAATGGAAACGCTGCAAGGCAGAGAGAGGAGCCAGTACGTGTGCATTAGCAGCTCTGGCCAGAACGAAAGAGTGACTTCCCCAGGGTCTGGGCTGGCTTCGTGTCTAACGGCTGTTGCAAAATACAGCGTCCCCTCTCTGCAGTGAGGATCTGTGTGAGGCCAGCTTTGCCTGCGTATGGCTCAGGAGGGCTGAAAACAGAGCAGTTCCCAGCGTTAACATGGTCTCATTTGCTGGGGTTGGGATTAAGGTTACGGAGGGGCATGCTGGTTTGTGGCCCATCTCTGCTAGGGCTGTGTAGGATGCAGATAATGATAAGATACGTGAGTAGGGAAAATAAAATCATTTTGATTATGTCGACTAAAAGTCAGGAAAAAGTGACAGTAACAGGTCTGTTACAGGGGATAGCACTGGTTATTTCGATTTCGGTTTCTGTAGTCTGACTGACAGTCATAAAAAATAGCTGTGAGGCCAAAAGATACAGACCTTCAAACCATACCTCCCTGAAAAGAAGGGAGGGGTGCTTTCAGAGGTTGGGTAACTGAGGCTAAGAGCAACAAACCATGGCAATGAGCTGCAGAAGAGAGAATTAGGGATGTCAATACACCTGCTGAACAGAGCGATACTCCAGCACAGAGACCAGGAATATCAACAGAAGGGCTGTGAGTAAATAGACCTCTCTTTCATCTCCACTGGAAATGCAAATAGGAACTAGATTATATTGCCATAGGAGTAAGAGATGTCATTGGTATTACATAAAACGTGGCTTGACTTTGGGTCAATGTACTGTATTTGATGATGGCTTGCATTTGAGCTGCTCACAAAATACCATTGTAAAAACCCAAACAGTATGCTGCTGCTTTAGGTGTCGCAACAAGATATATCAAAGAGGCCTAAGCACAGTCCTCACTAGCAATAAAGGACTTTGTAAAACAGACGTCGCAATTGATATTTAAATAGCTTGCTTTTCCAAAACATTTTAACATCATTCCTATATCAGCTTCTCTAGTGGGTTTCTCATAAGATGCTGAGGTTGGTCTCCTGTGGTATGTGACCCGTAACATACCAGTGGTGCTTTCTAATGAACTTCTGAAAGGGAAGGAATTTCCCTTAAACAGAAAATCTATAGAAAAACATTGTGATCATTGATGAATGCTTTCTATATGGGTAGCCTTCCTCGTTCAGTGTCTGCTTGAGATTTTCTTTTTCTGCTTGGGAAGTAAAGCTCGTTTCAGGTTCCTGACTGAAGGAGTGGTTGTGTTTTCACCTGCACGGTTCATCCACCAAAGCTCCCTTTTGGATGGGGACTGGGAGACTGTACACAGCTGGGCAGGGCTTTGTGCCTGACCGTGCATAAGATGGCGAGTTCTGCCCCAAGAGATCCATTTTTACCATCGGACACGCTGGTATTGTCGCACCGCTGTTGGGGGAGCAGGTGGGGCTGGAGGAAAGAGATCTTTATTAAGCATGCAGACGAGGGTAGGTGTTAGAGGGCAAACGGGACTTGCCGTTCATCCTGTTTGTCCCTGGAGTTCAATACTACACTGAAGCAGCTAATGCCTCAAACATGACCTTCGCTCTTTGGTGCTACAGGCAGCCAGGGAAGTGATGGGAAAGCTGAGTCTGGGAGGGATCTCCAGTGTATTTTTACTATTACTGTAGAAGGTTAATGTCAATACAAAGCCCTGGCAGCAAAGCAGGTTGCTTGCATTGCTGGAGTGGCAGAACAAGGCCGCTTCAGATCGCTCCCAAAACCCCACCTTTTTTCCGGTGAGTATGACAATGAAGCATATTACTTTCTTGAACTATTTATTTGTGCTCTGGCTTAAGGAGTGTCTATAAGCTTGAGCAAATGGCTGTCTGCTAGTGTATGCCCATAACAAATATCCCGACCACAAAGCGCTGGCTGCTTATTCCCACCGATGCTGTTTGTCATTTTTAGCTAATAGGTGCAGAAAAAGGAACAATGAACGAAAGGCTCCCAATGGCTGTCAGTAAATTTATTTTGCAGTTAACAGCCTTTGTAATGCACAGGCTAACTTTATCTCATTTCACTGTGGGTGTGCTGGGATAATTGCTCGAGTACTTTGTTAAAAAAGAAAAGCTCTCCACATTTCCATTAACTCCCGGCATGGTGTCTGTTTCACTTGACTGCACTAGGTACCATTTACAGTTCAATTTCACAGTCATGATGGACTGAAACATATAAACCTGCTTTCTCTCCACTCCACTAATCACATGCATTAATAAACAGGGAGATGCATAAGGTCTGTTACTCTTCTTTTTCCTTTGTAAGTCTATTTTTATGAATTAAATCATGAGATTTTTCCTGTGAAATCCACACTGCTAGAGGAATAAATACAGTGCTACCTTATTCAGTGGGGTGTAATAAGCTACTATTTTAGGGAAGCAAACCAGGCATACAGTTGTTGCAAACTAAAAAGAAAATAAAATCTAGCAACAAAGAATAGCATTGTATGATGTCAATCTACAGTATGCGTGTGTTTATATAACCACATTGGAATTTACTTTGAACTTTAGCCTGGAAAACTTACTTACTGGGGGGAAGGGGAAAGGATTTGAGTATCTAAGCACCGAAATAGCTAAGACAAAGTAGTAAAACTGTGTGGTTGGTTGTACAGCAGAACCACGTGAAAATGCAAAGAATCCCCTTTGTAACGGGTAGAGACAAGTAAGCCACTTGATCATTATGGTATGAGATAAGTATACAAGCCACAGGAAATGCTGTGTTATTCACATTCCTCTCTTATTGATTTTCCAAGGGTGGCTAATTTTTGCCTTTTTAAGGACCTTTTTTGTACATGAGTTGTTCTTGTTCTTGCTCTGGTTTAATAATATCAGTTCTCTACAGAAAAAGAAAGAACAGTCATAAGTACCATTACATGAGATAAAACATGGGTAAGAGATCAGAACACCAAGGGCTGCTTTTTTGCTCCTGTGGCTTCTCTGGTGAAGCAAGAAGGAGAAAAAGAAATTGACCTACCATAGCATTTATGAACTCTCATTCATACTGATTGAGGGCTCAGTTGACGAGCCCCAAGTTCAGTGCTGCTACCCACGAAACTTCTACTCTCTGTAGGGACTGCCCCATCTGGCCCTTTGTAAAACTGGGTGTAGCAGCCTTTCTCTGTTAAAGCATACGACAGAAGCGTTCTGATCCCTTAACCACGTTTTTTAAAAGTGCTTAATACCCAACAAATTTTTTGGGGTTAATTTGGCCAGAATAACAAAAGATCTCAACACTCTGGCTGCTGAGAGGTTTGGAAAATGATATTACTTTTGGTGATGACATGTAAGCAGACCCTGCTTCAAAACCTCCCCCAGAAATGTTTCTTAAAATGGAATGCAGAGTTTTGCATCATGCCTTTGGGTTTTTTTCTGTCTTGTGGCATGTTCTGTGACAGCAGTATGGCCACGTCTTTGATCATACATGGCCCATTTTTCAGTTGTGCTCAAGGAAAGTCTTACTGCGAACAACACTAATTCAGTTTGCAAAAGGTATCAGTAATGGGCTGCTGGGTTTTTCATCTCTTTTTGTAAAGCAAAACAGACTTAAATTCTTAGGATTTAATCACTAGTGTCAGAACAGCTTTGCAGCCTGTCTCTCCCCTTTAAATGTTGCCTTCTCAGTGTATTTTTTTGAGAATGGACAACAGCTGGGATTGCATCGTCTACTTAGACAGACATTAAAAGGTGTATTTTTCTCTTAGTAAATGCCACCTGTCCTAAAAGGCAATTGGGTGACTTCTGTGATAAACCACCTGCGGTGTATAATGGCAAGGTGATTCATCTTCAGACCTAGCTATTGCAATAATAAAGCTTTTTCTAGTCAGTAGCTAAGGTAATTTAATTACAGTATTTGAGCTGGAAGACATAAGCATGTAGAAACTTCTTTTAAGTGACTCATATAGTGTTTGGAAATTCAGAATAGCAGCAAGTCTTTGCTTTAAAGTTTACTCTTCCTTACTCTCTCCTCCCTGTTTTATGTGGTTTTAGGAAGAGCTGTTAGGATGTGTGCGTCCAGGGCAGCCCTTCGCGTCTTTTTGAGATGGGGAGCTAAGACAAAGACAAGCAGGATGACATTAGGTCCCTTGTACCCCACGACACTGTGCCGCCTGCAAATACCTGACGGGGTGGAGGGGATGAGGAAACCATTCAGCCCTTGTCTGCTGACTGCTTCCCTAGGAAGCAGATCTCCTGACCCTTTTGATTGCTCTCTGTGAAGACTGCAAAGACACAGGGAGAAGAGGAGGTTCGTCTTAGAAAAGCTAGAGCCATGCTTCTAGCAGTTGCAGAGGTCTATGCTGAATACTTCAGTCTTCTGCTGTCAGAGGAATTCACTGAAATTCTCCTGACCCACTACATAGGCTGATCAAATATAAGATGGGGAATGATGAAAAGACTGTGTAAATGCACAGCGGCTGTTTTCCTGGGCAACAGTCTGAATCCATGAATGACTAATGTGGTCAGCTCTCTCAGAACAGCAGAGTCTCTGTGCTTCTCTCAGGTCTGAGGTTTGCAGAGATCTGCAGGAGTGTGCTGAGCATTTCTGGCCCCCGGGGGCTTTAGCTCAACTCCACGTTTCTGTGACACTGCATTTTATTTTGTATACTGGAAAGCTTAAGCTAGATGTTGCTTGGCTAGTTTGCTTACCTCTGTGCTCCACAAACTTGGATGTGAAGCATGGTATTAACTCAACAGCAACAATGGAAATGAAATAAGACATCCTACCACTCTGTGTCATTAGACCTTGTTATTCCATGTAATTCATTACCATTTACCTAAAGTAGTTTCTGCAGCCACTGACTTTTCTTCACTTGCTTCCCTCATATTCCAGCCTGCTGAGTTGCTTCAGTTACGAACTTGGTAAAAAATAGATTTGACCTCATAGATCTTGTAATATGTTTGATTCATTTGCAGTCAGCAGCAACAGGTACGATCCTTCTCTTTCCGGCATCTTTGCCATTCCCATTCTCCACTTGGCATCCTCAGAACCTGCAGGGTTTTGGGATACCTGAACCTACAGCCATATTTTTTGTTGTCCTCTAATAATTCCGAGATTGAGTTTTATGGTCTTCTCATCCACTTTTTCAGTTATTCTCTATAAAGTCCCCGTGACCCATGGCATGAGGTCAGCTTTACTCATGGATCAACAGCTTTTTCGTACAACTCCATTTTTTTCTGTTTCTTCTTTCCAAGCTAAAGCTGTTGTTAGACTAAAGGCTCGCAGCTTCAGCTACCAGTAGAAATAAATCTGGACATAGCATGCATCCTTGTCTGACTTCTGTAGTCATCCTTAACCATTCCATCATCATCTTGTCCACTCTTGCCACACACGATGACTTGCTGTAAATGTTTTCTGTCAGCTCGATCAGTCTCTTGGGATGTCAAAATTTTATGGAATTCACCATCTTTTGCTTTCTGTGTGATGCTGTCAGAGCCTGCTCAAATTTTGTGGAGTTATTATAGCAGGTTCAGTTGGGTCCTGCAGACTTTTCCGAGATCTGTCTTAAAATAGTATGCTGGTATGTTTTTCCTGAGAACTGCCCTAAACCCAGCCTGTTTGTCTGCAGGTATTTCTTTCACCTTTTCGCCAATGCCTGCTTTCTTTTCATTGTTCACTCTGCTTTTATTTACATTTCTTGAGGAACTGGTTTGTACAGCACCTTAGCTGTGGATTCCCTACCTGCTTGTAGCATGTGTTTCCAATGCCATTTTTTCTACCTTTTTCTCTTTTGAACTTTATTCCAAGAGCTTGAGACTTTGACTCCTTTATCTAGGGGGAAAAAAAAACAACCCAAAAACCCAACCCCAACCAAAAAAAAAATTACAAAAGCCCCCTGCTTTCTCCTATTTGTGCCAGGAAGCTTTTCTAGGGCTCATCTGCTGTCCTCTGGGTTCTTCAGAACACTCTTTCCACCCCATATTTTTGCTTGCTCACCTTGAGCTGTTCTTTACAAACAGCCTCTTCACCTCAACCTCCACACCCCTCTCCTGTTCATCTGCATAAATTGATGCTGTTGGGGAGTCCTCCAACTACTAGCCTGAATTAGTAACTGGTCAAAAACCATGTCACGACAAATAAAAATAATTATTAAAAAAAAAGTTAAGTTTATACGAGAAAGGATTAGTAATGGACACAAAGTAAAGTTTTACTGTACCCTTCTGCTAAGAGTGCCTCTGAAAGTATCCTAGGAAAATGACTACTGGATCTCAAACGAGTCGACCCCTCCTTTTTTATCAGACTGCCTGGGTTTTGCTGGCTTCTGCCTTTATGCTGATAAAGATGACTTTTGACAGGAAACAATAGGATCTGTGTGTAACCGCCTGTGTTTCTGGTCTGGATTCCTTGCCAAAATAGCTACACTTAGCACTTGCACAGTTCTTTTCATCTTCAAAGCCTTTCATAGATCCGATGTAAACAGCTGGAGTTCCACTGATTTTGGTGGCAAGGAGCTTAGTAGCCTTCAGAAAAGGATTACGAATTTGCATGGAAAGTAGGACTATCATCTGCTGCTCTGCTAGCTAAAATTGTATAAAGATTTCAAGCTAGAAAGCAATTATTAGCTGAATGGGGTTAAGTAACTTTACTTGTGGTCAACATGCATATTCCTGGCTACAGTTTCATTGGATGAATCAAGGATTGATTATTCAATCAATCCATAAATATGTTTACAAGAAATGCAGTTGCTGAGACAAACAGTATTTTTGAGTGTCATTGATTTTGATGTTTTATCAAGCCATGTACCTGTATGTCCTAATACATATGCCTGACATGTACAGAGATATTTTCTTGGTAGGTTTTTTTTCACCATATTAATAGCTTTGAGATTTATTTTATGTTGTTTCACAGTGTTTAACAAATAAGACACTTTATTTCACTAGTACATCCTATGATATATGTTGCTATATTTAAGGTTGGAGTGCACTTAAGAAGACAAGAGCTAGTCCATCCCCCTGCTCCAAGGCAGAAACAGGTCTGTCCAGCCTGGGAATATGTCCAACTAGCCTCTTTACCAATTATTTTCTGCTTTTACCTATTTACCTGCTTGCCTTATAGTCAGGCTATGCCTGACTCTGCTTTTGTAGTGAAAATTAACCCAGTTGTTTCAAGCTTTCACTGTAAATCATGTTTGTCTATGCTTCTTAGGATTCTTGTTGATCTTCTCTGAACCATCTCTAAATTCTCCACATTATTCTTAGTGTGATGCACAAATCTGGTTGCGATATTCCAGCTGAGATCTCTCAACTGTGTATAGAGCAGAATGTTCATCTCCTATATCTTGCATGTAACGCGTCTGCTAGTGCACCCCAGAGCAGGATCAACCTTGTGTGTACAGCATGACGGTAGCGATTCAGATTCCGTTGGTCTGTAACAGCCTCTATTTCTGCAGTGATTCTGCCAAAGCAGTTACCCCTGGCTCATGTTTTGGTGTTTGATTTCTCTTTGTGTGTTTACTGAATTTCATCTTGTCGATGTCAGACCATAACTTATGAACTGATGCCCATTTGTAATATGGGACCTGAATTTATTAGCAGCAGGCACGGGCTTTCCTTATTGTGGAAATATGAGTTCCTTTTCAAAACCTGGTTGGGAAGGGATGGTTGAGGAGGGATGAAACTGTTCTACTGGTCAGAATTGCTCTTCCAACTGCTCTGTTGGAACTGCTCTTCCAACTCAGCATACTGTCAGGTACTCTAAAATCAAAAGCTTTGGTTTGGTCAGAAAGGTTTTTATGCTGTTGCCAGTGAGATGAAAAATAAGTAATATCTGTCGTACCAACTCTGACCCACCCAAATAGGGATACTGCTCTTCACATCCATCCTTCGCTTGGCTTTCTGTCAATCTGGACATCAGATTCTCAAGCCCAACCTCCCTGTGATGTCCAGTCTCCTCCCAGAGCCCTGAAAAGTAAATGTAGATATGCGAGTGTTTTATTTTTGCACGTGGAAAATGAAGCATGGGGTGAGCTGAATTATCTTCACTGCTCTGGGAAAAACTATGCACAAACCTCTTCCGCTCATCTGGCAAGAAATAACCTCTGGAATATGAAAGATGGTGAATTAAACCAAACGCTCATCTCCTCCAGTGACTCGTCTGCTTTTTTAGTTTCAGCTGGTGAACAATTTCGTCCTTTTTCTTTGAAGAAGCAGTTTAGAGTAATTCCCTTTTAATTTGCCACCAGTGCATTCTGCCAGGTCCCTGACCAAAGTCTCTTCTTTAGAGGCCGATTCAGCAAACCTGTCCCGGCTCCAGTGTCCCCAGTGCAAGTCACGCTTCTGGGGGAGCACTGTCATTGCTTCTGCTGTACCGTATCTGGAGCTCATTGGAGCAGACCTGGGTGAGAGAGCAATAAAAATGTCTTCAGCTCTCTTTATCGCCAAGCACTCCTGCTGCTTGCATCAAAGGGAGATGTCCTGAAAAACACCACTGTAAACACAAGCCCCTTAGTGTCTTGCCTGTGAGCCGTGTTGTTTACAGTCAAGTATTTCGCCGCTGCCTTAAAAACGCAGATTGCAGAAGGATTCA
Organism: Burhinus oedicnemus; assembly: GCA_008921705.1. Lineage (NCBI taxonomy): Eukaryota > Metazoa > Chordata > Aves > Charadriiformes > Burhinidae > Burhinus > Burhinus oedicnemus. The sequence goes on from VFFE01009051.1 coordinate 1,818,570, forward strand.
GAACTAACCCCATCCTCTGCTCTGCAGTGCAGGTTCACCTACTTTCAGCTGTATATCCCCTTTCTGAAGTAACACCTGAGGACTTTTTTTCCTTTTGCATCCATCAGGAACCTTCTTCAATCCATCATTCTCTGCTCTTAAGTATTTGACAGTGGCTTCCCCTGGGCTTGCTCTTTTCTCCTTCAGTGCTTCCTTCATAAAACCAGATTCCCATCTCCCAAAGCTTTAGTGAGGTTTTTGATTATTTCCTGCCCCCTACCCAGTGTTTTCTCTTCCCATCACTTCTTTATTGCTTTCTGGTATCCATTCTCTACACAGGCCAATAACTCTTACCTGAATCCTTAGATAGCTTTGTGAATATCGGTTTTTCCTCCCTTTCATGTTCATTTAAAAGTATTTTTTTTCCCAAATAGCTCCAAACTGCCACAACGATTATTTCTTAGTGAGACTGAAGGAGATGCTTGCAAATATTTTCAAATCACTGCATTCATCATTCCTAGCTTCCCATACTACCTCCCTTCTCTGATTATCGTGGGCAGCCAGCAAGATGAACAAGGGCTGTGAATAACCCTGCTTTCTGCCCTGAACTCTTCTCTGAAGTAAAATCCTCCCTCTTCTCTCAGCTTTAATTTTCACACGGTGCATTTGCTGCTATACTTCCCCCCAGGACTCTGCCAAAAGAAGTTCTAACTCTATTTTACGGCAGCTATTCTGATGGGTGTGTTGCTTTCCTGTACCCTAACACGATACGTGGTCCTGCCGACACGGGTGTCACCGCTGTCCTTGGACATGTCTCTGGCAGCATCCCACCACCTGGAACCCTCGTGCTTTCCCTGCCCAGGGCTCTGCTGTGTCCCGTGGGGCAGTGGGCTCTGCGGGTGGCTCTCACAGCCTGTGTGTCACCAAGCCCAGCATATTCATGCCCCATCCCCTGTGATTGCCTGTTGCCTTTCCAGCTGTTATAGACTTTTCCTTGGGTTGCCAGTGAATCTGTCCTAGCAACAGGGAAAGCTGCTGCCGTAAAAAGGCTAATTCGAGAGACAAGTATGAAAATATGGTAATGATATTTAAACCTGCAGTACTTTTAGCTAAGAACTCCTTAGCTTTGCCAGTTCTGCAAAGTTCTACCTTTGTACAGTGGGGAAGCCTGGTGTGAACCAATCCTGTAATCTACAGTTAATGCTTATCTGTAAAATACAAACCTGATAAAAATATCAGCCCTGCAGACTCTGCTTGATGTATAAAGAAATGTGCTGTGATATATTTAGGATTAAATCCTTTAATAGCAGTAATTCTTCCATTACAGCACAAAGCATTTTATTTTATATTGGAATATGTCCAGAAAGACTGTTTAGTAGAATTGATTAAAGACATGAATAATAGTTTAAATATTTAGATTATCACTCAGTATCCCAGATCCAAGCTCATAAGGGAACAAAGGGAAAGAATTTTTTTCCAGATCCAGAGGACTAGGATATTGAATGCAGCACTCCAGCTGCACAGAAATAATGCAATACACCAGAAATATGTCAGACACTGTATCAGCTGGGTAATTTTTTATTGCTATTTTGAAAATGCACCTGTTTTGATGCCGATGTTGCTGTCCAATACAAGATGAAAATGAATAATATCTTTGTGCCTCCTAGTAGTAATATCTAAATACTGTAGATTAAATTTTTTTTTTTTTTTTTTTTAGCATATTATCTTTCATTCTGTCTGGAGCAGTATTATTTTGTGAATCTGTCACTGACAGCAATGTGTTAGGAGGAAGGGTGAGCACAGTCATTTAGTTATGAGACACTATATAAAATAAATGATCTTTTCATAGAGTCATAGTATTTCAGTCAAGAAGGGATTGTTGCATTTAGCTTGACCTCCTTTATATCACATCTTTATAAAGCAGGAGCTGTCTCTACTGCACTAATCATTTTTTTGAGGCCCGTGTTGCATATAATTATCAGTCTCCTGGATAAATACCAGCTGTTGGGATCCTTCCAGCAATGCCTTTTCCTGAAGCGGCTTCTGTATAATAGAAGGGGACTGATGATCCTCTTTTTGAAACGTAGTTGTGCTACAGGAGCCAGGAATGTAGGAAGGAGCTTCAGGTCCAGGGAGAACGAGGATGTTTGGCACAGCTCTGAAACTAGTAAGGGTGTGTGTTGAAATTAAAGGATTCCCCAGTCCGGCAGCCAATTTCTTTCATTTGATCAGGGAAGAATCCTGGGGAGAACAGAGAGCAGTGCCCCAGAATAGGAGATTTCTCCTTCAGTTTGCAGGAGCCGTTGGTAGTGTCCAAAAGGAAGGATGCTGGGTGTAAAGAAGAAGCAACATTTGTCCCTATAACAGTGAAAGGACCTACTTTTTTTTTTGTTTTTTTGTTTTTTTGTTTTTCCCTTCTTGCGCATGTTGTCTCAATAATGAGCAGATTGCCCATAACCACAGCAATCAGCAATGTTGTGATGATTTTCTAATGTGCTAATCACAAGGGGTTGCAAATGCGCTGCAGTGAACCTGGTTTTGTAGGGCTCCTACCTTTGTGTGCCAATAAATGTTAGTCTCCTCGGCGCGTATGCTAGGGCGACTGTGTGCGTGTGCGCACGTGGTGAGAGGATGCAGTGTGCTGACTGCGGTGAGGAATTACATTTTGGTTACGCTGGGTTTTACTAGGAGCCTTGTGTACTTGACAGAGAGCTGCTGTAGCTCTCCAAATGCTCGTGTCGGTGCATTTTTGACACCTGCCTGTATAGATACAATTACGCTAGCGCATCCATATCAGACCATTAGACGCTATCGGTCAATACTGGTTATGGCTGCAGTTCCGAAAGTGGGGTGGAAATAGGATGCCTGCAAAATGAACCTCCCTTTTTACACTGTATAGAGCATGAACTGCGTCAGGGATTAGACTGCGGCTGTCTCTCCTTTCTGAATCCTCTGTTTTCCTAGAAAAATGAGCGTGAAGTGACCTTTATCCCTCTCTCTTCGTATATGCCTTGTGCTTGCAAGGCTGTAACAAGCTTTCTTAAGAAGATTGTCTCTCTCTCCCTTCCTTTCATGAGTGACTCAACACGTACCAGATGGGAGCCCCAGGTGTGGAGCCTGAACACGGCTGCCCCACCGTCTTTCAGGACAGCAATTGGGAGTTCTGCTGGTTTCTTTCCTCCCGTCTGGTTTTTTTTATAATGAATGCGGCATTTGGTTGGGGCTCTCATCTCTTCTGAGTGAAATGCTTTCAACCTAATCTTGAATTTCTCTCTGGGAAAAAGATACTTGGGCGAAAAATATCTTCCTTCTCATTTTGACACAGCCTTCTATATAGCCCGAATGTCAGGAAAGCCATTTATAGAGCATGTACAGTAATTGCATGCTTAATATTTCATCAGCTGCATTAACAGTAATGTCACTAAAACCAGGTATAGATTTAAAAGGATCTTTTTTGATTAAAAGTGGCTTTAGAGCTTCTTGTGTATAATAATAGCAGCAGTATATATTATCGTAGATGTTGCTATGGGTTTCTGAATTTAATAATTCAACACATACACACACACACACAGAGGTTTGCATTGAGATTTCGGACAAAGCATATGCTTTATATTTGGCAGCGATCCTCTAATTACGCCAAGATTAGACTGGTGTGAAGTGGATTGCTTCAGCTTGAGCCACACTCTTCTTTCAGAGCCAAGATTGCAATATTTTAGGATTGTGCAAAACCCCGTGCTTTCATTACCCTGCTACAGTTAGCAGCTGTAGGAAATAGTGGCTAGAATAACTGATTGGTTTTCTACCAAACTTACTTTAGCCTCTTGTGGTACGATGTCATGCAATGTTGGGACATGAAGCAGAGATGTTTATTTTGAAACAGTGCTTCAATTCACTTGAATTCTACCACGTCTTAGTAGTACTAACTGAGAACAAAGATCTGCTGCCGACTCTCAATGGGGCTGAAGCCCTGTGAGCATGCTTGAATGGAAAATAAAAGAAGGAATTTATTGGCTGTGTCTTAATAATAAATCTCTTGAACTTCATTCTTGTCTTAGAAATGAGAAATAAACTTTGCAGTTTATTTCAAGAAATAATCTTGAGTTAAATGGTAATGAGGAATCAGTCCCTCAACAGCAAGTGTCAGTTGGCTTCTTCAGAAACACACTTGTTGGTTATAATTTCCTTTTATTGTTGAGCTAATACTTTTGCTAAACTTCAGTAATGGATCCATTGTTTTTTTGGCCAATGATTAGTAAAAAATGTGGGTTTTTTAATGCCTGTGCTTCACCAATGACAAATTTTGCCCTTTTTTTTCAAGTTATAATCACCAGAACAGATTTCACAGGTGTCCTCTTCTAGTTTGAGAATGTGCAGATCTTGAGATGTGCAGCCTGAATTTCCACTGGCAACCAGAATTCGCCTCTGTAGACACAACTCAGGGCATGCTGAAATGCTGGCATTTGTATATCCAAGGACTGCTGTGCCAAAACGTGAAGGCGTCTTCAGAAATTTGGATGGTGGTGTCAAACGGTGAAGAACACCTATCACAGGAGCACAAATGCTTTATTTTGCACCGCTGTAACTTAGGCCCATCAGTACTCTAAATTAAATACGCATATACATACATATATAAGAAAAAAATAAAATGGTTCTTCCATGGTTAGAAATGGAGAAATTATTGCTCAACTTTGCATGGATAATATGCTGCCTTCAAAATATGCATACAAATTATGGCAAACCATTGTTCATTTTCCAGCTGGATCAACAACGTTGAATGATAGTATCAGCTGTGTACAGCCACTGTACATCTGCTCTAAGTTTTACAGGTGAGGAAAATTTATACATCTGAGTAAAACAAAACTCAGCTTCAGTGCTTATTTATGATTCAAACTGTAATTGACTCTTTTATAAATGTAGTCCTCCACATAAGAGTAGCGGAGTGAGAAATATATCACTCCGATACTTTGGGTCATACTATTTTCTATTCTGTTGGGGTGAGAACAAATATATTGCAAGTTTCTCTCTACCTTATGTTTTTTTTTCTTCACACTGCTTGTGGGACAGTAATTTCATGGGTGGCATCCACACGGCAACAGCAGTGGGATATGGCAGAAGTTAATTCTCAGGTTCTGGTAAGGTGATAGTTACATTTCTGGATGGAGTATTACCTTTAACCTGCCCTCTGCTTTTATGTAGGAATGAAAGCTCATCCCCACCCCCTATACTATGTCAGCAATCTGTTCCTTTTCAGCTGGGTAGAACTGTCATCCTCTTCCTGTTGTTCACTTGCATCAGATGAACATCTTCAGTTGACTGTGCCAGCCCCTTCTACCAGGTATTACACACACATACCAAGATCTGAGGTTTTTGGTTTTTGTGTCAGGTAGTCGATAACTCCAGATTTTTTTAATTAATACCTGCTTTCATGATATTTTGATATAATGGATATAAATGGAGATATATATGTATATACTTATAATAAAATGAAAGTTGGGTCTTACAATGTTTGCTTTATAACTGTTGGGGTTTGACATTTGAAGGCAGTCAGAAAACTTTGACTGAAAGAACAGTTAAAAAGAGACAAACAGTCATGGCTAATTCCATTCTTGAGGAATATTTATTTAATGAAGAAGCTCTTAGAGGAATTCTAGTTCTCGGTTCAATAGGAGGTGTACTTCAAAGCCAAATCATCATCATCATAATATTAACTGAGGTAATTACTTAACTCAGTCTAATGCTGTCTTTACATTGTAAAACATCAGGATTAGCTCTTGGTTCTATGATAGAGTTTAATGAACACAAATCAATTGCTATTACTGCTCATCTGGAGACTGCAGTTAAACAGCTGGTAACTAAAAGGTCAGAAATGCTTACCATTGAAAAAAGCAATCTCCATCTTGTCATCAGCCTTTTAGCACTAATTTTAATACCCATATTTAAAAGAGAAATAAATCATAAGAACCCTCAATAATTAATGGCTTTACCTTTTTTCTGTGGGGGAATAGTGTGGTAGTTTCCTCCTAGTCTTTCCTGGCACTTCAGCAAATGCTCCATTTAATGAGGGGATGAGTTTTTGCTTAAATGCTCTGAAGAATTTGGCTTCCAGTTCTGGGAGTTTTCCAGGCTGTAAACTGTTGATCGCCCTTTCAGGGTCTGCTTGAGGTATTGGCTCCTCAAATCTAATTACATCTCTTTGTGACAGAACTGCCTCATGTCCTCATTTAAATAGTCTGCATCTGCTCTGTAGGACTAGCATATTTCTCCATGCCTAATTTGGTGAAGAAATCCTGAAAAGTGGATTTAGTGGATCTACGATCACTTTTGGTCCTTCTTTCCTTTGAATAAATGGCTTTCTGATAAGCTTTGTAAACAGATGTGTCAGTGCTTCATCTGCCTTACTTCCCTTTTCATAAAGGATTGTTTCGGCTCATTTTCTTGGTGCTGCTTTGTTTCATTTGTAGTATATTAATTTCTCTTTTAATATTCCCTAGATTCCTTCTGCCATCCTGAATTCATGAGAGGATCCTCCCGTCCTCGTACTATTGAACAGAGATCTCTCTCTTCCCCCCCCCCCCACCTCCTTTTGATTTTTCTTGCCATGCCTTGCCGCTTTCCTTCCCAGGCTACATTTGCCACTCCCCATGGGATGACGCTGCTTGCATCTCCTGCCTTGTTTGGTTTCCACCTTCAGTCACCCCCTTGATTTTATTCTTTTTTCCTGAGAGTACCCTGAAGCTCTGGAAACTGCCTCAGTAAAACTCAGCAAAGCTGAATGTGGATGCTCTCTAGATGTTCCCGTTGTGTTGAACGCTTGCGTGCTTTGCCGTGCAGGATTAGGCTCAGTCACATCCTCAGCGTTGATGTGAATGTGGTAAGAGGGATGTTTCGGGGATTCTCAGGAAAGTACTTGATGCATAAGGAAAAAGAATAATCTAAATCCTGCCCACACAATGCCAGACTCGGAACTGGCACTTAGAGGTTAGGAAAGAGCCAATGCTGATGGCCCTTTGAAATCATGAGGTCCGTGTGCAGTGGCAGCCACGGAATCCAACGCAGTGCTGGGTGTCCTCAGGAAGGGCACTGAGAGCAAAGCATTGGGAATTGTTTTACTGCTAAGGAAGGTATGACTGAAGTTAGTAAAATCATGAATCAGGTGAATGCAGAACTGTTTCTCGCCAAATTCTGCACTACTACTGGGTGGAGGAACTCACTGCAACTGGTAGGAGATGAGTGTAAGACAGGTGAAAGAACTTACCGTTTCTCATAGCAGGCAGAGAACTTTTGGGATGTGTTGCCCCAGGAGGCTGCGGAGTCTCATTGGGTCAGCAGGTTCAAACCAGAACTAAACACATTTGATTTCAGACAGCGGGCCCGAAGTGGATATAAAAAGTCCAAGCAGAGCAGTGCTCTCTGCGTCCCTGCTGCAGTGATTACAGGTGCTGGAGGAGCACAGGGGCAGCAGGCTGCAGGCACAGCTCAGGCTCTCCCTAAACAGCATCTCCCGCTGCCGTGGACCAAGGCAGTGGGATTTCTGGGCTAGACAGACCACAGCTCCAGCCCCGAGACCATTTCTTGTTCGTCCGGGCTACGTTGCTCCCATTGCTCTAGCCAGCTGTGTGTAAGCACTAGCCTGATGCTGTAACGTGCCATGTAAGCCTCCCTTCCCTTGGCTGCTGCTTGCTTGTTGAAATTAAACCTCTGAGAAGCAGGGATCGCTCCCTTCCCCTTGCATATTTTTTTCCCATGTCTCGTACAATGGAGCCCATATTTTGGCTTGGGTCCTTAGGTGTTATTGTGATTAATACTACTAAAAAGGCTTACGTTCTACACAAATAAATCTACGTACATAATGCACATCAGTGCATTGCTGTTATGCTGCCATTGAAATATCTGGGCACAGGTGACTAATTTGAGGTAAGCAATGAAATTCATGTGTTTCAATTATGAAAAGGGGGGGGGAAACCCAGGCTAAATGCCTTTCTGCTTTCTTATGTCAGCCCACTTCCCTTTCGGCGTTTCCCTGTCGTGGTGTCATTAATATTTCCACCCCCTCTGTATCCTTAATGATCTACTTGGTTGACCTGCATCATTTAAAATATTTTTTCATTATAGTGATTTTCTCATTTAGGTCCCCAGGAGATCCCAATATGTAATCAGTTTTCTCTAACAAATGACCTCCTTTAACTTCATTAGTTCAGAATTAATTTACTAGCATCCAAGATATTGAATGACTCTGATTAGTAAAATACAGTAAAAAAAAAAAAAGTTCTCTTTCATTTATGGTCAAGGCAAACATTAATTAAAGCCCATATTTCTTTGCTAATTTTGTTCACAGTTGAATTTAATAAAGAGGGAGCGTTTGATGGGCTGTCACTAGACTTTAGATGAGGGTGGGGATGGGATTACAGGCTTTCTGCGCATGTAACATCTTCAAGCAGCTGCATTTTGCCAAATGCTTCATTTCTCTTGTGGCTTCCTTCACCTTTTAGGGAGCTTTTTCAAATGAGCAAGTCAGGAAGAGCCACTGCCTTCAGCGAGCAGCGGAGGAGAAGCACAATGAGGGCTTCAGGGAGGACGTGCACGCCCGCTGCTTGTGCACGTCAGCTTCAGCTCTCGGGTTGTCTCTCTTATCTCAATATCTCTCTTAAGAGATGTGCCTCCCTTTTGAGGCGTGCAAGTTATTTCCAGAATTAGCCACGCTGCCAGCCCCTTACCCTTTATGGCTTTGCAGGTTTCCGCTTTGGAAATCTGTTGCAGCAGGCACTGGGCTGGTGATGGCATTTTTCTTCTTGTCACTTGATGGTAAGCACGCTTGCACTTTGCATGGCACGCGGGATGGCTGATGAGGCTGTATGGAATGTGTGCAACGAACGGCAACAAGGCTTGGCTTAGGGAATGATTGTTATTCCTGGAAAAATCCAACCGTGTAAGGGAGGGTACCCCCCTTGAGTTGATTTGTCCCCCTCATCACTCCCCATGCTGCTATATTTTTTTTTTTTCCAAAAGACACAATTAAAAGGTGCAGATAGTTTTAAATATGCTTTTTTTAAAAAAAAAAAAATGATGCTATTGGCTTGCTAAAGACTTTATTGTAGTCTCTATAACGTGTTTCAAAACTGCATGGACAGAAGCTTCCTGCTTGTTCTGATCTTGATATGAACAGGAAGTTTTGGTACGGCTCCAGCCATGGCTTCCATCCCCACTGTGCTGGGAGCAGACAAAAGCCTGACCCTCCACCCAAAAAACTCCTTGAAACAAACTACTAGTCTCAGTAATCTTAGCTGCGGAGGAAAGTTTCTTCCTGTGCGTGACTGAAAGCCTTTTCAGATACAAATTTGGGATTTTCGTACAGGTTTGTTCCTCCATATGCATGTACCAAGGTGGGAGCGGGAAGAAGGGCCACGGCAGGCGTCCTGATGAGCCACGCCAACCAGCAGCGAGCTTTCCGGAGCACGAAGGTGCCTGGCAGCTCGTGCCGGTGGCAAGCAGCGTGTCTATGAGAGGCTGTCACCACCGATGCTGTGTGCCTATTGTTCACCGTGACCAGAGCCTACCATGAATAACCAGTAATGTAGGCGAGATGGGTTTGGGCATTCACGCTGCCTCCTTCCTCCCCCTGGCTGTGCTCTGGCCTCTCCTCAGCCCGCCCAGCTTGCTGCCGGCTGCGTTTGTGCAGACCTGCCTTCACGGCAAGTTAAACTACGGGTTGAGCTGACCTGGGGAAACTGAGGCAGAGAACACGGGCCAGGTCCTGTGCTGTTACCAACGTGCTGGGGGTGGTCATCTCTTGTAGAGGAACATTGCAGATCTCTTGTGACAGCCCCTCAAAGCACTGCAGCAAGGTTTACCGTAGACTGACACTCCTGAAGCTGGAGCCTGAAGTGGTCATGCTCTTGGCCTGAGCCCAAGCCTTCGCTTTTCTAAACTGTACCAGTTAGCAACATCTGGCTCTTTAACTGGTCAAGTTACTTTATGCCTATTCTGTAGCTGATTTGTCCCTCAGCCAGCCAGGAAGTTTGAAAAACCAATCTGTTTGGTTTATACGCAAGTGATTTGCTAGCCCAAGAAGAACTACTTTCCAGGCACATGCCAGGAGTGTCTCTGAGGAGCCTCCTTTATCCCTCTGCACCCCTGGGGACGGCTGTATCTTCCATACCGCTGAGCTGAAAGCTACAACAGACCCTGTGCCCATCCTTCTCATCCAGGCTGCAGGGTGACGTGGGGCTACGGGGGCTGCTGCTGCTCTGCTGTCCTGCTAGGCATGAAGGGTTGTAGCGGTGGTGGCCTCTGAGAAAGGAGACCCGGAGCTAAAGGGGGATTAGATGGGGCCAACGGCCTTGTAAATTATTCTCCGCTATTCATAAGAATAAGGTTTGTGGAGGGATTCAGGCAATCAATTTACATCTCTTGAAGGAAAAGAAATTGAAAACACTAAAGCAATTTATTGCCTTTTAAATTTGGGCATGAGGGGGAATGTAAGTAGCGCTTAAATTTAACTACCTGCAAAAGCAAAGAAAGAAAACTGTAATATTTCACAGAGCCATAATCCACTATCCTATAAGTGCATTTTCAATTTCGTTGTGGAAAATATAAGTTACTCCTGCTTTCTGCCTAAGAACTCGCCCATAAACCAACATCCAGTTGGTGGATTCATTAATGTTTCTGGTATGGTTTTTTTTTTCTTCTTACTTTCTTACAATTTGCATAAAACATTTAGACAGGATTTTTTCCCCCTGTCTCATATCGCAGTATATTCCAAGTTTTCAGCACAATAAGTGTTTTGCCTGCAAGGCCTATATCTAATATTGGTTCATTTTGAATGTCTTTTCCCACTTAAATGTTAGTCCAGGAAACCAAAGTGATTGTAATCAAATGAGTATGCTCAATATATAGCTTATATGACTACAGGGTGGCTTTCTTGGTCTAATTCAAATGCTCTTAGAAAGCAGGAGAGATGATTCAGGAGCTGTTCTAAGAAGAGTCTTGCTTCTGGCAATATTTACTCTTAGGTACGTTAAAAAAAATAAGAGCTGGCATCTGAGAAAAAGATGAAAAACAAAATGGGCTAACAGCTGCTTATTACATGAGGGCAAAGCCGCTGACACCAATGCAGCAGAAAGCTAAATTTGCCCCCCTCTGCCTGTGAGAGCACTTCAGAAGAGCCCTGGAGAAGTTCATTGTATGAAGAGAGTACAGGAGATATAACTTGAGCTTCAGCCAGGCCACAAACCCTTACTGTTCGTTTTTCCCTCCAGGAAAAGTCATTCTCATTCTGCAAGATGAATCATTGACGGCTTGTTTGTGTGGGCAGGCTGATTGCCTGAGCTATTCTGGGACGATTACTGCTCTACAGGTCTTCTGGAGTACTTCTTGTGTTCAGATAAAGCTAACTTCTTCCGAGAGAAAGCTAACTTCTTCCTGGCATAATTACTTAGAGAATGGCTTTGCTTCTATCTTAGAGCAGGTTCCCTGGGGTAGCTCCTGGGACAGCAGCCCCTTTTCCTCTGCCTGGAGAGTTGAGAGCTTGTCCATGTGAAAAATTGCTATCCGCTACAGGTAGGCTGGCCAGCCATCCCCACAGGGCTCTGTTGAGCGGAGCTGGGCAGTAGGCTTCCCCTACCAACACCAACAACACAATGTACGTACCCTTTGCTAAGAACCTGCATTGGCTTTCTGCCCTCCCAGGCTGCCCTAGGTGGGACCTCAATGCCTCTGCTGATCCTCACCCTCCTATCGGAACACACAGGGCTGAATCTTGCTGTGGCTTAATCACAGCTAAGCGAGAAAGCTTTGTAGCAGCTTAATTTTACTTAATGATCTTCATATCTTTTTGCTCCCGCTTCACACGCTTACAAGTTTCTCGATTTTATTAGCTATTTATAAATACCTGAATAAGTTATGCAGATAAGATCGATCATTGTGTCTCCTGAGGCACTGCTGGTGTTCTAGACAGTTTGTGCTGGACCTATTGAGTCTTAGCACAGAGGGGAATCAGACATATTTTTCCATTTAGAAATGCTAGAGCTGCTCTCTGTAATTGTCAATCTAAATTTAAGCAGAGGTATTGCACTGACCCTGTCATATCTGCAGAGATTTTGAATGCGTGTTCACAACACAGTTCTGCGCGTAGGGTTTTTAGCTCCAGGGCTGTACAAAGCATAATTTAGAGAGGATGGAGTTTCTCCCTTGTATGAATTCATTCATATTCACTTCAAAGGCTGAAGTGAGCTTCGGACCAAGGTGTGCTCCGTGCAGACTGTCTTCACAGGGGTGAGTTTCACCCACCGTGACAGTACGTACGTAGCCTTGCTCAGACGATAACAGAAAATGACTATGCGGAGGACTGGGTTTCTCCAGAGATGCACGAAATGCCTGCTGCTCCAAGGACATGCGAATCCTTTTAGCCCACTGCAGGATAAAACCTTCAATATTTAAGACCCACTCTGGTGCTGCAAACCCTTAAATGTAATGGGCTCTGCTGCTGTAAAATGATGTAGCTCCACTGACATCAACCCGTTCCCTGGGGCTGGAGCCCAAGGGGACTGAAACAGGACTATGCTGATTTACAAGAGAACCTGGCTGTATATACTTACAAACCAGCCTTTTGTGATCTCTTATAAACATGCCTAGTTAGGACACAGTTAAACCTGAAATCAAACCTATGTTTAGAAATACTGCAACTACAGATCTTTGGCCGCTTTGCTTTGCTGCGAGGCCTTTGGAGCATTATGGCTGAGTAGTGACATAAAAAGCAGATTTACTGTTATTAGCTGTAAACGTTGTAGCTCAACAGAAAAAACCCAAAATATTCCTTTGTGCCATAGCATAAAACATGCACACAAGTCATGACAATTAGCAATAATTTGTCATTCTGTGCTATATTTAATTTTAAAATGCCCAAACTGTTGGACAAAATACTACTAGCACACATACTGTGGCTGTGTTGTCAAAATAGCTGTCTTCTGCTCTAAGCAGCAGCACCTTCTCCTCTCCCCAGAGCCAGCCGAGGATGCTTGGCATGAACAAACCTCATGTCTATACACCAACTTGGGTAAGGAGAGGTCTACCTGAAATAAAGTCTTGTATTAACAGAAAGTTTTTGCTGCAGATCTAGCCCAATGATCCAGCCAACCCCCTACCCCACCCAGGGACTTGCCTTCTGAAGACCACAGCAGCACCTCTCTGGCACGCTGAAGCTGGTCCCAGAGTTGAAGCGAGCATCGTCCTCTTTCTTGGCTGGCAGGGATTCCCTAGCACTGAAGTGGGGAGAAATCAGAGCTGGTGATCCTGTCTTGAGATAAATCACTCGAGATGAGTCTTGCTGTGATCAGACTGTGATGCTGTCTTGAGATAAATGACTTCAGGTGGTATTGGTTTGCAAATTTTGTCTTTCCAATCACAAAATATCTTTTTTTTTTTCAGTACTAAATCTTAATCTTCTTGAAATGTTTTTTTCCAAAACCTTTCCTAACCATTTCTTTTTGCTTCCTGAAATATCAGAGCGTTTTGTAAAGATGTTATTTTAAAAAAAGTATAAATTTTGAAAATAACCTTATTTTGAGCCCATTTGTTTATTGCAAATTTATTTAGAATAAAATCACTTATTTTTAAATTGTTTCCTAGCTGTGATGAGCTGGGGGAGTGTAGTGATACATTACGTAGTATGGTTATGCACTGTCTGGAGCTTAATGGAGTATGTGATTCCTGGATTACAGATCTTCTCGCAGTTTTGAGAGAGTCCAGCCTAAGCAGTGGTTTGCTCTGGCTTTTGAGAACTTCATTAGCTGGGACTGAAATCAATGTAGATTTCTGGCACCGATGAAGGGCTGTACAGTTTGAAAGATTTCCTGTAGACTAGAAGACTGTCTAGCCTGTGGGCTTGGCTTAGATGCAGCTTTAGTCCAATAAGTATTTATTGGATATAATATTTACACCAGCTGAGGAAGGCCTGCTCCAGTTCAAAAATAATGTTTTAGTCTAGGCAAAAGGTAGAGTAATTCAGGAGGAGGGAAGGAGGGAATGATTTTTTATTTTTTTTTTTTCGATCTGAGAATTGTATTAGCATCAAGTCACACGTGAATCTTTGTTAAACTAGCCTAGTTTCTATGGACTTCATTTTCCCTGTGTTTTTTCAATGCCCAAGTGTCTTCTCCCCTTCCAAGGATATTTGTGTCTGCGGCAGTGCTGCATGCTTTTGCTCCAGACTCTCATAGAAGAAATGAAGTGGGGTCTGAGGTTCAGCCAACTGCTTTCCCTCATTATAGGAGCCTGGCACCTGGGACCTCCCTGTCACCTTCTGGGCCTGGCCTGCAACCCCAGAATTGGTGGATGTGAGATTACTGTGTTGAGTGGGTTTGAGGATGGCTTTAAAAATACAGGACCCTCTCTCTTGGAGAGGTGACTGGCACAGGAACAACCCAGGACCCCTGGTGAGATCAGGAAAATGTCTCAGGCAGGAAGACAACACCATCTGAGCTGGAAGAGTTAACAGCAGATTGCTGCTTCTCCTGCTTTGCCTTTACTGTTATCATGATTTATATATTTGAAAGCAGGGATGATTAATAATCCACAAACCTTCAGCCCGGGAAGAGAGCTAAGGCACTTAGCATACCAGAGCGTACTATGATGCAAATGGTAAGAAATGATTAACAAGACTAACATTTCCCCTCCTCCCCAAATAACTTGAGAGCAGCATCAATGGTCCCTTGCACTTCATGGCTTCCAGCAGTTGGGTGAGGACTACCAAATGGCTTCTGTATCAAAAGGCCGTAGCTAAAAGTCTGTGCACTGCAGGTACCACGGTGATGAGTCTGGCACAATTGCCTGGAAAGATAAATATAGTTAGCATGCTGTTCCTGGAGCTGGATATAAATGTCTCCATTCCATATGTGCACTGTTACTCTCGAGATAAGGAAAAACTGGCCTATAAAGTCCTTATTGACCTAAGAAGTCAATTAAAGTACAGAAAGAGCCGCTGAGTGCAGTGGTGGAATTCATCTGCTGTTTATCAGCTCGGACCTCAACGCTTTCCCTGCTCAGCAGTGGGGTAAGTGTAGACAGAGGACAATGTGGCCACAGAAGAGAGAAACAAAACCAGAAAAGTAAATTGGAGGGAATTCGTCTCTGGGGTAATGGCACACTGAATGCCGAGCTGCATCAGTTCCCAATCTCTCTGCAGTTCATAAAGACCGATCGCTACCAGCTTTGTTCTGTGGTTTCTGGTGAAAAAGAAAGGATCCACTTAATTCAGAAAATACTTTGGAGGTCAGAAAGTGTTTTTCTT
Organism: Burhinus oedicnemus; assembly: GCA_008921705.1. Lineage (NCBI taxonomy): Eukaryota > Metazoa > Chordata > Aves > Charadriiformes > Burhinidae > Burhinus > Burhinus oedicnemus. The sequence goes on from VFFE01009051.1 coordinate 1,833,832, forward strand.
TCCCCTGGGGTTTTCAATGCCGGGGGTGGGGGGCAGATTTGGTTTCTTAAATACAAAGAGGCAACCTAACAAGGTCCTGTCTCTGTGCGGATGTGAAAGGGATGAGGGGAAGTCCTAGTAACCCAGTGAAAAATGTACAGAAGAAAATCAAATGGAGATGTGGACAGCTCAGCCATCCCTTTTTCATGTGATGGAATTAAACATGAGAAGGTAATTTGCACCATCTTTACGTGAGAAAAGAATAACATTACTTTTTTTGTGCTAATCCACATCAGTAGCAAAGAGGGTAGACGGGAACTGGTAAGGGTTATCTGTGACCTACTTCTTTCATAATGGTACAAACAACCCTTTTAAACAAGATACAATGGCAAAGTGGGACCTCGGAGGAGATTCTGAATCCCCTCCCTTCCCACCAGGGTCAATAGGAACCAAAAGTCGTCAGCATCTTGCCAGCTATCCCCGCAGCGTTAATGGTGACAGCGCGTTCAATCCACCTGAGTGTTCCTTGCATTGGAGGGCAAAAGACAGCAGCGTGCACGTGCAGCGATGCAGTTACTGCAGCAACACGCATGTGCAGCAATGAGGTTACTACACAGTAAGTGTAAGCACAGCCCTAAGCAATATTCTCTTTGATTTTAATTAAACATGCAGCGTACCCAAGTACAGGCAGGTTTTGGTCTGGCATATTCTTTTACGATCCTTAAGAGGGAAGTGGGATTTAATTTTTAAAGTGAGACTTCCTTAGCAAAAAAGAAAAATTCCCGTTAAGCTTATTTCAGTAGACACCACAGTTTGCAGAGCTGCTCTGCTTTCTTGGCAGCAGCTCCTCCCCAAACACTGCCCCTGCCGCACTCCCCTGAGCCTGTGGACCAAAGCGCCCTCCAGCACCCTCAGCTGTGAGGTTTGGCTGAAAACGTCCTCTGACACTGTTTTTTAACAACAAATGACTTTCAGTGAAGTTAAACTTTCTGAGAAAAGTCCCTACTTCGTCCTTTATTCTCCCCCTTCATCCCCCCCCCCCCTTAAGTCAGATAATTGAGAATAACATTTTATTTAGAAATACTGACAGGATGTCTTATAGGAATTTTATTTCCCAGATGGACTGCCTGTTCCCTCATGCACCACAAACAGCTGTCTCCTCACCCTGGAGAATATTTTGTAGTGTGTGATGGGGATATAATATGACAGGGTACGTGGCTTCTGGAGAAACCTGGAGTATAGGAACATTACTCCAAGGAGGTTCCATGGTAGTACTTCAGCAGCAATATATAAGTTTTTACTTTCTTTCTTTTCCACAATAAGCTTCAAGGGTTTTTTCCACTGTAAAGCAGTCTAGTCTTATGTCAAATGGGCTGTACACATATTTGCTATGGCATGCCAGCAAAGCTGAGCAGAGAAGGCGATTATCTAGTGTACAGCCATTGAGCTACACCACAGTTTTGGGAGAAGAGACTCTCCAGCGTAGGTGGAGCCGGACAGGGGTTATAAACAAGGGAGGTGTGCATCACCCCAACTTTGTTCCTTAAGATGGTTTCACTGAGCTCCCTGCTTCTGAACAACATCCTTCGTACAGTTCTTTCAGCTGCATTTTTGCATTTTTCCGGTACACCAGAGGAACAACATAATTTCTGCAAGGGTATATAGGTTATACTGCAAACACTGTTACTGAGACTAGTCATAGACAGAGGTCCACAGGAAGGTTTTCTTTGGCTCCACAATTACATTTCACGTAGTACCATATGATGGTCTAGTCCTTACATAAAGATGTTAATGAAAAGGCAGGACCAAGCCACTGGACTAAATGTCTTTTAAGATGATGACTGGCAGAGGACAGAATGACCTGCTATCTCTCAATAACCTCCTCCTGCTCTACCTAGAAAGGACAGGGAATTGAAAGCCTTTCAAGATAATCAGCAAAATGTAAAGAGCTGAAAATGTTCTGCTGGAGATTAACAGTGTTCAAGGATAGGGCAAGGTCCTCCAAAGACTGGCTGAATGATTTTAGGACATGCATCTGTGTTTTCTGCAACATGAAGGACAAGGCACCACTGGTCACCCTCTGCAGGATAAAGGCAACAGCACAAACAAGAAGTAAGTGGCAGCATGTCAGGGTATTGAACAACTTCATCTTCTGAGAAATTTCATCACAGTGGGCAATTGACTGCTTTGAAGAGGTTGTAAAGAGAATATGTCTGGTGCATGAAGCTCTGCTGTCTTGAAGTGAATAAGGAGAGACAAGGGAGTCTCCTGAGGTTCGACGGGAGAGTTGCTTGAGAAATGCTTGTTCTTCATCCTGCTTTCTGCAGCAAAGACAGTACCAGTGCGCAAAACCTGCTGGTCCTTGAAATGAAATGTCACAGATGGGGTTTTATAGTTACCTGATGAAGCACTTCAGAAAATGAGATGGTCAGAAACAAGATTAGTGTAAAGGAGGTGCTGACGAAGAATGAGGGATCTCCGGTTGTTTGGACACATCTGGCTTGCTATAAGCCTTGGCTTTTGGTCAGGTAGAGGAAGGCCACCCAGAGGGCAGACTGCTCAGGGTACAGCCAGACAACACAGCTCAGTGGTGCAGCAGAGACTTTCTCCGCTGTGTCGCAAGGTGCAGCACGATGAGGAGGTGGCACCTAGGGCTGCCAGATCACACAACTGAGGGAGGAAGTATCCATAACAAAACTGTAACAAAAGCTATGATCTGGGGTCCCTTTAACTCTCTGCTCTCTTACTGTGTCCTAGATTTGTGCTAAGACATTGGGAAGCTTTTGGTGGCATGGCACATCCGAGCTCTGGAGACCCTCCTGCCTGATGCTTCTAGTGCAGCACCGCTCACAGCTGCAGGCAATCTGACAGCATGTGTCCTGGTTCGAGGTAAAACAGGACCAATTTTGTCCAGTAACTTTACTTTTTTAGCTAGGCCTCTTCTAACTGCTGAAATTACCAGCATGTTGTGCAGAAACTGTTCGCTCTCAGTGATAAGACCCATGTTTATAGTTGATGCCAAGGGATGGGATGCAGAGAGGCTCCTGCTTATCCTTATTGCTATAACACCCAAGGGCAGCCAGCTTCGTTATTTGCCCCGTTGGAGGGTGGGAAGCGGAAAGGCGTAGAGGGGTCACACCTGCAGGGAGGAGCGGACAGGACAGGTGACCCAAAACTGACCAAGCGGGTATTCCATCCCATCTGCCTCATGCTCAGTATAAAAGCTGAGGGATCAAAGGGTCAGCTCTCTTTCTTCAGTGGCTGGCATCTGAGGAGGACTCTCTTCATCTGCCTTTGATCTGATCCTGAATTCAGATCTGGAATCCAGTTCCCATCTGTCGCTGAGTCCAGTCTGGGACTTCCCCAGTGCCTGCTGGTGACGTGATCATCATCCTGGGAGCTTGATACGGTTTTGTATATATTTCATTATTTTCTTTTTGTTATTTTATTATTAATATTTCATTGAAGTAATTTAGTTTGTTCTAAACTCACAAGTCTCCCTCTCTCTCTCTCTCCTGCCTCCCCTTGAAAAGAGAGGTAGGGGAAAGCATCCATCATCCGCCTCAGTGGCCAATCCAGTCCCAACCACGACAGCATGCTAGCTCCTTTTTGTCCTGTGTTCTGTCCCTAAAACCAAATAGTGAAGGGTCAGCGGTGCTCTTCTAGGATCAGAAAAGCTTCCTGTGGAGGAGCTTGTTATAGGCTCTGATGCACGCCTGGAAAGAGCACAGGTCTAGGGTGGATTAGTGGCTCAGGTCAGCAGGGTAAATCTTCTGTAACCCCAGTGTTAGGTGGTGCAAAAGAGACCAGTGTTTGGCCAGAGAATCCATAGGAAGGAAATATTTCAATCAGTTGGCTCCATTTGCTTATTCTTCTTCCCTATTTCACTTCTACTTTTCCCACTCCTCTTTATTCTCTGCCATCTCCTCTCAGACCTGACTGCTTTCATTATAAGGTTGAAGGGCAGTGCTGAATGAGTACATTAATCTCATACATTTTCATGAATATCAATTACAACTTGATGCCAGAAGATTTTTCTTACTTTCAGCGGAGTCGAGACCTAATTCTCTATACAGACACTGTATAGAGAACGCCTGGGGGCGTTTTTCCAAAGTCAAGCCTTCCATCTCTTCTTCCTACTCCTTCCCACCACACTGACAGCCCTTTGCTTTTTCCCTGTAGTATCCATATATACAGTGGTTATCAGGAAAAGCCATTCCCCTTTTTGCCCTTGAAAGGCAATATCCACACAAGCTCTTGGGCAGAATTTGGAGTGTAGAATCTTTGCTGTTCAATTACCATGGAGCTTAGCTCTTTCATGTGTGACTAGATATTGTATTTTTTTTTTTCCCCCAGCAAAACTGAAGTTTAAAAGGAGAGGAAATATTTCTAGTACTTGAGATGGAGGAAAACGTCTGGTGTTGAAATGAGTGGAGCTTATGGACTACTGGGAAATAAAATTGTTTCTGAGGGCATAAATGTTTCTCTTATTTTGTAGTCTCTGTTGCGCTCTTGGTTAGCAGATTCAGATCATCAGGACGACAAAAAAGTTAAAAGAATATGGCAAACTTTACATCTGTTCTTTTCTGCACATGAAGCCATCTTTTGCTTTCATAGAGTTCATTTTACTCACAGTGAAATAAGCTCTGACTGCATGGCAGCAGAAGTAAGGCCAGAGAGAGCTGGCAATAAGTCTAAGGTATTCTTTACTTGAATTGCAAAAATGCCAGTGAACTTTACTTACGGGTTAGCATTCCGCTTCACTGGCTGCTCTGCAGAAATCAAGCAAAAAGGCAAATCTACCCAAAAGGGATTTCGGTTTAAGCCGGTAGCTCCCACCCTTAGTTTGCTCAGGTACCGCTGCTGTAGGAGGACTCTGATAACCAAAGGCAGCAGCTCTCCGTGCCACCTTCAGCGCTGCAGCTGGTCTCCTGGGAGGAGACCCAGGGCTCAAGTCTTCCCTGGCAAGCAGGCAGCAAACCAGTGTGCTGGCGCGTTCCCCGCTGTGGGAGCTTCCTTGCATGCTCCTTGCTGGTGAAACCCTGGTCTAAGTGCTTGATACCAGTGATGATTACAGCTGCGTCTCCCAGAAACAGTGATTTCACCCTTTTGCAGTGTCTTTCAGATACAACCCTAAAATGGCTGAGAGCTGGAGAGCATCTATGATATGCACACAGGCTAAGCAACTGAAAAAAGGTGAAATATATGATCTAAGATACATCTATTAATTTTGAGTCAAGATGTGCCAGCCTACCATGAAGTTTTATAGCTATAGATAGTAACAGGAGCAGTGACCTTTAATTATAGCAAGATAATGGGCACTGCTCTAATACAGAAACAGCTAAAAATAAAAGCTGGTATAAAAATACGAAGTATCTCAGAATGTGATCACATTTTCCACTAATGGAAAACATAGCTCAACTCTGCACTACTGAAAAATGTTTTCTTTCACAGATACTAAGGCTACATTTAGATGCTGAGTTGGTATGGTTTAATTCAAGGTATCATATCAGACTGGTAAATTTAGAGTAACCAGAAAACTGTGTGGATATTCCCACTTTGGTTTAAGCTAGAATTATTAAATTTTGGTTGAGTTTGATTTGATTTGGTTCAAATATGAAGTAAATGAAAGCCCTCAGTGTAAAATTAAATTTACTACCCGTAAATTAAAACAAGGAACATTCTTCAATGCGTTTACTTCAGCAATTAATCCTCTGCTGGAGACGTGGAGGGTGAAAGGTTGCTGAGGCCCTGATGTCCATACCCTGTAAGTTCCTGGGGGGTTGTTTCAGATTAATTCAGTCCTGTGGACTGAGTGCCCATTGAGAACTGGGGTGTTATTGCAGCTCATCCGGTGCTTTAATTTCATCCAAGAGGAATCCAGAGCGTGTGCTCCCAGACTGCTTCCTGGACATTACCCAAAGCAAAGTGGGAACGGTCAGGATGGTTGCTTTGAAAGCAGACTAAGGTGCAGATAGAATCATAGAATAGTTTGGGTCGGAAGGGACCTTTAAAGGCCATCTAGTCCAACCCCCCTGCAATGAGCAGGGACATCTTCAACTACATCAGGTTGCTCAGAGCCCCGTCCTGGCTAACTAAATGGCCACGTACACATTTTGTGCACGTTTGTGTGTCAGAAGGGCCCATGAGAGCTCCTAAAAGCTGACTTGGACCCCATTCTGTGAAATGCCTGGTATCGGGGCTCCCAGGTGAGCGGGCACTGAAACGCCTGGCAGCTCCCAGAGCAGCCCATTCAATTCCTTTGCCTGAGGAGAAACTTTTCAAAGTTTCTGATATTTCTTCTGTAGATTGAAAATACTTTGCTTTGCTTTCCGAATATTAAATTTATCAACCTGTAGCTGAAGCTGCTATTAATGCATGGAACTTAGCTTCGTTTTTCTCTCAGAGAAAGTTAAACTGGCTGCTGGAATTAAACTGGCTGCTGGAATTAAACCAGTGATCCAAGATAGGAAAGGACTGCTTACAACTCAAAACGTCTCAAAATAATACAGCCTGTAAAAGTAGCTGTGGTTCTCAGCTTTGAAGGTACTTTTCACATTTACAGAAATGTGGGCATCTAGGTTTTTGTTAGCTGGTAGAGTCAAGGAAAAATTCCCACTTTCCAGGTTTTGCTGTCAAACTTTCTGCACCTATTCAGATAAAGTGATTTGTGAACTGTCTTGAAATGCACCAACAATTGCAAACTGTGAATAGCAGCTCTATTAATATGCCAGGCAGGACTACCATTACCATACAAATTATAGAGCAAGCTGAAAAAAGTTTGAAGAGCCGACTTCTGAGCATTGAGAAGCAATCAACCCCCACCCCTGCCCCGGCACATATCCTTCCACAATAGGATCTTCCCCATATCTGTTGACAAACTTTGGCTAATGTTTCTGCTCGCTAAAAGGTTTTCTGCCAATACGGCAACATATTGCAGATAAAACCTAATGAGCTGAGTTTAACAAAAAAATGCCATGTGGCTTCCTTACAGTGATGCCCATCTGTCGGCTTAGTGAAGCAGCAGTGTGCTGCAGCTGTACTCCTTTGCTTTTTATCAAATCAAAATAAAGCTGTGCACCCCAGAGTCAGGTATGATAAACAGGCCAGCAAATTGCCTTACATGGGTATCATACAGCTCCTTATCTGTCTCACTTTTCAGAGCAGCATAACCAGATGGCTCCTAACGGTGGGTGAAATTTTCTCCGTTACGTTTTTGGCATTGAGCTAGAGGGACGTAGTCCAGAAGTCCACCACCAAAACAACAGATATTTAAATTGGACTGGGACTGAGATTACAGCCTGCAAACAGAACTTTTGAAATTGAAGCAGATTTCGTTAATGGCAAAGGAAATGCCTATTGAGAGTGGGTCTGGTGGAACAAAAAGGACACAAAACAATAAAAAAAAAAGAGGCTTTGTGAGCAGCCTCACAGAACAATGAGGAGGTTGGCCTTCCTCCAAGCCCCCATCCGCCTGGTGCAAAGCAACTGGCCTTTCCACACCTCCCTTATTTATCACAGGGACAGTGGGACTAGGGAAGACTTCCCTGGCCACTGGGTGGTGGCTGGAGGCATCATCTCCCACCGGTCCTCTCTGCAGCCAAGGGTGCAGAGGAGAATAGCATTTTCGCTGTGATTGGAAGTAGGGCCATTAGGAGGGCTTGGGGATATGGAGCATCTGTCCGTGGCAGAAATCCCCGCCGAGAGCAGGATGTCACAGGCTAAAGGCTTCAGTTTCTCCTGGCTCATCTTTTTCCTGGTTCATTTTTCAGACCAATCTGAAGTTTAAAATGTAAAAGGAGTTTGCTCTTCCTTTAACTGGCTACTTAATAAATATTGGTGCTTTTGTCTTATCTGTGGTTTTGGTATCAGTTCCAGATTTGGGGAATAATCAAAAAGGGTCTAGATTCAGGGTAGGGGAAGTTCTTGCTTGGTACATTGGGAATGGAGACTTTGTTAATGTGCGTGCCACGCTTTTGTAGGGGGTTTTTAAGTTCAGTTGGTTCTAGATCTCAAAACCGAATGTGAAATTCATCATTTGCTGCCAACGCGTATGCAAGCCCCTTCTATTGCTGGGAACATGCAGCAGATTTGCATGAGGTTTTGCTGTCACCAAGAGAAATGTATGAAATAGAGCAGATTGAAATTGTTATAAAAATGTGGCTGCTGATGAACTTTTTCAGCACATTATGCTTCTGCGAATTTAGACTTATCTGAACATTTGTGTTGTAAGCACGTGTGTGTGCTGGTGTCTGCTTTGTGGGCTGGCACCCGCGCAGTTGTACTAACATTTCAAAGGCTGAAACCTGGAGCTTCTCAGTTGTGTGTGCTCAGGCGAAACAGAAAATAAGAATGTCATAGATAGAAAACTGACTGAATAGAGGCAGAAGTGGCAACTTTTGTCACCAGGACATTAAAAATTATCTGAATCTACCATCCTTCTGAAGATCGGTCTATTTATATTCATGTACACTTGCACGTAGGTAGGAGCCTCATTTTAGGCACAGATACCTGGAAAAGCTGTCCTCTTTTCCCTCAATGTAAGCTTTATATGCCTCAGGAAAATACACCTCTGCTGAAGATGAACAAAGCAGTATTAAATAAACTGTAGAGATGTTGAAGATTGGTACTGAGACAAAACCCAAAGATACCTAATTCTTGTGCATAAGAGGTTTCAGGATGATCAATACTGTGAATTGTGGTCATTCCTCATCGTGTGGATGAGATGGCGAAGGGTGAATCCGCATCATATAGCTGAGGCAGGACAACCATACGATCGATGTCAGAATCAGGCAGCCCTGATTCACGTTCTTCCTCTTCATTGTGTTGTGGCTGCATCCTGTGGATATAATAAAATGAGAGAGCACTTGTCTTGAAAAGGGTGTCAGAACTAACATGGAAACTAATGAGTTATGTACAGTGCGGTGGCATCCAAATGTAGACAGATGGAGTTTTCTTATTTTGGAAGTGATGACAAATGCCATGTTGAACTGGTTTTGCTTGAGCAAGACTGTACAGTGGTGGCCAAAGTTTGCTGGAAAAATATATACCCTGGGAGCTACATTTGCCCGTTGCATGTGCTGTCACCTGATTCGCAGAAGCAAGCCCTCAGCTTAGGTCAGAGGCAGCTCCCTGTGACCAGAGTAATGTTATTGCTATCTGACCATTGTTTCAAATTCCGTCCCATTTGTTATGTTCCTAAGGTCACATTTTTTTAACTCTCGCATTTCACCTCCGAGCAGTAAGCTGTATGGAGATCCTCCCTAAACAGAATGAAGAACATTGTAGAAATCCAGCCCTTTTCCAGATGATGCAATTTGCCTAAAAGCGTGTTGAACAATTTGACTTTCTTCCTGGTATTTTATTCATGACTGCAATTTCTTCCTTTTAGCCAAGCTGTAGACGAGAGGAAGAATGAACAAGATGGCTGAGTTAAATATAGCGCTGGGGTTGAAGCATAACAGACTGTCCAGGGCTCCAGTCATAAAAGAAGAAAGAAATTACTTCAGAGAGGATTAAGCACTCTCTTGCTATAGAAGTTCTACATGATGTCAAAGAACGGAGAGTATTGAACAGCATGCTAGGAAAAGGAAAATCCTGGGATGCTGACCCAGAAAATTAACACGCTGCTCAGTGGTTAGCTCAAAATGGAAGAGGAGTTTCACAACTCTTTTTCCTGAGCTAGTGACAGCTGTGACAAAGCCATATGATGGAGTTACAACTCCAGCTTCATCCTGAGTGTGTGTGTGTCTGTGGGGACACAGTCATGTCTTTGTACAGCTACGGTGATGTCCTGGAGTGAGTGAGCTACAGGGTGAACACACTGCGGGCTCTACTAAAGCAAGAAATAGAGTGTCTCCCCCCACCTCATACATCTCTGCTCAAACTTCCAGGAGTAATTTTCTCATGCCAGCTCTGAACCTCAAATATTAGGAGGCATGAGAAAATTATTCCTAGAAGTATATATGAAGCCCTCAAATGGAGGGAGTGTGTTTGGATGCTGTCCCTGAGCCTAGGTGTCTAGGTCTGCAGACCTGCGATGGACACCCTGTGTTGCCTGAGGATCTGCATCACTCATTGATCCGTGTGCGTGGCTCCAAGACCTGGCTAGCAGCTCCCTGCCCATGCTGGCAATACTGAACTTTCCAAATCCGAAGATAAGAGCCAGGCTGCACCAGACAAGGAGCTTCTGCCAAGGCAAAGGGAGAGACAGAGGAGGGCAGAGCTGGGTTTGAGAGCTGGTGGTTGGAGGCATAGGGGCTGTGTGTGTTGATGCTACATCTCCAGCCCCTGAGCATCCTCCCACTTGCCGCAGTGGCAGGCACACTGCCTTCAGGACTTTGGCACAGGACGTGGGACCACTGCAGCTCTGCGAAAACCTGTTGTTGTGGGGGGGCTTTGCCTCCTGCAGCTGTGAGGTGCATGGTTTGTGTGAGTAGAAAAATATGCGAAACAGTGACTGCATTGCTTATGCTGGGGGCTGTGTGGCTGGCAGGGAGATTGGGTGATGGGGGCAGGAGGTGGTCGGGATTGCTGGGTTAGCTGTGCTGGAGGAGATCTTCTACTGCCAGTGACCAACTGTAAGAAAACATTGGGAATAGTTTCCAAACCCTTGCAAGTGAAGCAAGTCCTGGGTTTTGAAGAGGTAAGAGGGGCTCTGTCACCTTGTTCGGCTGAACCAAGAGTGCAGGCTGAAGCAGGAGGCGAGCGACTTGTCTCTTTTCCTACATGGCAAAAGTTTTACTTTGTTTTTAGTATCACTATTAAACTGTGCTGTCATGGATGCAAGAGAGTCCCTGTGGTGAAAATCAAGCTGTCCCCACCCCACCATGCTGACAGGCGCTGTGTAAAGACCTAGAATTTTTTATTGCAGAGCCATACTGGGAATTGAGTAGCTACAGAGAAGAAAATGTTAGACCAGCAAGGGACCTGCTCACGCTGCTGCCTTCTCCTCTCTCTACATGAATGTAAATGCTCCTTCTGTGAAGAGAGGAATGAAAGAAAATTTGACATTGAGAGCAAGACCATTCATCTGCTATCATCTATTTATTAAACTAACCCCATAATAGTGATGATTAGTAAAATGTTTCATTGAAATATGTCCAATACCTTTCTCTGTACAGAAACCACTATAGTAAAGTGCTACTTATAGTGAATGGATAGCAAAATCATCATAAAATCTATTGAACAATTTAACCCACACATACACCAGCTTCTAGAAAACCATACCACTTCAATACCCGTCTTTTGTGGAGAAAAGGGGATGCTGGACACTAGTTTAATTTCCATTTGTATGTCTCCAGATCTATGTGAAAGCCATTTGCCCACTGACTTTCATGCCTTTTATTAGGAATGACTTACTGGAAAAGAATGTGTTTCACATTCAGTGACCCTGAGCATTAGAAACGGGTGAAGAACTGCTTTTTTGGTTTGCTGACTGAGCTAAGAATGTGTGAGGAAAATGCTTGTGGGTTGATCCCCCCAACTTTTTTCATCTTCCCACAGAAATGTGAAATAAAAAAGCTAAAAAGGATTGCATTGGCCCAAGCATTTCTTTGCGATAGAACAGAATGTTGTTCTGAAAATGTGAAAATGAATGGTCTAGCATGCTTTTACCAGAAAAAAACAGTATGTTTTCCAATAAAAAACTGGAATTTGTGAACTATTTCAGTTAACCAAGTCTGCACTGTATTTTGGTACAAATATTTTCTCTCGCATGCTCACCCCCAACAAATGTGGACTGCTAGGTGCCCTGGTAGGCCAAGCAGGAATGACTGTACCTATTATGCCTACTGGAGTATGAACTGGAGTCGTTTTTGATTGTGCTGGGTGGTATATCACCACCACCCTGCTGAGTTGTGGTGTTCTTCATGCTATGATCAGGCTGTGAACACCTGCAGCTCCATCTGATCCTACTTGCTCTGTCATTCCTAAGCAGCAAAGACTCCTCCACAAGGCATCTCAGCTCCTTCTTCTGGGAATGAGTAAGGTCCGATCCCCAACTCTGGTGGGTCATCGGTAGAGCCAGCTCGTGTTGAAATGGGGACAACCTGCGCAGGAGCAGTGCCCGGTTCTGCTGAGCTTACAGAGCCTGGGCATCCCCTTGTCCTCAGCTGGGAAGAAAGCTGCCACCGCTGCCTCATCCCTGTTCACTTCACTCCTGAAGCTCTTGTGTTGGTGCAAACCAGCAGTACCTTCAAACAGAACAAGAGACTAATGTATAGTGCAATAAAGAGACCATTAATTGCTCCTGCTGGTCTCTAGCGATTTACCTGATTTTTACAAATGAGCAGGAGTGCCAGCAACAACAAAACACACTTGCTAGAATTTTCAGCAGCAAAAGCTTTGACAGAAATGGAAATCGCACCCAAAATACTACTTCTGCAGATTGTTTCTAAGTTTTCATTTGAGAAAAAATGTGGAAAAGAATGTTTGCCAGCAACTAAAACCTAAGCTTATGTTATTTTAAATGAAAAAAAGAGTAATTTTTCAGTTTTTCAGTGCAACTTCAGAAATTCTCAAACTTTTTTAAACATAGAAAGGAAAATGCTTTGACTTGTTCACAAGAATTTCTCTGAAACCAAGTTACAGCTCTGTAGATACTTAATCACACTGTGGTCAGAGCCCCTCGCTTCTCGTGGTTTTGTACTCATGGAATTCATCACAAGGCTTTTATTCACTTTCAGCATAGATACAGCTGTACATGAAGCTTTTGTGCTTGCTCTTAGATGAGCTGGAACATTTTATAACATTTTCTGGTCTATTTTCCAGTCCTGTAACAAGTAAATAAACTCTTTGATGTTGCCAGCAGAAAGCCTAATCATTCCTATAATGATTCTTTGTTAAGTTACCTCTTTACTTGTTGCCTGTGAAGATGTTTTCCATTGCCTGGGTTCAAGATATTCTCTCTGAAAGGCCACGATGTGATAAATTTTAGAAGATTTTCCATAAAAGACTTTGGAAACTTTGAATCTTGGTTATTGAAGGAGGAGGTGTTGCAAACAAGTGTCTTGAAAGCCAAGAAAGATAACCTTGAGAGCTTCACAGAAATGAAACTGCTCTATTCTAAGAGCGCGCTCTCTCTCTTTTAATTGCTCTTGTGTACTGTCCATTCTGGTAAACTTGGGGAGGGGGGGTGCTATTAACTGGAGAGAAGGGAGAAGCATGAATAAAGAATGACCTTCTACCAGGCAAGGGCTGAAAAGAAGCAGCCTTGTTTGTTGCAGGGCTGTGCTCTCTTACATACTCCAGCATGTTCCTGGCTGGCTCCAACCCATGCACCACCCAGCTCCTAAACCTCGATCCTTCTTCCACAGAATCAAACAACCCTAAAAGTAGCTCTTGCTTGCTAAGAGGCAAGACACGAACGCTTCATCTTCAGCTTCCCTCTGCAGAGCAGAGGAAGCATAACTTCCCACATCTACTTACAAGGATTGTCTGGTGAGTTCTACCATGTTATTCCAATAACAGTAAATTTGCCTTCTTGGCCCTTTCCAACAATTGAATTTCTTTTTCTCAAGTCTTCCTTCTTGCCCAAAGCTGATTCGCCAGCTGTGTTTGCTTAGCCCCATTAATACAGATTGAACATAGAAGTGGCCGTTGTACAAGATTATTAATGCTGTTCCATTTGTGTGCAGCATGAAGAATCTTGTTTCATTTCAAACGTATAGGTCCAATTTTCTAGTCTCTCTTTGTTTATTTATTATGCAGAAAACTGTAAGATTCAGCTGTGGGCTCTTACCTACCTTTTGTCCCAGCCCTTCATAATTGTTTAAAGCTGTATGATTTTTCCTGCTGCTCTGAATGTGTTCTCCTGTGTTTGTGCTTCCTTTTGTTAGTGTTGGACCACGAAGGAACACAATGAAACAGTAAACAATTTGAGGTCAAGGAGTCAGTCAATGGAATTGATAGGAGGTAAACAGAGAAAATGAGTATAAACCAGCTGCAAAATGAAGAGAGGCTGGAAATCGGCAGAGAGCTTTTAGGCATTAGGGGAGTATGGCCTCGCAACAGATGCCACAGATTTAATTAGGAGAGAGTTTGACCAATTTATGTGCAATTTTACATGAAAGAGCTATTTGTGATAGCAGGAGTGAGTCTTAGCAATCTAGAAGGTCTCTTCCAGAACTAGTGTGTTGCTCTTACAGTCAGAGACACACAGAGTAAATGCCACCATGTACAGTTTTTCCGTAGGGAGGAAGTATCCAGTGTCCGGTCTGACCCACTCCTGCTTGCTAATTTTTCATTGCCTCAAAGGATTAGAAACATCTGCTTCCATACTGTGGGAGAAGGGGGTCAGCAGGATAGGTGGACGTGTCTCTCTGGGGTTGCGTGTTTGGGGCAGGAGGAGGTGACTGCTTGGCAGCGTGGTCTGTGGAGTTGCTTGAGGTGTCAAGGGAGTCCTATTCTGGTGGCATCTGCCAGACAAGACTGGCTAGTCTCGAAAAAAGTCTTTGAAACAGGAGACTGAGTGAGCAGGTTGGGTTACATCATTTAGGTTTAGGATCTGTGTCAAACAATAGACCAGGCTGCTAATGAAAATAAGCCATCCCCTACATGTTAGTCTTTGCAAGCAAATATCCACGCTACAAGTGATTTGTTAACAGGACGTAGCGCATAAGAGAGTGCAGAGCACCTTAGTTCTCTAAAGGGAATGAAGAACTGGCTCGACTACAGGAGATTTATCATCTAGGTTAGGTGTAAAGCATCATGAGTGAAAAGGGAATAAATGCTAAGGGGTTAGTAAATTCTGTGTAGACGGACCCCTGGCTGTCTCAGCTGCCTGAGGTGCATCAAATAAAGGCCTGACAGCACGTGCTCCTTCTGAATACAACTGCTCCTCTGGCTGTTGGGAGACCTGAGCCGATTCCTTACTGTGGCCACAAGGGTTGTGCCTCTTCCACCCCCTTCTGGCATCCTTGCTCATGTTCTTGTCCCTTGGCCTTGTACTGGCTGTGGCATAGGAAACTTCCCTTGGTTTTGTCCCCCAGGTTTGATATCTGCCTGCTTAGTGCATTGAATCAGCTTGATGGGGATGTGGGGGACAATATGAGTGCCAGCACCAAGAAAGGGGGCAGGAATGTACGGACCTAAACTGGGGGGAGAAGTGGGATGGAAGAGCAGGGTTTTGTAGGCAGCCAGCTGCTAGGTCAGCTCAGCCTGTCTTGTTGCTCTGACTGTGCCCTCAGCCTGTTTGCAATAATTGCTCGTCAGGTTAGTGGGGAGCATGCTGGGGAGGGAGCAGGTCTGCTGCTGGGCTGGCATGGGATGCCAGATGTCCCCAGCACTGACCAGCCATAGCTTTTGTTACGAGTGCTAAAAGCACTTCAGCTGAAGAAGAAAAAGAAACTGGTGAAGCAAGACAAAGATATAATAATCCATTGTGAAAGAAAAATCCTGCTATCCTATAGAAAACATGTCCCATCACATGCTCTGACAGAGACTTCAGGTTGGCCTATTTTAATCAAATATTCATGTTGTGGTTTTCCCTTCTCCTACTGTGACAGCAGCTGACATCGATCACTGAAAGCCTTTGACAGAGATAATTGTCCTTGTTGAGTCTTGCTTCTATTTCAACATCCCCCTTAGCAGCATCTTTTCACACCTTTATAGATCTGCACGTTTACTCACGTTACTTGATTTCAGGAGCCTTCACCTGCTGAAGTTCTGGTGTCTCACAATAAGGCTGTGCATGCACATGTCGATTGGAACACAGAGCACATCCCCACGGAGCCAGCGTGCAGCCTCCTGTGACAATTTTGATATGATGTGTATTAACATGTCATGGCACCTTTTGTACAGCTGACAAGTATGGCACTTTTTAAGAGCTAAAAAAAGGCATCATGAAACCCTGCATCGTACTATTGGCTCTCCGCTATCTTATCGGTATTGTTCTCCCTTGTTATGCAGAATCAAATTGTGTGCCTGTGGAATTTGATAAACTGTAGCACTTCACACATCTGCTACAGACTAACTTGATTACAGTAGTTTAATTCTGCTTGATATCAATCAGCTCTATACACAGCAAGATTAATTATTGCTGTCACTTTGTCAGCTCTGTAATAAGAAAACATAGATTCTGAATGGCAGATGGAAATTTGCTGGGAGAGAGAAGAGGGAGTTTGCCTCCCCTGCTCCCTGGGGAGGCAGAAAACCTGCAAAAGGTGAGCTGACCTGGGAAGGGATGTGCAGGCTGGAGCTGGGATTATCACCTGCTCCGTGCCGCAGATGGGTGCTTGTTAGCATCTAAACCCATTCCTCTCTTCTGTCAGCACACCAGAGCATCTCACAATTACAGTTATCCAGGCAGACTAATTTTATTTGCAGGTATGCGATGGTGAGCATGGAAAATAGCTGCTGATAGTCGTTTATCTTCAGGAGACCGTGCTATACATTTGCCTCTCTTACACTGTACCTCTTTATAGTGAGTTCCCCTGATCCAGAGTGGGTGTAAAATGCCACCAGATCAGAACAGCAATGATTTCCACCTGCTCTGTGCTGCTATAAATGACTACGCAGGAAACTTGGACTGAAAAGCTGCCTGCTGTTGCAAAGGTGACAGACATAGCTGTTATTTTTGCTTTGTTATTGTGCTCTGGCATTCTAGTGCAAAAACCACCTTGAGTTGTAGATTAGCATTTAATTCTCCTCATTCTCTGCTGGCATGAGGTCCTTCAGTTGTCTTACTGGCAGGGAGTGAACTAGAGCATCCACAAGCTGCTCCAACCTGTGCAGGGTATGGAAGGGAGTAGTGACAAACTCTTTACTCTTCCAGCTTCATCCCCGGAATAAGGAATGGAGCAGAGCTTGGAGCAGAGAAGGAAAGTGAGTGTTTTGGTGGGTGGCTTTGGTAAAGTTAGCCTTCAGGTAGTACAACTGCGAAAGGAACAGGCTGTTATTTCATGACACATAGCGTGGCTTTCTGAACAGTTCTTGTCTTTCTGGATTTGTGTCTTCTCATTTGCTGGGTCTGTTGCACCTGCATGAAGTGGTTGCAAGACCCTCCCGTCGCGAGTCAAGGGAGGATTTCTGCTCTGCTGGTTGTAGGTTGAACAGCATAAGCACCCAAAAAAGAAGGCCACAGGCTTTGTTACTTTTTTTCTTGGAAAGCTGGTGAGTACATGTAATCATCTGTAAATGTGCAAAGGAACAAGGCAGTCTTCTGGTGATCCAAACCTTGCATGCCATCTGTGCCTTAGAGGTACATGTGCTGTGGCCGGGTTTCCAGGCCACTTGGGCTGAGCAGGTGGGTAGGATTCTGAAGAGAGACGGGTTTAATAAACATTGTATGACAAGTAGAGATGAACCGAAATCCACTTTTCCTTCCCTTCTGCTGGAATCACTCTAGATCTTGAGTTAGAGAATTGAATAAAGCACAGCTAAAATTTGCATCATCAAATGTTGGATCAGTCACAGGAGAAAGGGTGGAGCAGGCTATGAACTGCCTCCAAATCCTGAAGCCTTACAGAGATTGCAATTAACGCTCACCTTCCCCCAAAAGGAAGTGACCTGCAGGGGACAGTCTGTAAGCTGCAGCGCACGCTTAGGCATCTGCCGGGGAAGTCAAATGTCTTCTTCGCCCGGCATGCAGACTCCACAGTCCTCGGGCGTGTGTGCACAAAGCCGTCAGCAGGACTGAGCTGTCAGTCTGTCCTCAGACAAAATTCTCATCTGTCAGCAGGAAGACTTGCCTGGATAAGCCTTCAGTGTCTGGCCTGCATCTGCACCTTGCTCGTGTAGTTTCCTCTACGCTTAGGAACGCGGTGCTTTCCAGGTACAGCCTTTGGAATGAGCTGGGCTGGTTGGCTTCAAAAGCATTGCTTAGTGCCATTACGGTGATGAAGCTCTATGTTGGGTAGTGACTTTGTGTCCTGACGATCTGCTAGGGCGTTTGCAGCCAAAATAGGCAAGGAGATGGGGTTTTCCAATAAAGAGGATGAGGTGGAAGCAGCAGTCCCAAGCCTTCCCCCAGGGAATGGACGTGGCATAGGATGGGTCTGACCTTTTGCTCAGAGGGATGCTCAGCTTCCCATGCCCTCCCTCAGCATGACTACTCCACTCCCCTGGAGCCGAAAGTCAAAACACCTCCCCTTCTCTTTTTGCAGATAGTGAGCGGGGTTACAGGTTCCCACTGCCATCACTGGCTAATGATCTATATGGCCTTGTGTCATTCCTATAAAAACAGTAAATTAGGACAGTAAGTGTGTCCTGAGAAGAGATACAGTTTAAACGCTTCTTTGGGGAGTTCTTTTGCTTATTTGCAAATAGAATTGATATTTAATATTACACAGGAATTTTAAAAATTATTTAAAATTACACAGGAATTTATTAAAATTACATAGGAGAAAACATTTCTGTATGTGGGAGAGTGTTCACAGGCTAACTTTAGGTATCTAACTTCTCTCTGTTGGGTATGTAGGGAGCTGAAGTGCTATGAACGGTTTCCTGAAGAAGCTGAAGTCACCTTTGTTGACTGTCGAAGGAAACTTGAAACCTAGCTTGACTGCCCAAGGTCTTAGAGCACCCTTGAACTTGCAATTTGTAGGAAGAGTTTCCATTGCAAAACAATCCACAGGCCCACAGTTGAAATCTGTGATTAAAAGCTTGTAACTATATCAGCCTGTGGATGGCCAAGAGCTGGGGCCACACAAGCTGTGCTCCTCCCTTTCACCGACCCATGGGGTGAACTTGAATCTCCATTTTCCCCCAATGGAATAAACCCTTTATTCACAAATCACACCCCCATTCGTATCAATAAAGAACCAAGAATCCTCTTTTATCCTGAAGAAACAGGACGCAGCAGTCTTCCCTGCCCAATGACGCTAGCAAGAGAAATGATGCATCGTGCATAATTCCTGTTTCATTTCCTTAATATACAGTGCATATATCACTGCGGTGGCAGGTGGGCCATTACGAACTGCCCGAGAGCTGCCTCCAATACATCACATTCATGAGAGGATGATATTATGGGGACTTTAATGTCATATGATGATCCCCTGGCATTGTTTGTCAGACTCCTGTTTTGAATTGGTTTGATGCCGAAGCCTGCTGCTGATGGTTATATCTGCCACACCGCGTAATTCACACTGTCCTTCTCCTCAACGGTTACTACTTGATGTCATCCATTTAGGGAAAGTGAACGATGATAAACTACAGGAATATGTTTAACCTTAACTGTTATTAAATGATTGCTCTTCTCACTGTTTCAGCTGTCAGTGGTCAAATAGATACTGGCTAATGACTTCTGCTTTTAAAGTATGTGTTGAAACTCCTGAAATTCATCAGGGGAAGTTTTTCATGAAGCCATAGTGATATTTTTATGGCAGTAAAAAAGGACAACTGTGGGGGGAGGGCTGAAATAAGCACTTGCAGATCATTTAGGAGAAGAGCACCAAGTCAGTAAAAAACCCAAGAACTGTGCTGTGGACCATGAACCCTAGAGCTTCAGAAGGGGCTTTAGCCTGTGCCTTCACCCGGAGCTGGAAGGGCTGTCTTCTCAGATCAGTGCCAGCTAGGGTAAGCAGTCCAATGGGCTGAGGTCAGCACAAGCAATTCCTTACGTTTAGAAGGCTTTTTTCCCTTCCTGTACCTATGAAGCCATCGAGCGGTGCCCTCAGGCTACAGGGACTGGATCAGACAAAGATCTCTTTGCTGCCTCCACTTTGAAGATGAATTGTCTTGTCTGGGGGACTGGACTTGAACTGGCAGCACTGCTCGCCTTCAAGAAGCCAGGGTATTAGGTATGCTGAAGGCATTCCTCAAATACTTAGCCTAATTTAGGCATTAGATAGGCTGTGGTGAGGTGGTATTGGTGACTCTGATACAACCCTGTTCACCTGCAAGCACCAAAGAAGGTTGTGCTTCCCTGGAGGTAGCTGGGACAGGAAAGCAGGAGCCGGCACTTCTGCTGGTAGCTGATAAACCTTTGCAGTTGGGACCCTCACCACAAGGTTTCGAAAGCCCGCAGCCCTCAGACGCTGCCTGTGCTTTGTTGCCTCCCTCTCATCCACTCACAAAACGGCAGCTAACAAAACCCATTTGCACATCTTTTCTGTGCTTTCATGGTTAGGTGCCAAAAACGTTCTTCTGGTAGTGGCATTTATTCAAGAAATGAGCATAATGTTATTTTTACAAATATTTTGATTGAATTAGCCAAACTTACAACCTTGCATTGTGCTTTGCTAAAACTGACAGCAACTGTTTTTGTGATGAGGCTGTCTATCAAATGTAAAGCCGGTACAGAAACTTCTCATCTCATTGCTCCAAAGCTACAGAAGACTCATTTTCACTTTTGATTTAGGTTGGACTTGAATAGGTGACCCATCTGAATGGGAAGGACTTTTTCAGTTGCTTCAGTTACTCACTTTAGAGTGATTTTGATCTTGCTTCCTTTGATGCATTTCTACTGCTAATCTTTTGTTAATGACACTTAATTCAGTGTTTTTCTCAAATGCCTTTACAGAGAAACACCTTGATACAAATCAGCCATTGTTGTATTAGGGAGATGTTCAAAGCAACGTCTGATACTACAGGGCAAGCTAATGGCTCGAACCAGAATCACTAAAAAGTGTAGGTGTCTCTCTTTTTTTTTTTTTTTCTCTTTTTTTTTCCCCCCCTGCTCAGAAAATCACAGAAAGCGTATTCTCAATAGTCAAGAATACAGGAAGGAGAGGAGGTATTTATCACAGCAGCTTGAGTGCTGGAAAGGGACCATTTGAAAAGGACAGAGGATAAAAAGCCATGAATCGATATTTCTATGCGCCTTCTGCTGCCGTTTATTTGAATCCATTTGTTTTGCTGACATATTTCCCATGTGGCTGGAAATGCTATTTCCTTTGATAACATCAGCAATTGATGTGTTGCATTTGCTGTACAGCTAGGTGCATTCTAGGCAAAGGGATGTCACTCTGACGCCGTAACTCTACTTCAAAAATAAAAGTGCATGTTCACTTTTATCTCCCAGCTATGCACCCCTGTGTGACAGGCACCGGGTTCTGCCGCTGGGCGATGCCGCCCGCGCAGGGAATGAACTGACAAGACAGTGAACAAATTGCTGCTGACCAAGGGCATACCATTATTTTTGTTGCATGAGGGCTCTGGGATTTCACGTGATACGAGGTCTCTTGGAACGAATGCCATCGAGGTCTAGCGGGTCTGCTGCTGCTACTGTACACCAGATAGTGGTGGGGTGGTGACAAGATCTGTTGAGACAACTTCTAGAAGTTTTGAAAGCTAGAAAGGACCACTGCGTCATGAACCAGAATGCATCACTGATTTACTGGGTGATGATGCTTGTAACGGAGAGTCTGCTGCTTCCTTCACTGGCCACAACTCCTAATTACTTACCTTGACTATTGAAAACATATCCCTTCAGCCTAGTATATCTTTCCATTTGTTGATTACAGTGGTGTAACAAATGGTATATATTTAGTCCAATATTGCTTAATCTATACACTTAGAATGCAAAGAATTATAAATGATAAAATATTTCACTATTTGGTCACAGTTGGAATAATGGAGAATTAATTTTTATAATATATATACCTACACAAATGTACATACCAGCTTTGGGCTGGTATTTTAACAAACCTGCAAGTCCTATGAGAACATAAAAGACAGGTTTTGTTAAGCTGCAAAGTAGAGTTTGATGTGTTGTGTAAAAGTAAGAGGAGACAATTTCTATTTATCTGACTTCCTTTCAATACATGTTCTGGGAAAATGTCACTTCTGCTAGAAACTCCTCAACTCAGGCAGTAGTAATTTTAATGAACGACATACTGCTTTATGTAAAAAATGCATCTTGGTCTCGCTCATCATTACTGGTGTACGGAAAAAGCAATTATATATTCTTTCAACATTCAACATGGAAAGAGCAGCTTTCCAAAGAATCACAGAACTATTTATGTTTTGGGGGGAGCAGAGAGGAGAGTGCAGTGGCAATAGAAAACATTTCCTGTGATTTGCCTGCTTTCAGTGACCTAGAAAAACGTTTTTTTAGCCTCTCCATAGTTACCAGAATATAAATTTTTCTTTTTTTGTTTTGTTTTGTTCTCAAAGCCTGGCACCCGCAGGAGGTGATTTCTGTGCTCTTTGAGCGTTGGATCAGTAAATGGAGAAGAGCACATCCTTCCTTTGTAAAAATGTGCAGTCTCCTATAGTTTCTCCTATTCAGGAGCTGCTCAAAAGAACATACCTTTCAAATATAATTCTTGCTATTCAGGAGGTGTGCTGAACAAAGCTGAGGCTGGATACTAACCCCTTAAAGGGAATTCTTCCCTTTTCAACGTGAAGCTGGTTGCATTCCAGTTCAGACCGGCTGCCGCTTCTACTTTTTGAAAGATGAAGAAGCAGGTACTGACATAAAGGGATACGAACTGCCACGTGCCAATTGCCATTTCCTTGAATCTTACTATGCACGTTCATACAGGCATTGTGAATCTGTGGCTTCAGAGCAGTGAGGGTGCAGAAACAGATAAATAACCTGGTGTGGTAAGGTTCAACTTCAGGAGACTTCTCCCATCATCTGGATTGTTCTTTTTATCCTGTCCAACATCTGCTCAGTAAATTGTGCAGAGCAGAGATTTGTTGCTAGAGCACTCTCTCGGCTTGCGCATGGTACAACAGGGACCTGGGTCTGTGCGCGCGGTGCCAGGTAGACTCCCACAACAGATAACAAATGGCAAGAGCGTTGCGGTCCCTTCCACCAGTGTCGTTCTGACTGGACCAGGCTAAATTTCATTTGGGCAATGTGAAAAGCCAGAGAGACTTCCTGGCAAGTTGCAGAGAAAGAAGAACTTGTGCAGAGCAGCCTGGGTATGCTGGGATCTTGTAATCAGCTTTTATAAAAGGAAAGACACTAAATTTATGCTGAATGGCAAGCACAAGCCATGGTACAATCCTTCTCCTGATTGCCCAGAACAGGCACCTGCCCAAAGTGTGTTCACTTTTCACCCATGCACCCAAGTGTTTCTCCTGGTTAAAGCAGAGCATCAAGGTCAAGATGGAGAAGGGCAAGCACTTGTCATGCCTGAGTCTTCTCTTCACAGAGCCAGCACGTGGAGGGCATTCTCATCCTGACCTGGGAACTGGGAAAGGCTCCGGGAACCCATCTGAGTAAGTGTCTCACGGAATCACGGAATCACGGAATTATCAGAGTTGGAAGTGACCTCTAGAGATCATGTAGAGTCCAACTCCCCTGCTGATGCAGGAATGCCTAGAGCACATTACTCAGGACTGCATCCAGGTGGGTCTTGAAAATCTCCAGAGAAGGGCACTCCACCACCCCCCTGGGCAGCCTGTTCCAGTGCTCTGGCACCCTCACCATAAAGAAGTTTTTCCTTATGTTTGAATGGAGCTTCCTATGTTCCAACTTGTGCCCGTGGCCCCTCGTCCTGTCACTGGGTACCACTGAAAAAAGCCTGCCTCCATCCTCCTTCAGCCCACCCTTTAGATACTTATAAGCAAAAAGTCTCAGGCTGGTCACACTCACAGGATGACTGGAAAAAGCATGGAAGGTTTCACCATTTTGGGGGGCGGAAATTTGGCATGTTTGTGTCCAAGGCAACTTCTATTTTTATAAATTTAAAAACTATCAGCCAACTCGTCTCTGGCATCCAACTTATAAATTAGCAGCATTAGTTCATTGCAATGCGTTGAAGGTCGATGAAGTTCTGTAAGCTTTTCAAGGCAGTCCACGAACACGCTGAATTATAAGTGCAGGAGTCGTCTTGTGGATGTAGCATTTCTTAGCATTATCTGAAGCGTGTTCTCTTAAACCATATTTGACAGGTGAATGCAGCAGAGAAAATATGGTTCCAGTGTGTATATTGAACGCGGATGCAGTAAACTGAGTTCAGTGGCTCAGAAGGGGGCAGCTGTTGCAAAGCTTGACACAGAGGATAAATTACGAGGTGCTATTTCTGGCCTCTGGCAGAAAGAAAGGTGAGCGATGGAAGATTGACTTGAAAACAACCACTTTAAATGATTTTGGAATTGTATGAGCTGGAGATGTGCTGCATTTACACTGATGGATGAGTCCAGCAGCTGACCTAATTCCCCTTATTTTATGTCATACGGGCTTTGCTTTACCTCTCTCATTTACAGAAGAAACATTTAAAGAGAACTCAAAGTAATTTCCTGTCTGTGAAGGCAACACACATGACAGGCTTTTTTATTTATTTTTATTTAAGTAACAGATTCCTAAGTATTTCATTTGTTTTGTCTAATTCAACCAGTTCCTCCATAGTGATTTATTTATTTGTGGTTTTTTTGCATAGAAATTAACTTCTTTTATAAAAAGCTCACCGACAATACGTTAATTCCCATTGCACCTCAACAGAGAATGCTTGAAGAAAACTATATGAAAGGTGGTTAGATTCAGCTGAGATTTCTTGCTCTACCAGTAAGTAGTCCCTGTGCTTTCCTAATTATGCATTGCAGCAGTGAGTTTTGTAGTAAAATTTCCACATGCCTTAAGCCACACTAATGAATGCACATAAAGAGAAGTGATTTGTTTGTTATTGTCCCACGTCCTTTTATTCACTGTAAATAAAATTTATTTTGTTTATATTTGCTCCTCTATTGTTTTCCAATCACTTTGCTGTTTTGTAGCATCTCCATTATGATTTTGATCTTGGGTGACATTTTCAGCTGATATATACAAACGAAAAATTGCACAAATGAATTAAGCTGTTTAAAAGCTTAGTCCCTCTGTTCTAGACTTAGGCATATGTTAAACTGGCACTGTTTGCAGTGTAAAGCATCAGGACTGCTATGCTAGCTCTGCTGCCACTATAATTCTGCCAGCAAAAGTTGCCCTAGAAAAGATTTAATGCCTTAGAAATTGTCTAACAGGAAAACACGGTATTTTTGACCATATGAATACGAAAGAGTATTTTTGAATTCTGCTTTGACTTCAAGAGATACCTCTATGAAGCCAAGTGGATAGGTCTCTGATGTAGGAATAAAATCTGTCCTGGTGAATCAGTCTTGAAGCAGGGAAGGAGCAGCTTGCAAGGAGTGGCAAGAGCAGAGAAACTATTTGTCCTGAAGCGTAATCTGTTAATGTTACTTATTACCACGGAACAACCACAGAACAGGAGGGGATTTGATATTTTTTGCATCGTCGGAAGATGACATTTAAAGGGTGCTAGAGTTTTAGAATCCTTTAAAAGCCGCCTCCTCCTTCTGTTCTCATTTCCTGATAAGGTCTACCAGTGGTTAGATACAAATATTTGACAGAAGCAAAGGGGTGAATTTAAAATATCGTACATATAAAAAACTCCCAGGAATGCTTTTGCATGTTTTTATCACTTTTCTGCTGATGTGCTGTCAGGAAGCTCCATATTTACTGTTTTTTCTTTCATTCTGATATGAAGTCAGAATTAGTTTTCAATAACGCTCGTCAATGTTCTTGCTGGTTCATTGCTTCCTTCTATTATGTAATGTTTTATGTGTTGTTTGCACCTAAATTCCTGCAGTTCGTGGTGAACTTGGGACAAGTATGCTATCAGCTAGAAAAAACTTTGAAGCATGATTTTGATGGGAAAAGACTATGGAGTGATTTGTTGTAACACAGCAGCTGGTCAGGGATCAAGACCCCGTTGTGGTGGGGGCTGTGAAAGAGAAAGGCAATGTCTGTCCTTCAAAGCCCGAGATCTCACTATCAGACAAGAATTAATGAATGGATATAGACAGGGAGGGAGGCAGAAGGAAATATGAGCCACTGGTTTTCAGAGGGTTTCAGCACACCGGCAGCCTAACACTTAAGGATTTTATTGACATAATGTCAAAGGAGAATTTTAAGGATAACGAGAATAGTTTCACAGATATAGTTTCACAGCTACAACAAGCTGCCTGGGAAAAAGCACAAAGGTGCCTGAGTGAGTGTTTTAACAAGTGGGAGATAAGGGCTTTTATCCTGAATGGATTGGAGGACAGAGTTGGTTTCCTGACACTTAATGAAAGACAAGAACTGGATCATAAAGAACCTTGAAAGCGAAGCTTCTGTTTGATGCGATGGAGAGGGGGGTCCAGAAACTCAAGAGGGGTCTGAGATGGTTTAGTAACATGGTTGGTTTGATGTATGAGGGGGGAGCATGACTGCGTTTGGTGAGGGGCGTTAAAAAAAGGTCATGGTAACTGAGGAAAGAGGAGAGAAGCTGCTCAGGAGACTCACACCTTTGGGCGGGTAAGAAAGGGCGCATGCCAAAATGTTACTTGCACCAGTTTCCAAGAATGGCAGGATGTGGGACACGAAGGCCCAAGCCAGGGCAGCACCCAGGTCGGATATGGGACTGTGCCCAAGAGAAGAGGTAAGAGAAGGAGATAAGGTTGTGAGTCTGGAGGGGAATTAAAAGCTCTCTTTGAAGTTGAGCTTACAGTTTTTGATATGTTGAGACTGTATTACTGCCAGAAAGGAAGGGAGGAGAGAAAGTTAAGCCAGGGACACAAACACAACCTGGGTGGGGGAAGAGAGGCTGAAGGGAAGAAATAACTGAAGAAGTAGGAAGCAAATTAGAGCATACTGAGCAAAGAAGCCAGGCAAGGCAAGATTGTGGGTGGTGAATGATGCTAAAGCTCTGGGCAGACTGAGGAGGATGAGGCTGGAGTGCTAATTGTGAAGTTTGATTAAGATAAGGCCACTTGCTGCACCGGTAAGAACAGTAATCATGAGGGCTAGAGGCTGGCGTCTGTGTGTCTTCGGTCCTTGACTAAGAACACTTAAATATATCTTGCATTTGTTATTTCTGTGTTTAAGCTTGTCTGTAAACCCTCTTGCATTTGTGTAATTCCTTCCACCCTGAAGTATTTTACAAAGGGGACGTTAGTTTGGCCAGCTGAGATTTTGGAGCAGATCAGAGCAGCTGTCGACTTTTCAACCTGGAGAATGCAGAACGGAAAGCGGCAAGTGGCACCAGGTCCCACAGCATACCTGGGTGGACCTTCCTTTAAGTGCCAAATCAAAAGCAGACCAAGAAACCACGCAACAGCTATGATAACCACAAAGAGACTGTCATTAAAGCCTTCCCCACTGTGGCAGCTTATTGACATAGAAGTTTTAGTGGACCAGTATTTTCTTTCTTATAATTATGGAAAGATAGCGCCCCAGTTTAAAACTTAGATAGGGTGAATTCATGCACTATCTTCCAGCAGGAGGAACTATGGATGCTATTTTTCCACTTTCTGAGAAACTGCCAAGAATGAGGAAGTTGATATCCAGTATCTAATACAAAACAAAGACTGGGCGCCAGTTCTTCTGTTGCTGCATGCTGGTAGTTCACGCCAGCCAGATGGGTGGTGCGCAAATTATTTTCGAGAATGTCTTAGATGTGAAAGCAAATGGAAGATGTGATGGAGAAAGCCTTCCTACTATCTGATTAAACTGTCCTAGAAAGGTCTATTTTTAAAACAGCAAGAGAAGTGCTGCCTAATGCCTAAAAGCATTGGGTGAGACAGTAATCATTAGTAGGGCTCGATATGGTAGGGCAGCAAAGCATTACTCTGTAAGGGAGGCGCTACTTGTTCTCTTCCCCTTTATATATTGCTTTTGCTTGTGCAATTGTTGTTCTTCCCTCCCCCAGCCTCCCCAGATTTTCCCCTCTTGTGGCTATCACAAACATATTCTAAACCTTCCAGTAATCTGCTGCTCACTACCAGTGAGGACGTATCACACACATATAGCCATTATTCAAGCAAATACACGACTGACTTTCTTTTTTTCCAGTTTTCCTGCATTATTGCTCAGAAAATGTCATTCCTCTGTGTTCAGCCCTGCAGATGACTGGCTCCACCTCTAGGCGAACGATAGCTGGCTTTACAGGGTGATCTGTCCATCACTGTTTATACTGTTGCTTTTTGATTTTCATTTTAGAAAAAAAAACCCAGAATATTTTGTTACATGCTCTCAGTAACCAGCACAATGCTGCTGTTACACTTACCTGTGGAAAGTCTAGGAGGAATGAAAGTTTTCACTCTATACACTCTATCATGAAAAACTCACAAATATTTCATAAATTTTATACCTAAATGTATTGGTAATGTCCCTTTTAAAAAAGTCCCTTACTACTGTGAAAATTCTATTGGCATCAGTTAATATCAAAATCCTTTTTACTTTTCTTTTTCTTTTCTATTTTCAAATGACTAAAATTGTTGTGCTTTTATACGCAATACTTCTTTGTATTTGCATTCTCAGCTGAAGAAGTGGAAAGGGGAACCTGGATGGAAGATTAAAGCACAAAAGCTTTGGCAATTTCTCCGAAAATGTTACTTAATGTATTCTGTTATTTACCTTTCTTTTACTGGAACCGAAGTTTTCATGGGCTCACGCATATTCTCTGAATATATTGTGAAAAAGAAATGAAATACTTAATGATACAACAAACAAAATCTGCTCATAGAAGTCTAGAGTTTCCTTTTTGCTTTTAGTCAAGAAGCACTTGTTTGACAAATGGGGTGCTTTTAGAGAGCTTACAACAGCCTGCACACCCGAGCGGAGGTGGAGGCTCGGCGGAAGATTACCAGGAGATAATGGAGCAAGTCAAATGAGAAAACATGATGAAACAGCACAAAATTTACATGCTGTTTTGCTTCTTCCTTTTGCATTAATAAAACCGGGGCTTTTGTGTTTTTTGCCAAATGCTACCCTATAAGTGTGTGTCGCTGGATGTGCCCGTGCGGCTGATGACCTGCCCAGCCCCACGGTCCCCGGGGAGCGAGCTGACACCTAATGACGAGCTGTAAAAACAGCATCGGTGAAACAGCCTCCGCAGCTTTTTACCGCATTAAATGCATCGGGACTCTCCTGAAGAACCTAAATCCATCCAGGAGCCAGAATGAGACCCAGTGAGACCACACCGGTGCCGGCTGAGCTGCTGAGTGCGGGTGATGCGAGGCTGGAGCCAGTCTTGGTGGGGACCCTCGGCGGAGAACCTGCTTGAGCAACACCCAGCACAAGGGCTGACAGCCACAGGTTTGAAGAAAGCTGCGTGAAAGTGGCATCACGTCCCTGGTGAGGACCATGCAGTGCCAGGGCCCTCTGCCAGGAGCAGCATGGCCGGACCTGGACCTGTGGCAGTGGCTCAGCCTGGCTGGTGGGAGCGTTGCCTTCGGTGGCATCACACAACACCAAAAATGTGTGATCTTCTGGCATGGTACTAGCTGCCATGAGTAGCTCAGGTGCTGCCAAAACCTTGTCTTTTGTCTAACCGCACACAAGAGGTGGTGCACACTCCAGGCAAGAGCCATGGCTGGGTACCTGCTTGCATCCTGGACTTTCAGATGCTTGAAGCTTTCCCTGGTGGTAGGGAATTGTCTGCAATTGTCTTCATGTTTTGTGGTACATAAGTACTGATAGATCGCACTCTAGATTTTTCACATGTGCTGAAGGCAGGCGGTTGGTTTTGTAAAGTGCTGAACACAGTTTCAGAGACTCCTTTCTATTGCTCGCACTGGCCCAGTGTCATCCAGACATATTAGACTGGCTGACCAAAGGCCCAAGAAACAACCAAAATGAGGTAACTAATGAATAGCAGCCAATACATTTTATTATTTAAATGTGAGTTCCTTTTGATATCGGCTTATGGGACAGAATAGTCTGGTCATGCCTGTAGTTAAAAGGATTACCCCTTGTCACATGCCACAAAAATGCTTGTAGTGTAGTTATGCTGACAGAATTGTGCTTTGTATTGGTGCTGTAAAACCAAAACCAAACCCATAGGAGCAAAATATATGTGCTGTAAAATTACAGGATACACATGCCACTCATCCTGCTCTCCTCAGGGCTTGGGCTAGGGCATTGCTTTACGTGCCTGACTGACGTAACAGAGCATCCAGCATACGTTCCGCCAAGGCTCTGGCCCAGGGAACACGGCTGCACAGGACTGTCTCTTCTGGGGCCAAACACTGAGTTATCCTTGTATCCAGGAACTGAGTGACACGGACCTTGAAACAATCCTGTTTAATACTTTATAAGGGAGAGAGTAACATGCAAGGGCCTGGTAGAGAAAGGTAACAGGACATAGACAACATAGGACAGTCAAGGAGTAAACCTCAAGCTCTGAGCTTAAATAGAGCTCCTGGACGAAAGGGCAGAAGGTTTACAGCTGGGGTCCTAGGTGAGGCTGGTCATGTCAGTTATAGCCAAATAGTGCACTGAGGGCTCTCACATCAGGCACAGATGATGCAGGGAATGTGACCACTAGTGGGGAAGCTTGAAAAATTTCAGTGGATATACTACTGTAGTCGTTGTGCTCTTGCTGATGATGGTGTTCAGGCAGAGAAAAGGGAGCTGGTTTGAAAATATAATTTCATTATAGACAGCTTCACACGGTTCTGGGTCCTGTTTTCTTTGTAAGGCTGGAGAGGAGGAACACAGCCTTACTTGCTAAAGGACAGAAGCAGGTACACACTTGAACCTAATGTAAAACTTTCCCATTTACCCTAAATGCAAATTATCCGGCTGAGTTTTTGCATATGCACCCAGGGGTAACAGTGAGCAGACCGTGGCGTGTCTCCTACTACTCTTTAGTTAGTTTCAGCAGAATATGATCTGATTTGGCTATGTATTTTTGTTGTACCCTGCACAGCAGGAGCATACCTATATGTCCTGCATGGTACAGGAGAAAGGACAAACATCTCTGGAGCGCTTGTGTTTGGTTTTGATCAGCAGCTGACATTTACTGTTCCCTGTCTATGTGGCAAGCGTGTGCTTCTCTTCTCCACCAAAGGCACCGTGCGGGCACCAGGCTGTATGTAGTCAAGAAACACGAAGGGTGGTCTATCCATACCATAACTGGCACATTTTCATGAAAACTTTACACTGATCAGCTTACCCTAAGTGGTAGTTGCTGCTGGAAGGAGTATGCCACAGATTGCCAGACTGCAGAGGGACTATCGGTTCTGAGGTCGAGCAAGTCATCTCTTGGAGATGATTGTCAAAATATGTCTCAAAAATAACAAACACTCAAACCTCCCTTTCAGTTTATCTGCCCTCTGGCAGTATTCTGTAAGGGACTGCCTTATTTGCCATTGAAAGAGCTACGTTTCATGATCCTCCTGACAGACTGCTATTTAAGGCTCTGCTTAGCATTCATATTTCTTTCTTGTCAGAATTATTTTCTTTTTTCATTTGGTTTTTAGAACCAGAGCTATAAATCTGGGAAGCATTTTACATGCTGTGTTACGGCTTGATTGAAATCCTATTGAAATCAATGAAAGCTTTCCTATTGTCTTCAGTGGACCAGGCACTTGGGAAATAAGGAAAAATGGTCTGTTTTAAAATAAGAAGAGTTGTATCCATGTCATAATGTTTATTACCAATAGCAGGAAATAAAACATCTTATGCATGTCTTTTCCCAACAGGCCTCATGTATCATTTAACTGCTACCTACATACACCCAACTGTGACATGGAGTGCAGCAACAGCTGTTCTGGGGTACCTAATAATTCTGCTTAATAAACACAAATATCTGAGAAAGAATCCCTTATCTGATTGATGCAAATGTTCATATAAAATTGAAATTACACAAAAGAAAAACATCCGGCAGAAGCAAGTGTCACAGCCTGCTTCTGAGAGCCCAGTGGGAAAAGCTCCCCTGTAGCCTCATTTCTACAAATACTTCTTTAATGACTCACACTTTCTGTGGGTACTGTTAGGAAACCTTGATCTTCCCTTTTAATTTGTAGTAAAGCTTGCAGCTGTGACCTGGTTATCAAAAGTGCTGAGCCAATTAAAAAAAAAAAAAGGAAGTATTATGAAGATGTAACAAACGCTTCTGATACTTGTCTAGGTAATTAAATACGGATTCAGGAGTCTAAAACCGAAGTATGACATCTGCATGTTACTTTGTTGGCTGAAGTACCACAGTCTACTTATGAGCTAGTTACTATAGAGACAAGTCTCAAGTATCCAGGGATTTTATGGAGATGAGAGGATACTCAGGTCTTGTCAGAATTGCATTTGTACATTGTATTCTCAACTAATATTGAAATAATTATAGTTGTGGTATTGCAAAATGCAGTTTTGCAAAGACACTATTTAAAGCTTGAATCAAACTTTCACATGCTGACGAGGAAAAAAGGAAACAATGTGGAGAAGTCTCTGAAGTGCATGCAAAAACAAGTGCTCCTTTAATGATGAAGTATTTGATAGTGCCTTTATCAGCATGCAGTCATGTGTTTAAATAGCATGAGCCATAGATGACTGTTGCAGCTTGTCATTTGCCTTATGGGAGGCAAGAAAGAGCTTCTTGTTTGATCTGTAAGATGAGCTAGCTTGTTGCACAAGGCAACAGAGGAGACTCTGTAGAGAACTCCATAGCGAAGTATTTCCTAAGCTTTTTTGGACTCCTGCCACAAGGAAGTGCAGTGAGCGTAGTCACAGTGCAAGGAACATTGTGAAAGGGATTAGAAAGGAACACACCTTTAAAGATCATAGCAAAAAAAAACCAACAAACCACCCAAAAGACCCCAGCTGGTCAGTAAATTACAAAGATGATAACAAAAATAGGTGTGTGCAACAAGAGAGTTTGAAACAGAAAATAAGAAATGCTAGAACTGAAAAATGCTGGGTTTGTCTTACTTTTCCACTGCTCTTCGATGTTAACATGAGCACTTTTGAAATTATTAAGACCAAGATAAAGCTATGCTGATAAGGATAAGTTCCTGATTTCTCCTCAGGTCACAATGTTTTTAAACACTGGCAAACAATCTGAGACCTGTTCCTGAGACCAGTGGAAGCTGAAGAGTAGGAGGGTACGACAGAGTTGCTCTGCAGGTTGAGAACACAAACATGTCTTTATTGAAGCAGTGAAGATATGCAAACTTCATTTACGTTTCTTTGTGATTGCCAGAAAATTGCAACACTTATCTAAGCTAAAAATGGTTTGCTGCTTTAGATTTCCAAGTTTAATATCCATTATAAATGACACTACTGATATTTGCATTATATTACACACTCCACTCAGTAAATACAAAGATGCAGCAGAAGTGAACAAAAATGTCCATTCTGTCCTTTTTCCAGCGGTGGTTAAGGTGCAGATAGAAATAAACCAACAGCTAAAACAGGCACCTGAATATGCTAAATCCATAATCTAAGTCTGATGCACGAAATCAGCTTTTGGTCTCTGAGACAAACTGTGACTTGCTGGCATCTGCCAAGATAGAAAATGGAGAGGGTCATATATTGGTTTGAACAAACCATTGATGTTCACAGTGTCATCTTTACATCTAAGAAAAACACCATTGGTTCAAATATATAAGAAAAAAATGCAATAGGGACAAGTTCTTTTCATCGCTTGCCTTTATCGAAGCAACTCGAGATAGACCCGTACTACAGTGCAGTGAAGCCAGCAGCATCTCCTGCTTTTATAAAATAGGATGATTTCGTCTCATGCTAAAATAGGAATTGCCATTTCTATTTGGAAAACAAATGACATGCTTTTCACTGTTCCTGAGGCATTTTGGAAAGAAGGCTAAACACCTCTGCTTTTATCTACATTTTTCACTTTTTTTTTTGTTTTCCAAGCAAGAGCAAAACCCACGCAGTGGAAACTTATTTTCAGTGAAACCCCACTATTCATTTCCATTCTTCCACTGCAGCGTCGCAAATGAAAGTAAAACCTTAAGTAAGTATAGCGGAAGACAACTAGAAAATTGTTTTTAACTGTTACATTGTTCATTCACAAGATAAACGGCTTTATATATTATTTGTGCAGGTCTTTCCTCCACTAACAGGAGAAACACTGAAAAATAGCAGCATTGTGGCAGCACGTTACAAAGTAAGAGTGGGAAGGGCGGTACAACATCCACAGCTATG
This sequence comes from Burhinus oedicnemus, assembly GCA_008921705.1. NCBI lineage: Eukaryota > Metazoa > Chordata > Aves > Charadriiformes > Burhinidae > Burhinus > Burhinus oedicnemus. The sequence goes on from VFFE01009051.1 coordinate 1,867,625, forward strand.
TTTAAGTATTTTTTCTAACGGGGATTTTGCCGTTGCAGTCTCCCTTTCCCAGCCCGGGTCCTGCTGCCTGTAGAGGCCTTCCCGCTAGAGGGGGATGCAGCCAAAGGGCCCGGGAGCGACCGCAGGCCCCGGCCGCGGGGCGGGGCGGGGCGGGGCGGGGGGGGAGTTGTCCTGCGGCTCTCCCCTCAGTGGGAAAGGGAAGCCAAACGCACGACCTGCTGGAGCCTCCCCACGCAAGTTAACGTTAATTAATTAATTAATTAATTAATTAACCCCGACATAACCCATCCCCACAAAACGGGCCGCCTCACAGTGCCGGCGGACCGCGCCGTCCCACAGTACACAGCGGCCGGGCGACTCCGCCTTCTTCCGCGCTCCAGCCAATGGCAGCTCCGCCCTGCCGGACTACACACCCCAGCATGCCCCGCGGTAGGATCTCCTGGCCCGCCTGCCGTCTTCCGTCTGTCGCAAAGTGTCGCGCTGTGCGACCGGAGCCTGGGCTGGCGGCCGCGGGCCCTGCCCGGAGCCGTGCCGCGGCGAGGCCCGCCGGGCGGAGAGCGGCCGCCATGGGCGGCGGACGGTGATCCTCCGCCCAGCCCCGCCTCGCTCCCCGCCGCGCCGGCAAGCAGGCAGCAGCCATGGAGGAGGAGAGCATGGAGGAGGAGGGCGGCGGCGGCGGCTGTGAGGCCATGATGGATGACCAGAACCACAACAACTGGGGCGCCGGCGGCTACGGGCGGCACCTGCTGGGCTCCGCCGCCACGCCGCTCGGTGACCGCCTCCTGCGCGGCGCCGCCGCCGGGCCCCCGGCCGGGCCGGAGCTTCCCGCGGTGCCTGAGGCCAACGGCGTGCTGCGGGGCTGCGAGCCGGGCAAGGGGGGAGCCGGAGCTATCGCCGCCGCCATCAACATCAACGCCTCGACCTCCAAGTTCCGTGAGTGACCGCCCTGCCCTCCGCCCCGGGGGCCTCGGGAGCTGTCGCCCGCTCCCGCCTCAGGCTGAGCTCCCCCGCTGCCCCCCCTGCTCGCTGCTCCCGCCCCTGTGTCTAGGCTCAGGTCTCTACTGTGGTAGATCCCTTAGGTAGGTCTTGGCCCGGGAGGCTTCTGGAAGGGAAATCAAGTGGGTTAAGGCGCGTTGGAAAGAGAAAATAACATCTTTCTTACATACACCCCAATTTCTGCTGCTGCTTTTTTGTCACAGCACGGTGACGTGGTAGGTCTGGCTGTAGAACTGGGAGAGCGAGTGTAGGCAGGGTTTTCAGCTGTACAGAGGCACTGGTGCTTTTCCTGAAGCTCTTAGCTCAGGTCGTTATTTCCTAAAGACTTTTTCTTTCTGTCTGAAAAACCCAAAGATGGATCTGAAACCTGTTTGTGATTGCTGACGGCGGGTGGCAATGTGTGCAGAGCCCCTGGAAAGGGTGTGCTATCCTGGAAGGGATGTATGTCTGCAAAGCCCAGATGAGAACAAGTGAAGACAAATTTACTCCCCAAAAGATAGTTCTGAAACATCTTTTGTGTGTAGGTTTAATAGAAATGGCAAATTATTTTGTTGTTTTGCTGAGCTGAGGTCAAGGGAAGGGAAGGTCTTTCTGCTGTTCATTTTAATTCTGCTTTTATTCCCAGAAGTCACGCCTCTGTGCAAAATATGCCCTTTTCTCTAATGGCTGTGGGAAAACTTGGATTTGGCTAGTTAAAAGTATTCCTGGAAATGTATCTGTGTAACTGCTGCGATGAAGTTTTGATGGGAAACACACTTTGTTTCTTTGTTTTTCCTCCCTTCCCCAGTGCTAGCTTACCTGTCCAGCTCCTCAGCAGCTCAGCTCGAGAGCTGATCAGAAGCTTGAAGTTCAGGCTTCTGGATCCCTGCTTCTCTAGTAGCCTGGGTTTCGTGGCTCTAGGCACATTGCCGAGGCTGGCTGCTTTGAAGTTAAGGCTCCCAGACTGCATGAGCTCTCTGGCTCTCTGCCTGCCTTGCTTGTCAGGGCTCCAGGTACCTTGAGGTGGCTCATAAACACTTGAGTCAGTTGAAATGAAATGTCGTTCAGCCTTGCTAAACTAAGCTCTTGAAGTCTCAATCCAGAAATTTAGAGTTTTAGTTTTTTCTTCTGTTTCAGAATGAAAATGGTTTTCAACCTGTATCTTCACCGAATGGGAAGCTGACTTTCCAGCTAAACTTCAGTTTATGGCTGAGGGGGAGAAGAAGCGGCTGTGCATGATTTTTGCTTAGGGTGTGGTTTTTGAGTTCTTGTTTTCACTTCTCCAGTATTGGTATCCCAACACAATATCTGTCTTAATGATATTAAGCATTGTTTTAAAGAAAATGAAAACACAAAATTCTCTGAGTTAAGTTCATGAGAACTTTTCTGCACCTTTGTGTTGTGGATAATTGTCATGATATGTGTATACAAACGGAACAATCCAGTGAAGTAGTGTGGACTGAGAAAGTACAGGAGCTGAGCTGGGATCCTGCTGGTTCTAATCCTGGCTCCGGCAGAGGATCCCTTAATCTCCTCTGTTTAATTTTCATGTGTAGAAAAAGGGAAAAAGGTCACTCTTGCTGTAAATGTACCGTGAAAAGGGAGACAGTGTGTACTGAATCCCCTCCTGCCTGCTCTGTCTTGGCAATGGCAGAACATGTGTAGAGAAGCTGGTTGTCAGTCTAACACTTGATAGGAAAGTTGTCTGTTCTCTGCTGTGTGAAGAACTTATTGCAGCTGAATGAGTAAGGACTTCCGCCTTGCTTGCTTCATGATGCAGAAGCTTAGTCTTAGACAGGTTTTCTCACAGGTGACCTTCAAAACTGCGGGTGATGTACAGTTTCCAACAATCCTATGATGAACTGGAGCACCTGTGACATTGATATGTCTCTCTCCCTCCTGATTCTTTCCTCCAAAACAGAAAATCCAATGCCTGCATTCCAATGCGTAATTACTTGCAGCGTGTTTGTTTTGTTCATGTTCGTAGTTGCAGACTAAAGCTGTCTGGTGGGCCTTTTTTGGTCTAATTCCTCTAATAATAGAGGAAGAAGGTTAGATGGAAACCCTTTAAAATCTTTCTAAGGGACCAAATCTACTACTTCTTCCTGGAGGTTTTGGTGAGACTGAGAATTAAAATCAGATATAATAAAGCACTGTTCATTTAATAGCTGTTCTTCTAGTTAAAGCACGTTAAGAAAATTTTCCATGTTTTGATAAACTTATACCTAAACCCTTATTTACAGTTGACCAGCTTCAGTTATAGTTACGGATTTATAAAGCAATAATGTTATGAAAAATATTTTTTAAAGGCCATAAGGGAGAAAATAAGAGTAAGAGCATTTAATACTTTAAGCAAAACTCTTCTGTACTAGTAATTGCAGCGTATCTGAATTGTGAAGAAAATGAAGATTTCTCTTTCTTGTTTTTTTTTATCCTTTTCAAGCAAGGATGATTATAAATGTATTTAACCCCAGTCCTATTTATGATGGGCACATGTGGCTGTGAGTGTTGGCACATCCATGAAATCTGTTGACTACCCTGTTGCATAATGTAGTTCAGTGCAGTGTATGTGATTTCCTGTGTAGGCAAATCGTCTGATGAAGAAAAAGTTTAACGTTACTTTTACTAACCAGTCTTAATATGGGCTGAGAAACACGTAATAAAAATAGAATGGAATTGAAAGCAACTACAGGGCAGACTCATAAACTCGCTAATGTATGCTGCGATGTGTCAGGCAGGGGATATAGCAAAATCTATTTTGTAAACATGTGCATGACAGCTGAGAAAAAGGAAAGTGTAGAGCCACAGTGATAGCTGCAAGTCTGTAGATTAGTCTCAGACATCTGAAGACTTTGTACGCTTTGACAAAATATTTTAGGATTGTAGGGTGCATTGCTAATTAAGCAGTAAAGCTTCGTATATGTCACTTTGAGATGAAATAAAGCTTCTGAAAGATGCCTAACTGCTTTCTGTGATTTTTATTGTCAGAATAAATGACAGATAATTGTCAGACCAATGTCTGCTTACTTGGCAGTAGGTTGGATTACCTATCCTGCACTGTCCCCTGCTTTTTTAGCTATACTTTTAAAAGAAGGATGTTTTTTATATGTGAGCATAGTAAGTGTTTTGAGTAGCTTTTCAGGTTAAGTTGTCTCATCTAAATAACTAAACCAACAGTATCAATGACTTTTCTTTTTAAATCATTACCTTATTCTTCACATCCTATGCCTGTTACTGTTCCAGCATCTTTTTTGAGCTATGTGTGTCTGTAAGTTTTTCTTATCCATTTCATGGGGGATATATGCCTACGCTTGGACTTCTTGTTTTTGCTTTTTTAAAATCTTAGTGTTTTTTACCATTCTTCTGATTGAAGTTGATATCAAAGAATTTGGTAGCTTGCAGCAGGCTGTGTTTCAGTTATGGCTATGATACTGAAATATCTAGGTTATGATATGAAGCTCATGCATATTCTTTTTCACTTAAATGGTTTCACTGCCGCATTTGACTTAAAACAGTTTTTCTTTTGAACTTTTCTGTATATGGAAAAGCAGCAGTTGCTTCTAAAGCTTTACTCGTGAAGTCTTTTATAATTTGCTGAAAAATACTGGCTTTCTTTTCATTCGATCAGACTGATTTCTCTCCCAGCCCCACCCCAAACTTGCTGTAGTTGGAAAAAATCATGCATTCTACCATGCTTTGTTACAAAATGCCTGTGTCAACTTCCCAGAAACTTAATAAATCTCAACGAAGCGAAAGTCATCTTTTAGTATCACCCTTTACTTGCGATTTGGAAATGGAGGCTGTTTGACAAATCCTTTTAAAACTTGAATATGTAAACGTAGGGATAAACATTTAAGAATGACATCCTAAAAAGATGTAAAAGTAAATAATTGAAGAAGTTTCTAAATGGACAATCTGTCTTTTGTTTCTAAGGATTTGTGTGATTCCTTTCCTTCCTGGTCTTGAGGTTGTTTTTGCAGAGTTTGTAATTGGAGGGTGCTGCTTTAAGTCATCCTTTGCTTTTTGTGTGTGTAAGCACTGCCAGAAAAAAAGGATGTTACTAGCTTGTGATGGTTATTAAAATTTTAAAGTAATTTGTTTTCCAGATTAGAGGAACAAAAATAGTGATTGTTCAGCGTGTAGTCTTTGGACTCTTAACTATATAAATATTATGGTTGGCTTAGTTTCAGAACTGAAGTGTGGAAATCAAATGAAATAATACTTGTAAGAGTCTTTTGAATAAAAATGAAGCTTTTCTAGAATGTTACTTGGAACTCATCAGTGTTTCCTATGCAAGTCTCCCAGGGCCGTTCATAAAAGCATTTTTTCCTTTACCTGCGCAGCACTTCTAATGGGCAGACCTTCCTGTCTGCTACTTCTGTCTTTTTCCATACTGTAAAAAATAAAAATAAAAAATATCTCAACAGCCTGTTAAAAATTATTTTGCAGTGTTCTCAATTCTTGCTTGACTCTTCTTTCAAATGAATAGAGCTCATTTAATATGTTAAACCAGATGTGGGTGTGATTATACATTGAAATCTTAAATCAAGACTTGGTCTAATATTTAAGCTGACTTCAGTTTAATGTTTTCTGTGAAACAGAGTGCTTCTGTGGAGACCCACCTTTTTTGGGGTAACAAAGTAAAATACAAATGCTCAAATTTTGCTGCTGAGTGTAAGCATGAATAATAAAGCTACTACATGGAAGATGCTCCTGAGAACATCTGCCTGGAGCCTGGGTTCCGTAAGGGACGAGAACTCAAGCAAGTCACTGGGAGACAGATGAATAAGGGGTGAATTTGCTGTCAGGCAGGTGCTGTGCTGTTCCTGACCACATGGATGCTTTTACATTGTGGAGCTGACTTGCTGGACATATTAACTTACGTCCTGGTAGTTGTGTACCCAGATCCGTAACATAAATCAAGTTATTAGCAAATAGTGTCATACTTTCAGATTGCAGGCTGGAGCATTGGAACAGCATCCTGCAGCGCTTGGTAGTGGTGACCTGTTCACTGCTCAGACACTTACTAGGTTAACTAGAGCTGTTTCTGTAACAGACATGAAGCAAGAGTGAACCAATGGCTAGCTGGGTGAAGAGAGGGCTAGGCGTACTGTGCTAATGTTCTTCACTAAGCAAGGTTCCTGGCTGAAATACCCTAAAAAGACACACAACAGGAGTCTATAATACCTGCTCTTACAGATAGCATTCAAACACTTGCTTGTCTCACACCTCTCTCTATTCCACGTTCTCTTTATACTCTTTTTTTTTCTCATGATACTGTTAACTGTTTTGCCTGTATTTCCCTAGAATTGTTCTTCATAATGCTGCCAAAAGTGACTTGCCCAGCTCCTTTCAACCCCTTGTGAAAATAACATTTCAGAAATCTTGTTCCTCAAACCCAGCAGTGAATCTACATTTACATATGTATGTAAAAACTGGATTGTTTGGGGTGGGAACTGTCTTTATTCTCTGTTCCATATAGCCCTGACCCACATGTGGAATTAAATGAAGAAATGACTTTAGATTTCCTGGACCGTGTAGTTTTGATACGAAGTATACCTTGTGCTGTGAGTTACTGAGGGTTTTGTTTTGAGTGGCTGCTGTGAAGCTATGGTGGTGTGAGGAGCCAGCAAGGTAGTCCTGCCGGTACATTTCTGAAGGGAAAGTGTTAACCCTTCTCCTGTGGCTGCTATTGGAACCAAGCCATGTGTGGTTAGTTCAGAAATGCTCCCTGAAAAGAGAGAGATTAAAGCTCTTCCTTATCTGTGAAGGTACACCGAGTGGCTTGCACAAGAGGGTGCAGTTGGGAAGCTCAGGAGGAAAATCAGGGAGTGACGGGGAATGCTAATTTAAATGCCTCCTATTCTTCCCTGTATTGATCCTTATCTGGAAAGGAATATTATTGTGCCTACTAGAGGGGGAACTGTAATACAGATCCAAAAAAGTTGCCCAGGAGCTTAACTGCAACTGAAGGCAGAGAGAATTACATCAGCTTTTAGGCCAAGGAAGCTGCTGGTCCCACCTGAGACTTGTAAAATTAATATATCTACTGGGAAGGAGTATTCCAAAAGCTACCAGACTTGGCCAAAGCTTATTCTTCTGCATGTGAGGACCTAGTGTTAATTGCTCATTCTGGACTCCCACAAAGTTGCATAATTTATTAATCTGAGCTAACTACTGAACTGCTCTCTTTATTATTATTTGATTGTCTTGCTAGAACTCCCAGGGTTTTGAGTTTTGCTGCTACTTGGACCCCTAAGAAATATCCAAGCACTGATTTGGCAAGTTTTCAGATTTTATTTTCTGTAAATAAGAAGCTACAAATTCAATTCTGGGGTTTAGTTTTAGATGAGGTATCTTAGCAGAAAAGAACTATTCCCAGTTTTTTTGGCCACCGTATCGGTGTGATCTGAAATTGCAGAGCATTCACTTGCTTCTAATCTTTTGGCTAAAGTTACTAAATGTAGTTCTGTCTTTTTCTTGTAGTAATGAATGTTATAACAATTGAAGACTACAAGAGCACATATTGGCCAAAGTTGGATAGTGCCATAGATCAGCTTTTAACTCAGAGTCCTGGTGACTACATCCCTATCTCCTATGAACAAATATACAGGTAAGGAAATCTTCTAAGTGCTATGTTACTTTTTTTGTTTCTTTAAAGTTAAATGTTTGTTTTGTCTTGCAGCCTATGCATATGTCATATTTTGTATTTATGAGGAGGAAATCGGGAAGCTTATGTGAAGTACAATATTGTTTAAATGGTTGGAATGAGTGAATAATAGATACATATATTGACATTCCATGTTAACAGGAATAAATGCTGAAGATTTAAAATACGTAAGTGCTGAAAACAGTAGCATTACGGTAAGGTCCACCATAGTTTCTTAGTGTAATATATTAAGAAATATATTAAAGTCTCAACATCCCTTTCATGAAAAGAGAAGAAGAGACTGGCATGGTAGGCATTTGACTTAATGTTTCAAAAGGCTTCTTTGCCGTCTCTAATAGGAACCAATTTGGTGCAGTAGAGATGCAGAAGGAAATAGAAGCAACTGGTGCCAAGGTCCATCCACATAAACTGTCATGTGCGTGTGTTGCATCAGGTAGATTTGGTCTGATTTCCCCCTTGCCCAGCCATCCTGCTGCATGTGCAGTTAGAGGCTGTCTGAAGGACCGACACAATGTTCAGTCCTTCATATCTCTGTTCTTGTCTGGAGAACACTTGATTTGTATCTGTCCCGGAACTGCTGTTTGCTTTAAAAGGGAGCTAGTCACTGACCAGAACTGCTCTGTGGACTGAGCTAGTGCACAGTAGTGGGGATGGTAGGGAATTTGCTTCAAAACCACACTACTGCTCCAACCGAAATGCTAAATACTTTAGAGACCTAGCGGTTTCTTTGGAGATTTGCAAAAATGGAGATTTCTGTAGCTGGCAGGCATCCAAGGTGTCGGTAAATAGGGTGGAAACTGGGTAGCTGCTGCTGCATTTGCTGGCCAAGACACTGTTAAAACTACTGACCATTACCAGCAACACAACTAGTAGCACTGCTGTCTTGGTTGTCTTTATGCTAGTGTTGCACCCTAAGAAATAATACAGGCAGCTCAGTCACTGATTGCTCTTTTTGGAGGCTTTCAGCTGTATTGTCTCGTGCCTGCTTGCTTTTGGCCACTTTGTCTCTCTAGTTTGAAACTTTGGATTAGGGAAGTGGATACAAGAATGGCAGGTGTTCAGTCTTCCCTCTTAATTCCAGTTAAAAACTGTAATAAACTTCCTCTTTCCTCTCCAAACTTTTGGAACGGCTGTTATCAGGACTCAGACATCATAATGTGTATAAGTAATTGAGATGGTAATTTGAATTAAGCAAGACATTTTGCAGCTTTAGTATAAGTAATGAAAATCCTTTCCCTAGCTTGAAATCCCCGGTGTGCAAACAGCCGTCACTAAGAGTTAAGTCACAGTCTCTTGATAGTCATCTCCGAGAAAGAGTAGGTGTGCAAAATTGAGGCTTTAATACCTAGAATAGATCTGTACCTAGTTACAGTTTTCAGATAACTGCAGTTTATCTTTGTCATCTTTTTACTGCTCAAAAGTTTTATTTAATGGGTTTTATGTTTCTTCTAGCTGACCCTTACACATCAGGGTGACGCTTGATGCAATATTGTAATGGTGCACAGATATCTGTTGCATGTATTTTACGAAAACAAAAGATTGTCTATTGTTCAGTGTTACTGATAAAGCTAGAGTGTCAGTTTAAGTTTTCTTTTAAAAATTGTGTCTGTGGGTGTAATTACCCTGACACAACCTCTTCTAACCAGCAGTTGTTTTTATTTTATTTTATTTTAGAGGGTGTCCCTTTGCTTTACTTATAATCTAGACAACATAGGTTGAGGATGGAAGAAAAACTGCTTTTTTGTTGAGTTTGCTTTCTTGGAGTATTACAGAAAGTCTGTAGCAGACTTTGAGATTTAGATCCTCTCTGCTTCCCTAGGCTAGTTCTTTAGTCTAAAAATTGGGTGTTTCTTGAAGTACTTCAAACACCTACGTATCTTGTATATTTTTTTTTACAGTAAAACTGGGCTGAAAATGCAGTGGTCTTTTTGATCGTCTTTGTGCTGACTAAAGGAATCAAGGTTTCCATAATGCAAACTCAAAGTATGTTGTTAGATACCCAAACTGCTATATTTGACATGATCACTCATAACTGTAGGTGTCTACTCCACAGCAGTGGAAGCTAGGAGATAACTTCAAAGGTGTGTATGCAGGTATTTACTATGGATCAGTTTACCCATAAGGTATCAAAGTGTGATTAGTGACTGTTTTCATCTTTGAGTCCAAAGTGCATAGTCACTTCCTATTAAAAAGGTTAAATATGTTGACAGAGAGATGTGAAGGGAACTTCGAGATGAGGAGAATGTGAACAGCTAAGTTGTACTTCTGGTAACTATTACAGGTGCCTCCCAGGTACAGTGCAGTTAGACGGCTGTTCCTCAAGACAGCTTACAGATCTCAGATCTTCACCCCTCTCCATAAATGCTTACCTTCTAATGTCCTGCTTGGGTCTTCCTTTTCCTAAGGTGTTTGGTTATGCTAAAGGGCTAACAAGCTGCTGACTTCTTTTGGGTAATAGCAGGGCAAGGATGATTCACAGAATCAGCCCGCAATCAGGAACTGGAAACAGGATCTGAAAATGGGGAAGGAACCCCTAAATAGAAGTGTTCAAATAAAATGTAAACATACTCTGCACGTACATACGAAGATTGGTGTTTGACTATAGAACATGTTGCAGAAGTAGGTATAGCAGTATTGTATGTAACACTATGCAGACATGTACTTTAAAACTCAGTTTAGTTACATCATCGCGAATGAAGCGGTCAGCTTGTGGAACTGGCTACTTACTGGTTGGTTGTGGAGCAAACAAACATACGGCCATTTGCCTTTGTTACCTAGCTGGCTGGTTTTAAGAGATCACAAAAATCAGTCTGGCTTTTCTTATCGGTTGCTCTTTGATCCAAATTAAATTGGTATTTTTGCTGTTACTGCATCATACCAAAATGTCTCTTGCACTTGCTTGTTCCAAAATAGGATCTGCTATTGGTAGACTTCATGTGAAAGAAACAGGATGACTTTGACTGTTATTTAAATAATATCAAACTACCGATATTCAATTATTTTTAAAAGGCAATAGTAGGAGAGGTGTGGGGTGTATTTTGGTTTGTAGGAAAGAAATAGCGTGGTTTGCCAAATGAGCAGACTTTGCTTCGGTATGATGCTGTATTTTTGGGACTTTTGAAGTTGTCAAAGGGAATAAATACAGACTTGTAAAAGTTACTGATAATTCACCTGTAAAACCTTCTTCCAGGAGACTTTGAGAGTGGCAGTTATTCAATAACAGTGCTGTCTTGGCCCCTGAAGGCTTGGAGTTGGTGTCTAACTTCTCACTTGCATTAGAAAATTCCAATAGCCCATAGTCAGTCGTTGGTTTAATCCCATCTTTGCAGCTTGTTTGTCATTGTGCCACCTTCCCAGTAGACAATTAGAATGTCATAATTCCCTTGCAGAGACACAGTGTTGCTGTACCATAGCTTTAGGCTTTCAGTGCTCTTAAAAACCTGCAGAATTCAAGTCTGGGATTTGGACCTTGCTGGAAATAGTTTGCACGTGTCCTGAGGAGCGGTCTCTGGCCTAAATTGCTCACTGTCACAATACTCTGTTCAGAGGGATTGAGGGAGAGGGAAGCAGAACAGAGGCACAGGGAGGAGATTTGACTGGCCCAAGATACCAGGTGAAGTCCTTCTTGTGCCTCTTGATTTTTGACAGCTGGCTTTCAAAATGCTGACTTCAAAGAATGAAAGGACTCGAAGTAAAAGCTGCTTGGTACAGATAATGTTGGTGTTAGTCCTGACGATGATGGCTGTCTTAATTGAAAGTAATATATGTGTGAGTTTTACAACTGCTGTAAATATGTTTTCAATACATAGCCTTATTTTGCAGATATGTTATATTGCAGTATGAGAGCAATAAAATGTTCCTAAAAAACAAAGGTAGCACTGAAGACCAAACTTAACATAGCCAAACCATGGAATATAAAGTTAAAGTTTTGTTGCTCTTTTTCTGTGTCTTTCTTTATTATGAAAATGTAGGGTTTTATTAGAATTTAAGTAACAAAGGATGGAGTAATATGCTTGGGTCTGTAATTGTAGAACTTTTGCTGTTTCTTTTTAAAAACACTAGCGTGGTTTTGATGCAGCTTCTATGCCTGCTTGTCAGTGTTGCCCTTCTTTTAATAAGGGTTTTGCTCTAGAATATGCATATAATCATTAAACTTGCTTATTTTAATGGAGACTTCATTCACATAGGAGAGACAAAAGCCAGAATTAGGAGTGTGCTGTTGACAGAATTATCCTGGCTGTTCTGAAGTGCACTGTTAGAGAACTCATTGTAAGTTAAAGTGAGGTTGGGGATTGGGAACGGGACGGACGCACTGGGGCTTCCAGGGGAGACTTAAGAGTCTGCTGGAGCTCATTCCAAGCTTAGGGCTATGTTTAAAAGTTCAGCAATTATTCAATTAACTCTATTATCCTTTAAATTGAGACTTGAACAAAATATTTTGAAGTCTGTTACCCTTCATTGCAAACTGTTGTAAGTTCATTGTTTGTTCCTATATTTGTTTCTGCAGTTGTGTGTATAAGTGTGTATGCCAGCAGCATTCGGAACAGATGTATAGTGACCTAATAAAAAAGATAACTAACCACTTAGAGAGAGTCTCAAAGGAGCTGCAGGTAAGAAGCTGCACAATCTAATTCTGTCTTTCCTGGGATCTGTGATTATATCAGAGCAGCATGTAGATGGCCCATGGAGGGGATTGCCATTAAGACTGATTTACACTAGCTTGCTAAATCACGGACTACTTCATTCACTAACTGCCTGTCAGACAGAATACCAACTACTAGATCCAGTTGCATGGCACTGACTAGCCTTAGAGATCTGAACCACGTAGAAAGCAATGGCTAGACTTGAATATATAATATAGAATCAAAGACCAGAGAACGGGAAATCTACGGTATAATCTAAGATGTAAATGCTTCAGTCAAACATGATCTGAGCACGACATGGATGTCTGCCATTTCTGTGTTAATCTATATAAACTATTTATGCTCCTTGTGCATCACGAGCAGCACAAACAGGAAAATCTAAAGGAAAAAATTTAAGTGACTTAAATATGAATTATAAAGTATAAATTAGGAATTATTGCATATGAAAGTTTTGTGCTACTGTTTATTCTGCATTTTTCTTGCCTATCTCTAGATGTCAGTGGTTTACAGCAGTCCTAATACAGTTTGTATATCCCTATCCTTCTCTGCATCTTATTTGTGCATCCACCTTTGTTTTCATGTGTGTTCCTTGTTGAAAATTCCTTTTAGATTAGAATCTCCAGATACTTTCTTGAAATTGTCATTGCTGTAGCGGCAACACTTTTATTTCCTTAGAGCTTTTGCCACTTCTGTGACTGATGTTTGAGTTCTGTACTGACTTGCAGTGCATCAAGTAGAGATGCTAAATACTAAGGAAACCTAAACTATAGCAGCTCCTGCAGTGCTTCTAACAATTGATAACTAATTTCTGTTAGTCAAAAGCAGTCTTACTACTTTTGGCTGCATCGGGTGCTTCAGGCTAAATGTGCATTCCCATCAAAATATATAGCACTGTGATCGCTCTGATGTTCTTTTCCTCTTGTTGCTTTCCTTATAAAGAAAAATAACCACCCTGCATTTAATGGACACAGTCTTTGGGGCAATCTTTGTCTATAAAATATCTACGTTGTCTTGAGCTAGGTTCTTTGCTTATTTGTCTTTCACAATTTCTTGATTCCTCATGGAATGACAGCCTCACTGTTCTGTAAAAATTGGTTAGAGTAGGTGGACATGGTATTTAAAATAAAGCCTTCCCTTGGTTCTGCTGGGCTGGTGCAGCCTGTACGTTTTTCTTCTGCTTCTGAGAACTACAAATCATTGCAGCTGTACAGGTTTGGCCAGTTCTTCTGATACATCCCACGGTAGTGTACTGCATTATTTTGCTTTGAATTTGGGAATACCCCAGATTCTTTACTCTGTGGTAGTCCTTGATTTTTTTTTTCTCTAAAGTTCCAAAACTCACTGAGGCAGCTGCTTTTAAAGTTTGCTTTAGCACATATGTGCATCAAATGCTTCTGCCTAAAAACAAGGCTGCCTTCTGAACATCAGCTGTTGAAAGAATAATTGAGACAACCATTTAATGCAATCTTTGTCTTGCAAAAGTTTCCTTATGTAGGTTAGACACACCTTGTGGCAGGTGTCGAGGACTGTAATATAACATGATACAATCTAAGTGAATTACATGAGTTTTGTCTGACGCGAACGCGAGTTTAGTTTTGGATGCTGAATCCATCTTTTTGAGCTGCTTGAAGTAAAACTCATGTGCCTTAGAAAACTGTCCTGTAAAAAAACTACTTTAACTGGGGATTGTGAAATTTACTCTTAAGAAATCGCTTTACTACAATATATTTTATTATCCTGATACCTTTTTGATCTTAATACGCTTTGGTGACGCTCAGTCACTTGGGTTTTATGTTGAAAATGTGGTGGTAGATCTTTACTCTAGCAGCAACAACAAATTATTTTGTAAATGTTGGTCACTTGGAAGTTTCTGGTTCACACAGGCAAACAATAAAAAACCTTGTATATGCGAATCCTTTTAATGCACAATATGTGGTGTTTTGCTTTCTCTGACATAAACTCATTCCACCTGCCAACAATATTTAATTTAATTGCAGAGTTCTGTTTAATTGGCAAGGTGTGACTTGATGCAAGATAATTTTTTTTTTCTTAACAAAGAGATGCAAATGTAGCCCAATATAAGCAGGAATGTTGGTTTGTGTAAGAAAGCAGATGATCATGAAAACTGAAATGGCAGGCAAATGCAATGTCTTAGTCCGGACAAGCTGAGCAACTTCTTTGCATAGAAGTGCAACAGTTTAATGGCAGGTGGATTGCAGAATATCTGCATGTAACCAACATGCCAGAGCAAGCCGTTTCTTACACGAACCATTCATCAACAGCAAAAGCAGTAAAATTATCAGATACCAAATAGTAAAACTGGGATCATCTCAGGGGACTGGTCAGGCTTGCTCTTGCATGGTTCTAGCCTTATTGGAGTTTGTCTTCTTGCTGCAAGGCATTCACTACAGAAATTCCCTATATTTCCCCCCTCTACCATGTGCTTAGCCCTCAGCTTGCCTGACCAGCTGTCCTCAGCTGAAGTCAGCAGCGGTGGGCGCTCAGAGGTCCTGAGCTGGGTGTCTTGGATGCTGCTGCTGGGGTCCCATGGTCACACAGGGGTAGGCACGCACTCCCTGGTCATCCCCTGCATGACTTCTGCTCTTCCAGACTGCAAGACACCTTGTGTGGCATTGGTGTTTGTCACCATGTGTACTCCCAAAGGTCTGCTTCACAGGTTTTCACCTAAAACCAAGTAAATTTTGGTGGTGGCAGAAGCATTATGAAAATGTGGGTGGGCTGATGTATTCTCAGCATGTTAGGCGTTGGGTGAAAAGCAGTGGATGTTGCCTGCTGAGTGGTAGTACATTTAGATGAGATGAATTGCTTGTCATCAGACCATCAGCTCTTTGATATGGGGCCTCCTATATCCCAAGACATTTCTAGCTCCCTCCTTACTATGTGTGTAAGTAAATGATCCTTTCTTCTGGCTGTTTCAGTTATGGAAAGACTCTTGAGCAAGGATTGCCTTCCGTTCTTGCAGTTGATGTCTGACCAGTTTCTCTGCATTAGTAAGACAGAGTTTTGCCAGGTGGAGCTTCCAGTAATTGAGAATTAAATTTGCCTAATTCTTGAGTTGATCAGAATTTTGAATTTTGTGTGCTTAAAAAAAAAAAAGGGTGGTTGCAGAAAACACAAATGAACTTGTTTCCTGTTGTCTTGAGGTCTGTGAAGCCTGTAGTATACAGATGATTTTTCCAGGGTGCTTTATTTGGAAACATTTTACTGGTAATGGACATAGCCCATTATGTTATGGTTTAAAATAACGACGACTGTGTTTGTGGTTAAGTGTTGAGTCATTCAGGTATATTGAGGCAGGGTGGATACACAGGCGTATGCTTTCAAATTAAATACATCTCTCTTTAAAATGAATAAAACTATATTTGCATTAGGCACTAGTGTTTCTGGCTTAACTTATTCTTATGCACTCTGATAAAGTAATTTAAAATCAAGTACTCTGCCCATTACATATCTCTTCAGCAAAAGAAACTGCAAAGTACTTTAAGCATTGACAATCAAAATGCACTGGGGCATTGAGCTGGCTCATGACAAAAGCAGCTTTTTTGTGCAAGTGCAGTGGAATATTTTCATTTTAGTTAGAATAATCTCGGTAATTCCTTTAGGGAACGACTGAGAGCTGAAAAGCGGTTTTGTCATGTTGCGCACTCTTTTTAGTTAGAGAAAAGAGAAAAAAGGATCTATTGTTTTTTTGTTTGTGTGTGTTGGGTTTTTTTGTCTTGACCAGAATCAGTTGAGTTCACTAACTATATGTAATTTTTATGTTTGTTGAACTTAATAAGTGAGAATCAGTCTTTCTCTGAGTAAATAAACATGGATTTGCTGGTTTCTATTTTAAATCAAACAGAAGTGGTAGAGCTAAATCACCGGAATTTCTTGCTTAAATTCCATCTCTCTAAAAGCACTGGATTAAATTTGGAGCCAATTGCTGGTAGCGTACTTAGGCTCTTGAACATTCCAGAGGGTTTGGGGTTTTTTTCCTCTATTATGTCTTGAGATATGTATGGGTGTGTGTATTTTTTTTTAATTATGAACAACGTATTTTTTTATAATGAACGTGACTGAACTGAGCAGTTGGTAGATAATTTGCATGGTTGCTCTGTGGCCCCCAGGACCTGCAGATTTAGGGTGTTCACTGCAATGCCAGAAAGCTTTTCTGCGTCAGATTAATCCTTACAACTTCTCAGCCTTCTGTCTTGACAGCTCTCAAACCAGTTGGTGCAGTGTATGAAAATACCTTCTCACCTATTGTTTTCTTGGAAGAATATGCATTGGAGTCAGGTTACTTTAAAAGCCTTTCTGCTGTTTTGAGGACTGCCAAATCTCTGGGAACTGAGTGGCTTGTATCACGTCACTGTTGGTTGCCATCTGTTCTTCAAAATATGTCAGGAATATCTGTTGTGGACAACCTGTTCCTTCCTTGCCTTTTCCTTCCCTCCTTCCCTTCTGTCTCACGTGTACCTTCCGCTTGTCTCCTGTGATTCTATGGAGTTTTGCCATCTGTCATCTCCTGCACCAGCTCCTTCTGAAACATTAATCTGATAGTTACCAATCTGATAAATACAGTAAGGCTGTCAGGTGCCTTACTCCAAACTTCAGTTTAGGTTCTGAACTTCCTTATTTGTCTTTTAGAAACAGTTGTGTAACTTCCAGTATTTCTCCTGGTTACAGGAGTAAAAGCATGAACCTTAAGTGGCATGTCACATTTACCTTGTGAGCTTTGCATATAGTCAGGGTGGTATAAAAATGCATTCAAATAGTGCTTTGAGGGACTGGTAAAACTGAACTTGTGACTGTGGGCAAAGTTAAGTACTGGGCACTACCTGATAGCAGTTCTGGATATTTATACTTTAAGGTAATTTTACCCCAGATTGTTTTGTAGATATATTTTGCTTTCCTTCCAAGGTACACTGATGATTACATTACATTTATATAGTGCTATATTGTAATTGAACAGTTATGCCAGTCAGTAAAATGTAACTTCTGACATCATCATCTGTGGCTGGTTTGTATAAACTTAGTAAATTGGATTGCTAATGAAGTTATGATTAGACTTTAGATTAGACTACTTAACGGGAGGCCAGGTTATATACTCCATCCACGTGAAGAAGCCCGTTTTTATTACTCTCTTTGTGTGGGCAAAGTCTGACTTGCTAGCTAAATGAAATATCGAGCCTTCTTCACGATTCATGTCTCATCTCTTGTAGCATAGAAATAACACTCAAATTAGCTCTTGTTAATTTGAAATTAGTTGATTTGCTGAAATAATTTCCATAGCTGCAGTAGTTTCTCAAACACTTACGTAGGTAACAAATCTGCCTATAGAAAAGATCAGAAACAGAGGTGGAAAATGGAAATTGAGAACTTGCGTTTCCGAACTCTTTGCTTACTAAGTATGTTAAATCACTAGTGTTTCTTGAAGTCCATTTGGGTCAACTGCATGATCCGTTAATATTAACGGTCCATTTTTTAAAGAGGAGCCTCAGACTGGCTGTTTATCTGGTCCATAATATTTAAAAGGGAAAAAACCCCAAAACCCCAAACATCCAGAGCCATAGGCATTTATCCATCAGTTTTGCTGGGGGAACGTTGCTTAATTATGTGTGAAAAAAGCCTTTAATGCTATGAATCACACTGAATTGAATCAGATCAAATAAATGATCCAGTAGTAGAACTCAGATGGCAGAAACTAGAAGTGTTAGAAATGTGTGCATCTTCATGTGCGGACATCAAAAAGATGGCTTTTGACTTGAGGTAGGGGTCACTGTATTGCCAGAATTGCCATAAAACCCCCGACATTATCATGAGCAAGCTAGCCTGAGCAAAGCATCCTTGCCTGCAGCTTTTCAAGAAGGCTTGTATTCCTGCAGTCATTTTTAGTTCCGTGCCACACTACACTGGCTGCTGCAGACCCTGATATAATTACAGCAAGGTAGAAGGGGATACAGCACAAGTGAAGTATGTATTTACTGGATGGAAAAGGCTCTGAAGATTTCTTACTATTAAACAGAGTTTTGATGGTCCTTAGATACAATGTCTCTTTGTTTCACAAACATGTGGAATGGAAATGGAAGCGTGGCCTACATCTGCTACCCTGCTCTAAGGCAATTACACGAGAGTATGTCACGATGCCGTACAGCTTTGAACAGTTTGAGTGCAGACTTGAATAGGAAGACACGGTCAGCCTTTCAACAAATTGTACTTTGGATTGATGTCTGCTTTTTGTAAAAAGTTTTAATAGTACCCTTGTCTAGTGAGGTAGACCTGGGCATCACATAAATTGTCTGCAAAGCAAAGTAACCAAATTACGTTTTCTTGAAAAAGAACAAAAACTGTTTTAAAAGATTCAGACCACTTACATGAATAGCAGGTTAATTTGTGTAGTCATAGCCATTCTCCCTTTTCACTTGGCAGGCGTGGGAGAGATGCTGCAGCATGTATGCTGGCCTTTTGGCAGTGAGCATGTTCCCAGGAAAATGGAACTGCCCATTCAACATAGGAATGTAAGCTTTACTGAATATATTGCTGATTGTGCCAGACGACTATTCATAAACAGATTAACTTTGTGTTCCTCAAGAAAAGAACTGTTGTCACAGTTTCTTTTTCGTGAGCCATTTCTGAGTTGTCTTGAGCCAGCAGCATGTCTTCTGGTTTCATTCATATGTTCAGTCAAAGAATGATATTCAAACTGGTTTTCAAACTGAAAAAGCCCACGTCTTTTTCATGTATACAGTTTCTTGCCCACAAATACATTGAAATGCCTAGGTACTAGATTTCAAATAAGGGAAGGGTAATTTAGTATACTGGGCCTCTAATTCCCTGTTTTGTTTGAAGATGTCTGTCTTGTATGTCATCCTTTCTCAAATGTATTTTCTTCCTACTTCTCATTCCTCTTGGTGCTGGAGTATCCACTGTGGTGTGTAAGGAGATTAAATGATGTCCTTAACATCAGCTTTTTAACAGCAGCCATCGTATTTGGTGCAAAGAAGTAGTTGACTCACAACCAAGCTGAAGATGTTAAGCAAATGCAACTGCATCACAATTTGAGAAATACAGGATGGGGAGTGAAGGAACGAAGGATCCTCTTCCTTCCTGGAAAACCTTAGGCTAGCAGTATATTTTTCTTTCTTTAAATAGCTTCTGTAACACATCCCTCAGGTAAGATAGGAATGGTTTTTAAAGACTTAATATATTCTGGGGGGTTGTAAGAAGTAAATGTCATACTTAATTCTGCCCCTCTCCTGTAATTAAAACAGCTGAATGTATGTGTTATCTTTTCTGGACTAAGACCAAAACTGAAAAATGTCAGCCTAAGCACTTTTATTTTTTTTAATAATAACTATAGCTGAATAAATATGGATTTTTAAATGCAAGTTCTTATCTAATGGTGGCCATTTAATAGAAAAATCTTAGCAACATCTATTTACTCATTAATTTGGTGCCATGCTTTTTAGTTTATAAAATTCATGCAGTTTATATAAAGCTAGTCACATTCCAGTTATTGTCTTATTAGTGTGAATGTAGAGATGTGGAGAAAGTTCCTGTGCTCAAACAAGTAATTGATTTCAGTCTGGCAGTTTTGAGCAGCCATACAGTAACACCCTAATGAACAGAAAACAGATGGTTCTGTTTTCCCCACGCAGATTACGGTAATTCATAGATGAGCTGTGAAAATACTATTATCAATTTCTCTTTGGCTTGGGTTTTCTGTTAGTTTACAAGTCGAGCAATAATTGCAGAAAGTGTTGGGGTTTTTTGGTGGGTTTTTTTGGGGGTGGGGGGGAAAACAAGCAGTCTTAAGTAGTATGTCCTTTCCTGTTAGTTTCTTGACTGTTGAGGCTTGACATGAAACACTAACAGGAGAATAAAACTCAAAGGTAACATCCCATGCTGATAAGCAGTTAACACCATGATTTTGCATTCCAGAGGTTAAGGCCAAGGCCTGATATTTGCCTGACGCTAGCAAGTGCTTCCCCTGAAGCTGTCAGGACTTTTCTTAGCTCTTTGTCTTCATCTAGAGCAGTTGTTTTCCACTTGTTTGCAGGGTGGTGGTGGTGGTGAACAGGTGTCCTTCCATTAAAGGACTCTTGAGGTTGTTCTCAGGAGACAGCTTGGTGCGCAGTTGTTCGCTCTTAAAAGATTTCTCTTAATATAACATAGGCTTTGTGAGGTGAGCTGGCAGAGTTTTCATCTTCAGTGGAGGAAAAAGATACCAATCCTTAATGTCCCCTGTAAAAAGGGTGGCAGACTGGCTGTGTACCATAGCCTAAAGTGTTCATGGGATTAAATCACATACTGTCCGAACAACTTCTGTCTCTGTGTTTTTTGTTTTGTTTTCTAATGAAAAGTGCAAACTGTCAGTGAGAGAAGAGTGGTGCCCTATGTCAGGCTGTGGTCTTCTTTTGTCTGACCTGTTCTTTGAAGTAGAATTTTCTTTTTTCTTTAATCTTAGAAGCTGTATACCAAGTCTTTACAAATCAGAGTATAACTGTGTTTAAAGCTGAGGTTAAAAAGGAGTGAAGCAGGCATACATCCTGCTTAGAAATGCAGATTTCATTGCATGTTATTTGCAACCAATTATACATGTAACTATATGAAAGGGAGTCCGTGGAGTTCATAGCCACTTCTATACATTGTTGGCATTTTGAACTAAAATTTGTTTGGCCACCCCTGAGAACTGCATCTGTAATAAGATTAAAAACTTATGATCAAAATGAGGAATAACCATATATATATTATATATGTTACCTTTGGCAACAGCATGTGGAATAACACTCTTTATTCCTTTGCCAGTTTTGCTCTCCTTTCTGAAATGTCTCCTCTGTATCGGTGTTTGCTGTGAAAATTACCCACGTGCTCATTAAGTGTATTAAGGAGGGAGGCAAACGAAGTTAGCTTAAAGGAAAAAAACTTTTATAAATTTAGAATACTTAATAGAGCAAAAAGTCAACATAAATTTTAACTGTTCTCTTAGGGCCCCTTGTGAATGTCCATATAAAGGCTGAAAAATCTGCTTTGTAAAGATAAAAGCTTTAAGTTCTGATAAGGGGGTTGAGGCGCAGCTAGCCATGAATGTTTCTCACGCCACAGACTCTTTGGCTTCAGAAAAATCTTTGGGCAGTGTTTTCGTGCAAGGTCCCAGTCACTGCTGCCTTCTCCATCCTCTTCTGGCTTTGGACTGTCAGGCAGGAAAATGGTGTGAGGGAGGAGAAGTTTTGCTTCTCCCTAGCAAGCAACACTTTGTCCTTGGGTGTGTGGATGTATCTGCACAGTAGAAACTCAGGCAGCTACCCGCCCCCTCCTCTGAAAAGACCGTAGGAGGGAAAGCAGGGGGAGCTGGGCCAGAGGCAGAGCACTGTGGGTGGGTGGGTTGGGATGGAGAGGGGAACAGTGGAGGAACACGTTACCCCAGCTCCACTTCCATCCCTGGGTGTGGAAGGGCACTGCTGAATGCCCTAACGCAGCTCCCCTACATACCTCCAGAGAAATACTTCGGAAAGAAACAGTGGTTAGTGCTTCCCATTTTTCTGGTTCCTGTCTCAATTTCACTTAGCTTGCTGCAGAACAGGTTTGGGTTTTTTAGCTTCTTTATTTCCCTTTTTGGGAAAGATGCTATTGTATCCAGAAAATAGCAGTGCTGTAGTGTGGGCTCTACAAGGTCTGCAGGATGCCAGATGAAGAGCTCTATCTGAAGATACTGCTTCATAGTCCCTCCAACTCAATACTCTGAATATTTGCCTTGCCTTAGGCAACCCAGCAAAAACTGTTTTCTGTGAAGGACAGGGCTGCCTGGAGCTGGAGGATGTGCTGCTGCCAGCTCGGATGCAAAGCAGCAGCTTAATGCCACCCTGCTGTCTTGGAGTAAAAGCCTGCAGGGGGGTCGGAGCACACACCGCAGCACTTGTTGAAATTTGGTTATGGATTCTAGGCGTTGACAGTTCTTTGAAAACGAAGGTCTGGTCTTTAATAAGTGTTTTCATTTGCATATGCTAAATGCTAGTTTGTTATAGGCATACTGTATATCTTACTGAATGCACCTTTTGCTGGGTGCTGACACATAGTCCTAGGTGAAAACCAGTTACTGAAGAAAACTGTTTTCGCTGGAGGGAGTTATAGCAGAAACTCTGGAATGATGTGTGGCTTGCTTTGTGTGGACTTAGTGTATCAAATACTTCGTAGTTTTTTGAGTTTGCTGTGAAAGCATAGCCCATGCTGTTCCAGATCTTTCTCTTGTTCAAATTACAACCTGACTTTTACGGTTTCTTGCAGGCCAGCCCTCCAGATCTCTATATTGAAAGATTTAACATAGCTCTTGGACAGTATATGGGAGCATTGCAGAGCATTGTGCCTCTTTTCATATATATGGTAAGTTTTAGAAAATTGTTTTCAAATAATGTATGTCCATACTGAAGTTGCTGACTGAAAGTGAAAAGAATAACTTGCAGCTATAATGATTTTTAACTTGTAGAACTTATGATTCATGCCTGGTTTTGTTACCTGCATAACAGTACTGATCAAGTTGTGTGGGGAGAGGAAGGGGGAGCCGTGCTTTTAAATGTGGACTTTGGCACTTGGTATCTGCCCTAATATTTCTTTCCTGGGAGTTGGGGGAATGGTTTTTATTTTGATTAGAAAGAAGTCTTCCCAAATAGTAAGGTTATTATTTATATCTTTTTGAACAGAGATAGTTTATTGGCTTGTTATGTGTTGGCTTGGTAGTTTGGGCATGTTACAAAGATGATTGTTTCTTGCCTTTAAATTACACAGTTTCAGACAAGACAGAAAGACGTGTCTTGGAAACATCTGCGTCACTTGATAAAGCAATTTGGAGTGGTGACTGGATGAAGACAAAACATGTTCATAGCACTGTCAGGCATAGTTGCAGAGGTTCAGAAACCATTGGATATAAGTGTTTGTCATCCTGATTTTGTAATTTCTGAAGTCTTCTATACCTCTGAAGAAGTTTATAATTTACATAATTTTTGTCAAAGTGCCAAGACTTTTATTGCTTTTTTTCAATGGTAATGATAACTTAAGCTTGAAACTTGCCCATCTCCCAGAAACCATCCTTGTATTGGCATCACTTAGAAATAAAAAAGAAAAAGGAAATATTTGTTGGGAAAGAATTTTTTAAAAAAAAAACCAAAAAACAAACAAACCAAAAAAGATCTTTAAACTGACTTAGATTAACTAAATCTTGAACTCTCAAAATTACTCTCTTTGGTAGCTTCCTAGAGTGTGGGAAGCAGTATTTCCCCCTGTTGCATTTAACTCTTTTTAGTTGCTAGCCATTGTTTCGCCTGCGCGCGCTTGACTTGGTCATTGCAGGCAACTGTTTAAGCAATCTCATAATTTAATATCCATTTACAAATGGAGATAAGCTGGTCAGGTGTGTACTTTTATTGAATGCTCAGATCTATCACAAAGGTTCTTCCATTGCAGAGATCAAAAGCTATCCTTAACAATTAAGATTGCAGTAACTAACATTGAAAAAATGTTCATGATAGATATGTAAGCAGACAGGTTTTATCACTATAAGCTTTGTCTATATGACCAGATAAGGTATAATTGCTGAATAGATTTCTATATCTTCCTTTGTACGCAGTTGTGATGTGGTGTTTGTATCCTCAAATGAGGTGTGCTCTGTATCCCATCGTTTCATTTTTAGCGTTTGAGTCTAACGATATCTGAACATAGTAAAAACAGTTGATGAGTGATAAACACACCTGTAAAATGAAGTTATAGTAATTTTTTTTTAATTTGAAGAGAAAGTGGAAGTACTCTATCGTTTTAAAGAAGAAGTTTCTTTAAAGCATGACTAGTGATTTGTTCAGGCGGTAAAACCCTGTTCTGCAAACACCACCTCATTTAAGTGACTTAGTTCAAGTTAGGCCGGAGAGTTAGTGACTTACATGTTTGTTCCTCTTGCTGCCAAACGCAATGCTGATTTGGCTCAGCTATATAGCTGGTTTTGAAGGCTAGTGTCAAATTAAGTCTCATACTTTTTCTCTGAAATAATTTATTAATCAGTGTTGTGCATGATGTGGAAAATATCTTTAGACAAGTCAGAATGAAAAATGTTTTCCTCCTAGTTTTTTCTGTGTGCATTTGGAAGTACTTTTATGTACAGCCACTCTTGCAATTTTACACTGTAGTGCCTAATCAACTTTTCTCTCGTGCAGCAGCAGTTTCCTTTATTTGTACAAGAAAATACAATTAAACAATTGCAAGAGGTGAAAGCCTAATTATTCTACAATATAAATTACAGTTTTGCAGTTGCTTTAATAGATACTTTAAATGTATTTTTAAGTGAAGAGGACTAAGTTGTTGAACTCTGCCTTTTTATCAGAGATGGCAGGTCTTTCCTTTTTTGGTAGTGATGTGATTGCTTTAATCAGGAGTTTCTGAGGCTGCTGACTTGCACTGATAAACTTTGTTCTGAAAGGATAATTATATTGCTGCTTAGGAAGACTTTTAATAGGCATTTAAATATTTAAAAAAAACCTAGGGAGCTAAGGAAGACCTAAAGTGTTTTTGTACAACTGGAGCACGTTTTTTCCCTTGGTGGCCAAAAAAGGCATTGCCTTAGGGCTTAGTCCTGTGTTTTGATATCAACAGCAGCGCTTTTCTTTTTTCTGATATGTACCAAACCGTATTCTTGGATGTGAATGGTGGGAATACAGGAAAGGTGTTTTCTTAACCCGCTTGTATATGGTGAACAAGGTGTGTTTCAAAGCTTACGTTGATTGATGGTTGAGAGGACTGACTTTGCAATTGAGGGAGTCTTTGTTTTCCTCCTTTTGCTAGGAGCACTAGTGGTTTTCTTTTTCATGGTGGCGGATTTTTTCAGTCTTATGCTGCTGCAGTGGACTTTTCAAGAAAGCATGGAGGTCCAAAGCACTTTTATCCCCCCAGAATTCTGTGGGTTTAAGGTCCTTCAAAAGTTCCGGGATGTCACCGCAGATAAAGCAAATTAAACTGGAAGTCAGCTTAGCACACAGTGCTTTATTCCTAAGAATGATTCCTAGTGAATAACTGTTTGTTTTGTAAATCTGAATGAGGTTACTCTGGATGCTCACAGATTGTATGTATCGCAGTATGCTGCACACATGAATGAATAAAAATCATGTTTCCACTTCAAGAAAAATTAAAATCAGCATTTAGATGATACACTTTTTAATAATAGGTTCTCAATTGTTAATTATACTTAAGGATGTAGCTGAAAATCTGTTATCTTGGAGCATGAAATGAGCCTAACATTTGTGAGCACTGTGGTTTTAGGATAGTTACGAATCTCTTCATGGCCTCTAAAATACTGCAATTCTTACTGGGTGGTATTGCATTTCATTGCTTATCAGCTAGAGGGCATTTTCTGTGTGTCTGTATACACAAATATATGTGAGCTTATACATATATGTAGATGAGATGATAAGCACTCTTATATACTGTTTTTTCTCTTTCAAGTATTTATTGCTTTCCTCTTAATAATATTAACACAATTATGTCTTTTAACGTTTGCCAGTATGCTTTATGATATGCTGGTTTGTGGAAGAAATGCTTCTATCGTATCTGACTTTCTCAGGTACCGATATCTGCTTACCTTTTACTTGTCAGTTAGACCTTTAGGTGACTTGACACAGTTTTTCAAGAAACACTGGTACAGCTTTGGTAGTGGCATCTTATACAGAAAATCTTCCTGGTTTTCCACTAACAAGAATGGGGGAGGTGACAGCTCTTCTGCTGTCTCAGCACTGTGGATTGGAAATGAAGTACTTGCGTTAAATGATTTTTCATTGTCTATTTAAATTCGTGCAAGTATAACATCTTTTTGGAAAGGTGTTTCCAAGTGAGCAAATGTGAAGAGTATTTTACAGTTGTTCTGTGTATACGAACTGTGTTGTAACTCTTCTGCTTGAAACTGCTGGGGGTTTTTTGTTGCTTTTCTAGTTGTGAAACTTAAGGTATAGTCTTTCCAACTCTTGAACAAAAGGAAGCATCACAGTTTGCACATGTTGCCAGCTGCTTTTAATGTAAGAAGGTCTTGAGGCTGGGAAGGGAACAGAGTAAGTTATTTCCTTAGCTGGGTGCATCTCATCTGTCAGCTCGTAAGAATCAGTAGTTTGACATTGTCAGGTTTAGTTCAGGTCAGTAGACTTGTGCTGAGATGCTCTGGTCACTCCTGTGTGTTGCACCAGTGGGTGCATGGTAGTATGTGGTCAGGAAGCTCAAGGTGGAAATGATTTAGGGAGTTATGTCTGATGAAAGACTGTAGTATGGTGTGTAGCCTAACACATCCTAGAAGGTGTATATCTTCAGTTGCTGTGAATTTCCGTTGCAATAGCAATTCACCATTGCAAAAATATTACAAATTAAGTTAGTCTGTTTTCTACAAGACAGGTTATTCTGTCTGCAGAGCCTTTCCCTCAATCTCTATTCAAAGAACAGACCCAGATGAAGGGGAAACAACTGAACAATAGCCCTTGATGTCCTCTGCAGGTAGGACAGCTTCAGGGAGGGAACTGGTGGTAGGAAGTTACTACATTTTTTTAAAAAAAATCTTTTTACAGTTGTTGTCCATCACTGCAGTTAACCTGACCATCAATAGCAGCCTTTGGATTGGCTTTGTTCTAAAAGGTTCAGTTTTCATTAAAGGTAAATAACTGCTGCTGAATGCTTGCCTTGAAAATTTAAGTGGTTTCTGCATGGACAGTTTATTATGATATGTGTGTAGTTTTGGAAATGGACAAGAGAATGGGTTTCACAAAAACGTGTAAGGATTGCTCTAAGAGTGTTCTGAGAGTTTTTTCCAATTTTGCTAAATGCTTTAGAGAATAAGAGAACAACTTGATTTGAAGTGTGGAAAAACCTTTCTCCCTTAAGATATCCCTTCCTCTAGTAAACCTCTTGGATAACTGTTCCAGTTCATTATTTTTGATTAAGTTGATTTTTCTATTACAGTACCTGTTTAACTCTTTTCTACTTCCATGTTAGTGTTATAAAGATAGGAGATTTATCTTGAACAGTTATTTTTTCCAGCATTTAAAATGCACCTATGAATAAAATACAGACAAGAAGTCTTACTATTAATTGCAGGCTGGGAACTGAGGAATAACACCAAATAGTACATTAGGTGTAGAGGCCCTCAAGGAACTCATGAATAGAATTTCCTTTGAGGGTTGAAGAAGTGAATTTATTGTTAATGCTGCTTGGGTCAAGATAATTGGATCCTTAAAAAATGTATTTTAGTTTTGTATAGATTTGTATATATCTCTTATTTCCACAGCTGATTAATTCTGAGTAGCTGCCCTCTGAGATTATCAATGAACCACAGAAGTGGATAGCTGTACTGATGACTTATTATTGTAACATACCTATTTTAATGGCTTAATCACTTTTGTTATAAGCATGATGTCCATCCCTATTTTGGTGTTAGAGCGTTTATAAAGTTATAAAATGAAGTGGGTTTTTTTTCTACAAACTCCCCAGTCTGGATCAATATGGAGATGTATCTGTAGATAAAGTAAAAAAAAAAAAAAAAAAATGCACGCCTGTATGTAAGCAGGTTTCTTACCAATAGTACCGCATGCATTCTTACTTTTAAATACATGGGGTTTTGTTGTACAGGAATGTTCTATTTAGTATAAATGCAGTCACCAAGGAAGCACTTTATAGGTCAAATATTCTACAACTTTAAAATTTTTGAACTATTTTATTAATGGAAAAGTTAGTTTACTTATTTGATATTATGAAAAACAAACTTGAAAACTTCTTTCTTATTTTCCAGAATAAATTTTACATAGAAACCAAGCTTAACAGAGACTTAAAAGATGACCTTATAAAGCTGTTTACGGAACATGTTGCAGAAAAGCACATTTACAACCTAATGCGTAAGTAATCTGTTCAATTTTTCTTATAATAGGAGTCTGGAAAAACACAGTGCTTTCAGATATTGCTGAAATCCACAGCAAATAGGGAGAAATGGTAAATGATTAGTGAATAAAATAAAAATTCCTTTTTAAGGCATCCACGTGAAGAAATGTGGCACACATCAACTTTTTTTTTTTTCCAAAATACGACTTTGTATGAAGTCATTGTTTTCTTGAGTATCTGGGAGAACCAATATATATTTTTCCCTTATGACTTGTGATTATGGCATAACGAATGTTTCATTGTCTTGTTGCTTATGCTGTTACTCTTTCATTTCATATCAAAATATTGGCGTGTATCATTAAGAATGTGGTGTGGTCAAAGAACTGTGATACCACCGGGTTATTGTCATGATGTACTCGAGTACTCCCTGCTAGTTAGTGAACTGCATAATGCTGACAGCAGTTTCTCTGTTAAGCTAATGGGTTAATGCAAATCGAATATGATTTAAGTGATATGCTTCCTGTTAAGTGCTCCTGTGGGTAACTCCTGCGGTGAACCGCTGAGTTTGCCTGCAACCTGCCACCGTCAGTGTGTGTGAGCATAGGGACCTTGGTACTGGCCTGGTTAGCTCCTTGAGAGGACAATTACCAAAGGCAGAGATAATTGGACTTGGAGTTCGAATTGGAAAAGTTTGTGTAGTGGTGAGCAGCTGACCAGCCTGCTGGGAGAACTGCAATTGTAGGTGCTTTGTGCAGCAGGGTAGTTCTGTGCCCCGTGTCGAGTTCAGTACCTAGCCTGGGGTACTCCTTTCTGTGACCCAGCCCTACTGCAGCATCTCTGTTTTCATCTAGCTGCTCTCCTCCTCTTTTCTCTGAAGCAATTGCTATCTGTATGCTAAATGCAGACCAAATGGGTGATTAAAGTATATTTCTCCTTTTGTCTTTACTTGGGTAGTAATGCCCTTTACTCTCCAGTGAAGGGCTGGGGGAAAGGAGCTTTGCTATGTTTTTTAGGGTCACTGTGAGCTGGCATCCTGGGAGAAGGGGAGGTGAACAAGGTGACTACCCTGAGGTCAGGGAGCCTGGTACCCTAGAGTGGTGGGAGATCATCAGCTCTGATGCCATCTTGTTGTTGCTGTTTGGAAAAGTCTCCCTAGGAAGAGCTTTTAGCCACGTAGCAGATCAGATCACCTTGGAAATAGCAGGAAGATGAGGAATGCCCACCCATCAACCTGATGTTTTACTTGTGCCAAAGAGATTTAATGGTATCATGAAACCTGGTAAGATGATTGCTGTAAAGGGATCATGGAAAATTCAGCTGATATTACCTTAAAATTTAATTTTAAGTATATGCATTTTTCAGGCAATGAAAACATTAATGTGCGCTTTTTTCCCCCCAATGACAAAGCAAAGGTAACACTGTCAAATCTTTAGAGCATAAGTAATGTCAGATATGTGTTGCTATGTAATTAGTTTTCTGTGGATGATAATACAAGAATCGAGTACAAATTGTAGGTGAACTATTGAAAGAAAAAGACCTGGGGTTCTGCGTGTGTGTGTGTGTGTAATCTGAAATGCTTCTCCCCAACTCTGTTAGTTGCAGAAGTAAAATTAAAAGAAAACATTTGGGGGGGAGAAGGGGAGCTGTCACCAACTGTGTTTCTGTATATGAAGTCTGTTGTTCAAGGAGCAACTTCCTTGGATTTCATTTCAGTCTTACTGTCAGTTTATTAAACTCAGTGATTTAGTTTTTCTGTTACTCCTAAATAAGATAATGTATACTGACATGTATAAACTCCTAACTGTGATCTGACTTGGTTAAATCTTGGATAATAGGATCATTAAATTGAGTTAAAGTGTGCCTAAATAAAATTCTGAACTTGCTAGCAGATTCCTGGGAAATAATTGAAGACACGTGATATAGTAATGTTGAAGTCCTGAAAAAGTTCTAGTGTGTTATTATTTTCTGCCATTCTCAACTGTTCTTTCTAGCTTGCTGAAATTCAGACCATAGTAGAGAAGAATATTACCTTCAGTTTTTGGAAGTGTAAGGCCTCTATGAAAATAGTATGTAAGTCAGTATTTGTTAATTACTTTACTTCCCAATGTCACTGTCATTGTGTGATACTGTTTCCTTGTATTTGATATAGACTTGGTCAACAGAAAGGTGTTTTTATATTATGAGAGGGGGGAAAAAAATAAGGTTTTGAGTGGGTATGCTTAGGAAATGAAAGTCAATGAAATTGTGGTCTGTATAGAGAAATGGAATCCTGGGGCTGTTTTTTAAAGAGTTACTGCAGCTGCCACTTCAGTGAGAAGAAGCATGCCTTCCCTCTATTTTAAACAGCAAACAACAAAATCTGTTGAATCAGTTTGTGTTGGTAGACTCGGAGGAGAAGAATAACATCTGCTCATGCTCTTGAAATTTGTTGCTATGTTTTTTGTATGAAGGGATTTTTGTTTGTAGTATCTTGTCATTCTATCAGAGCATGGAAGCTGGCATTTCTATTTGAAGTTGTGTTCAGGAAGGACTGTAAGTACATCTCAGGTTCATTTGATTTAAGAAAAAGTTCCTGTTCCACTTCAAAAGACAGAGGGGGAAAAAAATACCAGAAAAGCAGTGCAGCACAGATCTCTTCCTTAGTGTTTGATCTTGCTCAAACTCCCACTGGTTGAGTTGGCCCTAGTCCCTGCGCTGTGTGGTTGAAGGCAGGAAAATGTAAGATGAACTCCTGGTACAATGGTCTCTGTGGTGGAAGCACTTAGCTACAGAAAATAGAGTGATTAAGGTGTGTATTCATTATTTACAGAAGAAATATCGCCTAAGTGAACTTTACTTGGACAAACTGCCTGCACAAACACTGCTTTGGTTCCTTTTTTTTTTGTAGAGGAAATGTGTTGTTTGGTTTTTTTTAAAAAGCTCTACTATCTAGAGCACTTTTGAGCAGTTAAAGTAAATACATAAATTATATAATAGACAGATCCATGAACACAGGTGTTTGTCACACAAACACTTGTACACTCACACATATTTATCAAGTCAATGTTCTTCAAATTAAAGCAGATACATTTGAACCAAGTGAATATAACCTGATTATTTTCCTTACAAAGCCAAAGCTGGCTCTTGCTGGCAAGACTGCTGTATGAAATGGCTTTGGCTTGGGAGAAGTTGCTATGTGCAGAACTACTTAACTGAATGTAACAAGCAAAGATATAGCATCTTATTTACAAGAAACTTCAGAAACAGGGAGGGAGATGCAGATAATACACCTTGTCACTAGGGAAGTGGTGGTGGAGAACGTTGTCTTTGTTCTTGCTAGAGTCCTGCATGAGATGACTTGTAAGCAGTAAAATTCAGAAATACGTGTTTTCTTTCGTTATGCAGCCACTGTCTCTTCTACTAGGTTAGACCTGGGTTTCCTGGACTGTAATCTCAGTGCCCTGGAAACATCCTGCTGGTTGGTTCTTGTGTCTAGAAGAATGGCAGTTATTGCAAATTTTAACTGTCTTCAGTGGTGAAAATGAGTAACAGCTTCTGAAACTCTCTACTTCTAGTATTTGCAGTAGGTAAAATTCAATGGCAGAGAGTATTTGCAAGTAACTGCTACTTTTCTGGTTTTGGATATTGGCAACTTAGTGCCCAAAACAAGCTTGCTTTTGAATCTAACAGAAGAGGAAAGCTATTAACAGCGTACCGTTGTTTCTGCTTGCTGGATAGATCACTCTGTTTCCAATTACTGGAGTTTGCAATTACCCCTGTTCTCTTTCCAGAAACTAAAGAAAGGAAGGTGAGCGCTAGGCTATGCTTATGCAAGTTGGGAACTAAAACCCAGTGTAAAAATGTATTGTGTATATTCACCAAAAGTAGCAACCTTTCTCATAGTTTTCCAAGAAAAATTTTTTTGTAAAAAGTCAGGAGGAGGAGGAATCACAGCCTATTTCATTATGTTTGCAGTTTCTAATTAGTTACTGGGAAAAACTTTTCTCTGAAGATTCTTACATATGACAGCTTCGTTTCTTCCCAGTTATGTCACTTGGATTCAGCTGAGGTGAAGAGATCTTGCTGCTCTGTTTTCTTAATTTTATTTTTTTTTTACTGGAGGTACGTTATAGTTCAATAGAAGGGCCGTCTATGTTGGAAAAGGTTCTTCTTTTATAAAGAGACAGGCAGGATATTTCCACTGTGTTGATGCTTTCTGAAAACTACAAGAAAAGTTAACTCAAAACTTCAAAAAGGTTGCTAACAGCTTTTTAACAATGAAGTTGTCCAACTGTCCTTTTTGGTTGCAGCAGGGGCAAATTTAATACAAAATTATAGAGAATGAATCTAGTTATAGCTGTTAGAAGTTGATAAATGTAGCAGGGAGTGTGTTTTCCCGTGCAGGGTTTTTTTCCTGTTGTTTGTGTGGTGGGTAAGGAGGAGAGAGGGTGTGTTGCTCCATGGGCACCAAGACCTACATACTTAGCAGATGTGTGTTGCTGCGTTGACCTCCAGAAGCCTATTGATGTCAGTGAAGCAAGGAACCCTCATCTCTTTGGCTGTGTACTGTTATGACATAATGGCTTTTGTTAATAAATTCCATATCTAGCTTTTGTTTGTGAATACCCCAGGAGAAGAGCAGTGCAAAAAGGCTAAGAGAAGGACTGTGATTTGTGCCAGGTTCATCGCCTGACTATACAGCTACAACAGAGAACGCAGGGTTTATTTTGATATGTTGAGTTTTTTTTATTCACTCCCTTGCCTCACCCTTTGGCAGAGATAGACAAGAAAAAGATGGATTGGATTGACTTCTTCCCTGCTTGAGCTGGCATTTCTTTTTTTTTTTTCCCCCTTCCATTTTGACATGTCTCAAATAATCTTCATATGAGAACTGACCTGTTGTTTCCTTGACCCACAAACTGCAGAGAAAATCCCCTGAAAAGGGGAGAAAACACTCTCATCTTTTTAGCTTCTCACAGAAAGCCTTGCCCCCACCCTTTCTGTATGTTGCCCTTCCAGATTTACATTCAAGAAGTTGTTCTTCTTTGTGCTTCTCTTTTTCTTGTCAAATCTAACGCTTATATTTCATAAGAAAATAGCAGTTAGTTTTGTAAATGAACTTGTTCTTGAATGGCTGTACGGAGTTAAATCAAAAGTCAGTGTAGCCCCGTGTCCTGGTCTGGACAAAAATGCATACAGCATCGTTTTAGGTTTGGTGCAGCACTATTTCGATGACCGTGGCTTTATATCTTGAAAGGTATGTGCCTTGTAGGAAGAACTGAAGGTCTCCTTGCATGGTTTAGGCCATGTCTACATTCATAAGCAGTGTGGTGTAAAGGGAGCAGATCTACAGAGTACGAAACACCTACCTGTTGGTGTTGAGGACCCAGTGTTTGCCTTTATATGCGTTTTGGAGAGTTTTATTTCACACTTACTAATGTCTGATCCTGTGGACAGAATGCCAGTTAGTATTTTGAGCACATCTGGTTTAATCCTGCCCAAAAGGAATTAAGTTAATATGCTCCAAGGCAGCTCTCTCATACGAACCAAGGAGCAGTAAGTGGGGATGATCAGTGAATTTGCTTCAAAAACACATTTCTGATTTGAACCAAAACATTAATATAGAATCTGCCCTTAAGCATTTGAAATCACTATTCTTTTTTCGTTGAGACGCAGAGTGTCTACTGTGATGGCAGAAGCAATATGTTGTGAAAAAATGTCCCATTCGATTGCTGAGGCTCTTTCCTTCTGTGATATATTGGGTGTTACTCAGCCCCTAGACACTGCTTTGCTTACTTTTTTCCTTAAAGCGAGCAAAATCAGTATGAGAAGAAAATCTGTACAACCTTAATCTGCCACCTTCATAAAGCTATGTTTCTTGCTTTTTAAGTTTAAGAATGATACAGGAAAAATAAAACGGCAGATTTCTTCAAAAAATTAAAAAAAAAAATAATTAAAAAGGCAGAGTTGCTTGCCTGTGGAGTGACTTGCTTGTTCTCGGTCTTTGGAATCAGCCTGCATGTCTGGATTGGTAAAATGAAATGAGAAGATTCCTTCCTGAGGGCCTTAAAAATGAAGCAAGGTAGCAGAGCACTAGGAGAAAATACTGATTCATTCCAGTATATTTGTACCAGACTAAAACGAGATGATTTCTGTTAGAATTATATTACAACAGAAAGCTAATTTACTCTTTTCCTCAGCTATAAAGCTGTTGAAATACCAACTTTGACAGTAAATGTTTTGGAGGGCAAGAGAGTTCTGTAGCATAAAGGGTCCTTTATGGAGATGTAGAGAAGGGATGCATTTATTAAGTGCTTAATTAAAAGTAATTTTTAAAGACTTTTATGCATCTGCAGGGATTGTGAATTTGATCAGTGTTTAATTTCTGGTTAGTTCTATGTAGGCAAATAGTTTAATCTTATCACCTCCACTTAGAATTCCCAATTCTGACCTGAAAAACGTTTTCCTTTCTCGTCTTCCTTCCAAATATTGGTAGACATGGATAACTGATAGTAAAAATCAACTGCAGTATGTCCTGCTTCTTTTTCAGCATGTGGGGAGTGTGCTGGGATGCTGCTATTGCAGGATAATCGACCATTCCTTCTTTGAAACACTGAATTGTCACGTTAAAGTCAGTCTGTTCTTAGAGCACCGCAGGTACCCCTACACTCTCAAGGGCTGTGTAGGATAGCGTTTGTAGCTATTCATCTTCCTTACACCCTCTGTGCTCTGCAGAGCTGATGGAATAATCGAGAATAACACGCTCAGTGGTTTAAGGGTGGTATCACTAATACTGAAGTGGTAGCTGTAAATTGACGGATAAGCAATTGTATTGTAACCATGTTGGAAACAGTATGTATTTTTACCAAGTATTATAGGATACACTTATCTTCTTTACATAACAATCTACACACAGATTTTGTCACTGAACTAAACTTTTTTCAAAGAACTAGGTTATTTTAAAGAGTTGCAGCTACTTTTCTTATTTTTCTTGTTTCATGTTGATTAGGTTGCAGCACCTCAAAGTAAGGGAATTTTTTAATTGGGAAATACAGTCTCCAGTAATGACTGTCATGCTTAATCCTTGGTAAAGAAATAGGAATAATGTTCCCACTTCAATAAGCCTTCATAAGATTGTAAACATGAAAATAATGACCTTGTTTTCCAATTATAGAAGTCCAAAAGTATGTATTTCTACATTTTATAGCTGTGTTTTTCATATTTATTCTTGTTACAACAGTGAATATTTTCCATGTGATTAAGACTTGGATTTTTTATTTAGTAGCATTTTTATTAGATACTTAATAAAGCTTTTGGGCTATGTAATGAATATTTGTAAAGTAATCTGGCTTTATTAAATGCCTAGTGGCAAATGCTTAGTAATAAATACAACTCTTTATGTCTTTTTTTCTAATCTACACATTAATTCATTACAAACTTTTGAAGAATTTAGGTTGCTAAAAATTTATTTTAAGTTCTGTTTAAAGGAAAATAAAAATGCAGAATCACGGAGTTTGTAACTGCACGCATGAAGGTTAAGGCAGAGGGAAGGTCGGTTTTCACGCTGAAGGCTTTGAAGTTCTAGATTGATAGTTAACGTGTACAAATTGTACATGGGTTAAAGTAATGAAAAGGTAATACATGATCAAGATTCATTAGTCAATTTAATAATAAAATAGGCAGTAGGTAAAAAAAACCAAACAAACAACCAACCAAAACAAAGCAAAAAACGAGAAAAACCCAAACAAAAAAAACCCCAACAAACCACACCCAACCAACCTCTGCCCCCCAAAGAACAAAAAAACCCCAAACCCCAGAAACAACCAACCTCCCAAAAAACCTCTACGCAGAAGAGCAGCAGCAAAAACCTACAGCCATGTCTTGGATGCCAGCTGTAGCTGTTCCTTTCCTATTTAATTACAGCTGGCATGTGGGGTTCAATCAAGTGTTTTGCATGGACTGGATTTGGGAGTAAGGGCTGGGATATGTATTCAAGGTGAATCTGATGCTATCACAGTGAAGTGGAAGGGTATGTGTGGTCAGATGGATCTGATATAATTTAGCTGAAAGAAAGGTAATTTGTTATACTATAGATTTGACTACACGCGATCTGATGATATTCCTGGAGGGCAGAACTGCCAGGTCAGCCTGTGTTATTAAGGTTTGATTAGGCCGGGTTCTGGTGGTAGCTCCATCGTTGCTGCTGTGCATCCCTCTGTATCTCATGTACAGTTCTGTAAGGGCTCAAGTTCTACAGAACTATCAAAATTGTTATTCTGCAAAATAATATAAATATTGCATAGGTGTTGGAATAACGTACTAAAGAGCAGAGTTTGTACAGTGGGATAAAGATCTCCAGAATACATTTGTTTCACTTTGTAGCTTCGTTAAGTCCTCAGTTCTGCTTTGTTGAAGACTGGAGAGCAACAGCTGACTAACGCCTTTGCTGTGGAAGCTGTTGGAGTTGATTTTAATGGGAATACACTTTACATTTAAAATGCATTGGTAAATTATTACAGCTTTGAATACATCTGCCTAAGCCATGCTTATGTATGATTTGTTAAAATATCTTACTCTGAAGTTCTATTAGATTACTGCAAAGGGAGGGGAAAAAAAAAAATCTTGTGCACCTACCTGCCAAAGTTTCACTGTTCTGCCAGAAAAATTACATCTTTGCCAAGCAAAATAGATTTATTTTGAAAGAAATGTTGAAGGAAAGAAAAAGATTTTTTTAGAATAGCTAACTTAGTTTTTGCAAGTGAATCTTGAGTTATGAACGAGTGAGTGTGGACTTGTAAGGTATTGTCTGCTACTCCTGGAGTTACTGGGGTTGCGGATCTTGCCCCAGGTACCCCACTGTAATTATGAAGTAGCTTAAACCTTCATTGAGGGACAAGCTTCTTCAGTGTTACTCTGCAATAATGGAGTAACTCGGTTGCTGCAGAGTACCTGACGTACTGCAGGTTTGTACCTCGCTTACTCCAATATAGTTCATTCACTGTTCCTCAAAAAAATCCTGAGGCTGTTCTGGGTATTGTATATATCAATAATATTTCAAAGCATCTTGTATCTTTCTGCAAGTAAAGCATTTCATCATGGGAACCCACACTTCTCTTCTTTGATTCTACCATGAGTTATTTTCAAGACTATTTGCAGGCTAATTAACTTCTTTGCATATTGGTTACTTAGTCTGTAAAATGCAGTATTAGTTCACAGACACCGTGGAGGTGGTCAGATAGTATCATAGCGTCATTACTGCTGTCATTCAGCTGAGGTTGAGTTTTAGTCTGCCTCACCCTGCTCTGTCTTTGTAAATGCCGCAGGTGGAGCTTCTGGGTAGGAGTCTGTGTAGCTTCTGTGTTGTAGAGTCTCATTAATTATTCTAATAAAGGACAAGCCAAAGCCTTAATATTTGGAGGTCTTTTGTAAGATTGTAAAATAACAACAGAGGTAACTTCAGTGGGTCTGGCACAGCTGTTTGTTTCTATTCCTTCAGTTTAAGTGACTCTCTCTTAAGAAGTAATATAGGATTGAAAGTTTGGGTAGGTTTCATTGCAAAACTGAAGATGAGTTTGTGTGTAAAGGAGTTTTACATCTGTCATATTTACATCTTTGTCTATAAACCTTCTTTGAGATTTTTTGGATCTACCCAGAGATGAGTCTTGTTTATTCTTATGGAAATCGTTATGAAAATACATATCCTACAGCAGTGATATTCATCCTTCAGGTATTGATATCTAGCTTTTGAAAAAGGTGTAGACTGGATTAGTTTATACTGTATGGTTTAATGAATAGTATATTCTTCTAGGGTTTTTTATGGAGAAACAGGAAATACATGCCGTTACTTTGTTATATTGTTGTTGAATGTAATGCCGTCGTGCTTGTAATTACTGACTGTAAATCGGGAGTGACTGAAATTTTCATTGTAGCATGTGGTGTAAGCAGTTGCAGAAACAAAGATAAGACATGTTAATTTCTGAAGCTGCAATAAAGTGATGAAGAAGATAGTTCTGTAGAACTGATCTCCAGGTGAATTCTTCCACTGGTTTATTCATGAAAACCCTTTCTAATGCCAGGTGATGGGGCCAGTAGTCTAGAACAGAAACAGGTGGCTGCTTGTTTTGCTTGCTTTACATTGCAAATATATCTGTTCATGTTATCTCAAAGGATCGCAACTGAAATGAGCTTCGTGGGTGAATATTACCTTAAAATAATGACAAATAATACTGTGTGTTTATAACGGTGAACTATACTCAAGGTGTGGACTATCCTCTTAAACTGTTGGTTTTACAAATAATTCTGTTGGCCAGCATCTTGAACGTGTTAAGGGATCACTTGTGGGAGTGCTGTAGAGGTTTCCTTAGCTGGAAGGGAAGGAGAAAGGCTGGAGCAGCTTGCACACCTAGCATGTCTCCAGTGCCACAGGCTGAGAGGAGTAAGGTGGACCAGCGGTCTGGTGTGCTCATCGCCTCTTGTCTTTGATCCATACGTACCATAAAATAAAATTTGTCTTTGTCTCTGCCATTACTTGTTCTATGTTATTTTAAAAAGATAAATTGAAAGATGACAGTATTTACGACTGTGTGTTCAAGGTATAGTCACTGTATTTCAGAGTTCATCTGTAGATGGAGTAAGTATGACCTGCAATTTTCCATTTACTCTGAGATATCCAAGGTGTCAGATGCCCTCTAGTTAGTTATGTAGTTGTGGGCAGCTGCTGTTAATGCTTGGGTTTGTCCCGAAAGCAACTCTCAATAGCTTCTTTCTCTTCCACAGTATGCCTTGTACGTATACAATTATATAAAGTAGCTTCTGAAATATTTTTTAATTGCTCTTGCTAATTACAATTTGGATAGTACTGGAGAGCACAGTTTTCAGTGTATCAGGAATAAAATCAAGAAGCTCTGTTAATTGAATTACTTATTAACATCTATTAAAATGTTCAAGTGACTTAACTCTGGACATGTGATCTTTAAGTCAGTATTAATTTTTAGGCTTATTCCATTTTACGTAATTTGTTATACATAGCTTTGGAACATAATTTGGTGTCTACGTATGAAGAACAAATCTAGAATTGTCTGGAGACTTTACAAATCTATTGGTGAAGCTTATGCTGAAGTAGCTACAGTCTAATTAAATATATATATGTATGTAAATTGTATGAATTGTGCATTACTGTCTGGATATCTTCCTTATAAAGCATTATCCCCTTTTTAATTTTACGATTTGCAACTTTTCTGGCTGCCAGGAGGCTGTTTGAAAAATCTTTAGGAAAGAGGCTGTAAATATGTCATTACAAAACGAATCACAGGCTCTTACCCACTCAAGGCTTCAGCTGAAAGGAGCAAGCACTTTTAAGATGGTTCTCTGTAAAATAAATTGACCTATAACAGTTAAATATAACCACCTTGATTACATGGAGATTAGAAAAAATAGTTTCTTTTTAATCTTACTATTACATGAGCCACTTAAACAGTTTCACAAGGAGAAGAACATGCTACCAAAGATTTTTCTTTTTATGGTAAGTACTCTAGGGGCAGATGCTGAAGACAGAACTGGTGAAGCTTTGAAGTTTAAAAACCAGAGTCTCTACAATGTACACACAAGAGATACGCCCTTCAGGTAGAATTGTAAGGGTCATTTCTCCTCTACATAGAGGGTAGAGAAAGGTGTG
Source organism: Burhinus oedicnemus (assembly GCA_008921705.1). NCBI lineage: Eukaryota > Metazoa > Chordata > Aves > Charadriiformes > Burhinidae > Burhinus > Burhinus oedicnemus. The sequence goes on from VFFE01009051.1 coordinate 1,907,454, forward strand.
TATACTGCTCAACTCCTTTGGAGAGGCATAAAAACTGAAGGGCAGCTGTTGGTTTAAACCTTATTGATTTTTTTGTTTCTGTAATTCAGATGGATGTACAAACCTCAAATAAACACAAGGGCAGACTGAAGGCCGGGATATTGTAATATAGACAGTAAATCTGCTATTGCCAGGTTTTTCCTCAAGAGGAAGATGCAATTATTGCAATGTTTACTACAGAAGATACCAAAAATGAAATAGAAATGTTCACTTGTGTTTAAAAGAACAACTTTTCTTATTTAACTCTTACTTTTTTTTTTCACTATTTGTACTTCATTCATAGACTTTCAATCCAGCCTTAGTTTTATGGACAAGATGCTGAAAACTGTAAGACGAGGATTTATGGATCTCCAGGTGTTTAGCACACTCAGTGTGAGAGTGGTTCTAAAAATAAATTGTTTACTTCGGTTCTGCATCTGAATACTTAGAGCCATCACTTGCTTGGTTTTTCCTCACAACTCCTCCTACTTGTCTGAAAATGGATTAAAACCAAGATACTTCACATTTTCATCATACATAATTTGAACAGAATACTTCTATTTAAAGGTGATGTTTTTGAGAAATAAGTTGTCAGTCAGATACCTGGCTGTTTCCTTTGTGAGGACATCGGATAACAAAAAAGCACAGCTGTTTCTTTGATACAAAAATGTATGTGTAAGAGCCTATCTTTCTTGATTAGAAAAATTGCTAATTCTCTTGATTTTGTTTTCAGCTTTACTTTTGGAAGCTCAGTCAACACCGTTTCAAATAACTCCTTCAACCATGGCAAATATTGTGAAAGGCCTGTATACACTACGACCAGGTAAAAAAGGAAGATGTTTCTAAGAGTCTCTCATACTGCGGTTGTGATACATTTTACTAAATACGTATGTGGTTGCTATCTTATCTAATGCACATTTAACAAACGAATGTACATTGTGTTCTGTCCATCATAGTGCTTAGTTCTACTGTATGAAGGCCCTGGTTCTTCTTGCTCATCTCTGTGACCTGCACGAGGTACCATATGAATGCCAAATTAACTTTAAGAAAAACAACCCAACCCTCTACTCTGGAGACAAAGGGCAGACCTATTTCTTCTGCTCTGTAGCAATAAAGATAGAAGGCTGTTTAGTGAGTCAGTCGTGGCAGAAGTTTAGAACTATTGAAAGTTATATTGTGAGTCGTACTTCAAATGGCCAGATCTTTGACATGAGACGAATGACTGTTTTTTCTAGGAAGCCATTAATTGCTTGGTATTATTTCACGGAAGAGCTTAATTTAACTCCTGAGTACACCATGACATCTTGTGCAACATTTATATTGAAAGGAAAATGATGTTGCAGATTTTAATCATTTTTGTACCAAAATCTTTGGCTCTGTAAGTTTTGGAGAACTGATTAAAGCTCTAGCTTGTGTTTGAAAAGACTTTAGAAACAGGAAGAATTCAAAGTATCCGTAAATAAATGGTATCTACCTCCCTTCCTTTTACAGTACTGATACTTTCTTCTTATCTCGGTGTGACTGAGAGAAGGATTGTGTCTGAGCTCCAGTGTATTTTTGCTTTACAATTCCCCTTTATAGAAATAGAACTGAAGATGGGAAAGCTTGACAAAAAAGCTTTAGTGCAATGTTGAGTGTTTATACCAGCCCGGAATGTGCTGGACCCTGCATTTACAAAATGCATGGATAAAGCACTTTCAGTAAGCAAGGATTATTTCTACAACAGCAAAATTAACATCCTACCATCACGTTTAAGGCAATACTAATTTCATTTTTATAAACTGTTCAGTACCAAAGAAAGGCAGGGTGTATACATGAGTATAAAAGTATAATCCTTTTGAAAGCAGCTCAGTATGGTTTTGTTTTGTGGCACTTAATATTGTAGATGATGAACTTGTGATTTCCCAGTTGTCCATTTCAGATGATCCCTATCTTGCTGTCTGCTTCTTAATGCAACAGATACTGGTTTGGGTTGGTATCGTGGGCCTAATCAGATTTTGAATAGTTGTCTTATGTCTGTAAGATACTGAAGTATAAAAATTGTTCCTACAGTTTTGTGGTATCTGCTTTCCACAGCTGGGTACGAAGACCCAGGTGATTGACTGACTTTAAGCTATTGCTTAAACAGATACATATTTGTTCTAATTACCTGCTGCTCAAATTTCTCAGCCTCTGAGAAAATGAGGAACTGTAATGTCATTTCAACCAGAAGTGCACAGGATAGACTTCTTGATGTAAAAGGATGTTCTTTGGTGGTGTTGGTTCTTGAGGATGAATTCTGAAACAATCAGGGCAAGAGTTCCTCTGAGGCAGTGCTTCTCGCTTATTCTGTGAGACATGTTCCATTGGATGTATCATGGGGACTGCGGAGCAGATAGTTGGAGAAGTAAAGCAGACAATGTGGCCAGTGGGAGGTGCTGGGAGCTTAGAGCAGCATGGGGAAGTGTCTGTTTAGGCAGTGCAGAGCGCAAAAGGAGAAATGATGCTGAGGTGGCTGGTGGCCGTGAGCTTTCTCTTCTTTTACTTTCTCTTCAAGTTGAAAGTACCTGACAGCCGTTAGACTTCAAGTGTTGTCTTCTAATTCTAGCTCCATCATGCGGTGGCCACAGTAGAAAAGGCTGAAGCCTGGGCAGGTGCTCAGACTGCTAGTTGGTCTACTTGGATTTAATCTGAAATACTCTTTCCACCTCACCTATAATAATCTGGCTACCACAGTATTTCATGTTGTGAATTCCAAGTCAGTTTATTAGCTTGGCTAAATTATTCAGTAGCATTAAGTTTTTAGTAGGTAACACATTCTACAATGTAACTTTTTACTGTATTTCACAAGATGAAAAGTGCCATTTCATGTCTGTAGAGTTTTGGGTTTTTTAATCGAGTGCTGCTATGATCTGGAGGATCCAGGGAACTACAGGCCTGTCAGTCTGACCTCGGTGCCGGGGAAAGTTATGGATTGGATCATCTTGAGTGCCATCACACAGCACATGCAGGACAACCAGGCCATCAGGCACAGTCAGCATGGGTTTATGAAAGACAGGTCCTGCTTGACAAACCTGATCTCCTTCTAGGACAAGATGACCTGCTTAGTGGATGAGGGAAAGGCCCATGTCGATGTTGTCTACCTAGACTTTAGTAAAGCCTTTGACACCATTTCCCACGGTATCCTCCTGGCGAAATTGGCTGCTTCTGGCTTGGACTGGCGTACGCTTCACTGGGTGAAAACCTGGCTGCATGGCCAGGCCCAAAGTGGTGGTGCGTGGAGTTAAATCCAGTTGGCGGCTAGTCACAAGTGGTGTTCTCCAGGGCTCAGTATTGGGGTCTGTTTAATATCTTTATCAACAACCTGGACAAGGGGTTGAGTGCACTCTCAGTAAGTTCGCAGACAGCACCAAGTTGGGCAGGAGTGTTGATCTGCTTGAGGGTAGGAAGGCTCTGCAGAGGGATCTGGACAGGCTGGATCGATGGGCCAAGGCTAATGGTATGAGGTTCAACAAGGCCAAGTGCCAGGTCCTGCACTTGGGTCACACCAACCCCATGCAGCACTGCAGGCTTGGGGAAGAGTGGCTGCAAAGCTGCCTGGTGGCAGAAAAGGACCTGGGGGTGCTGGTTGACAGCTGGCTGAATATGAGCAGGCAGGGTGCCCAGGTGGCCAAGAAAGCCAACAGCATCCTGGCTTATACCAGAAGTAGTGTGGCCAGCAGGTCTAGGGAAGAGATCATCCCTTTGTACTTGGCACTGGTGAGGCCCCACCTCGAATACTGTGTTTGGTTTTGGGCCCCTCACTACAAGAAAGACATTGAGGTGCTGGAGCGAGTCCAGAGGAGGGCAACGAAGCTGGAGAGGGGTCTGGAGCACAAGTCTTATGAGGAGCGGCTGAGGGAACTGGGGTTATTCAGCCTGGAGGAGAGGAGGCTGAGGGGAGACCTTCTTGCTCTCACAACTACCTGAGAGGAGGTTGTAGCCAGGTGGGGGTCGGTCTCTTCACAAGCGATAGGATGAGAGGAAATGGCCTCAAGTTGCACCAGGGGAGGTTTAGATTGGATATTAAGAAAAATTTCTTCACCCAAAGGGTTGTCAAGCATTGGAACAGCCTGCCCAAGGGCAGTGGTTAAGTCACCATCCCTGGAGGTATTTAAAAAACATGTAGATGTAATGCTTAGGGACATGGTTTAGTGGTGGACTTGGCAGTGTTAGGTTGATGGTTGGACCTGATGATCTTAAAGATCTTTTCCAACCTAAATCATCCTATGATTCTGTGATGAGGGAGGTTAGTGCGTTGTTTTGCTTAAACCATCTGTACGGTAGTAATTATTACTTAGTGAGTTTGCTGATTAAAGTAAAGCCTGTTGAAGCTTGGCATTGACCAAGTAATCTTATGTGGAAATTTGATATAAACTCATTATGTGCCTCAGTGAATATATTTAAAAGCATCCCTTTTTTTCAAGTAAAGATGAAGTTTAAGATAACTGCTACAACCTCTGGGAAGTCTGGCTTCAGAAATACTTGCCAAGTGTTTCTTTTTCTTAGAAATTCGTACACAGTTGCTATAAACCCAGTTTTCATCCTTTGCTCAGTCTTCTGTTTCTTACCATCACCCTTGAAGCAGCTTTAAGGTAAATTATCTTGCTTCTCTAAGGCAATGTTCAGTGTAGTGAAATTAAATCATACTTCTTTCCTGAAGCTGAACTAATACAGGTTAAAATTATATAATGAACATTAAGAAATGTTCATCTAAGCTTTGGAAGATCAGTGAGAGAATTGCATGAATTCGTTTGAAATGGGGGATGGAGAAGCAGTGTTGTATGGTGATATTACCGTGTTGTCTAGAAGTAAGGCTCAGGGAAGAGAAGTGTAAATTTTGTGAATACGCTTTCTGGAGTAAAGTGTTACAAATGATCTGATGATCAGCAAACTCACCTTGATAATCAGTGCCTGTCCTTGAGAGTGTCCAGAGACTCGGCAGGTCCTGTGAGAAGCAGCAAGAACTGAATTTCAATTTGATGATGAGATTGATGACCAAGAAAAATAGTAATTTGTTTATTTACATGTAAACATCTGATTTTAAGCCTGATTATTTGTTCTGCTTTAAGGCTTGGTTTCTGTGGGTTTTGGGGGGTGGTTTGGGGTTTTTTGTTGTTTTCTTTTTTAAATTCAAGATCCTAAAATGTATTTAAAATAGAGGAAAGTTAAATTTGTCAGAGTAAAATTTTCACAAAAGGTCTCTTCGACATGTTTTGTTGTTGCTTTCCCTCTTCTTACAGAATGGGTACAAATGGCACCAGCTTTATTTTCTAAATTCATCCCAAATATTCTACCCCCTGCTGTGGAATCTGAGCTTCAGGAATATGCTGCTCAAGACCAGAAACTTCAAAGAGAGCTTATGCAGAATGGATTTGCTAGGTAATAATTATTAGCCTTCAGTAGTAATTGTGCTGGACGGTGCTGAAGTGGTAAAAATAGATATACCTAAAAATGTTGAAGAAATAATTTAAGAGTTGTTAAAGAACCTTCACAACTCAGTATCTGAAATACGGCCTTATTTTCCACATGTTTTGAGCGCTACCAACCCTGCAGATGATACCAAAAAGTAGATGATTGGAAGTCTTAAAATATTTTCATGAACCAGATTGCTTACAGTTCATGCCTCCTTATGTTTTGATTGTGCTTCTAATGCATGATCGTGCTTTTGTTCAGCCTTTATTTACTTTAGTCGTTTATTTTCTATAAGCTGTTGTCTTTTTTTTTAATGATGCTTCTGAAAATGTCAGTTGATGACTTCTCCTTGTTCCACTTTCAGAACTATTTATACAGTCAAGGTGTTTATTTTAAATATGCATGTCTCTTCTGAGTATTGAATTGGGGAGAAAAAAGAAGAACAAACAGTAAGAGACAGTGGAAAATTTTCATAACCTATATTATTCAGTCTGGGCTGTGCTTGTTGCTCTTCTATTTAACTGCCTAGACGGAAGCACAGCACTTTCACCACATCGGTTTACCACTTTTGCAGTAGTCTGACAAACCAAGACCAGGCTGGGGAAGTTCTTGTGCTCTGTTTCCAAGAGGTTCGTTTCTGTATGAAGAAAATGCGTCTTCATCCTTGCTGTTACCTGTGCAACTGCAGCACTGCAAATCTGGTCCTTCAGTTTCAACACCCACTAGATGTTGGGTATGCGTAGTGTTAGATGTGCTCCTGGATTTCATACTCTTGGGTAGTTTTCCTCGAAGGTAATCTCTCTTCAAAGCTTGGTAAATTATTAAGCGTCAGAAATCTATTACTGACCCAAATGCAAATGGTATTGTAGACCCACTCTGTAAGACTTTCTGTTGAGGAAAAATTTGTTTGATAGATAAGCATGACTTAAGACACTAAAAACAAAACTGTAAGAGCTTGGGCTGAGAAAAGGAGTGCACTTGGCCCAAGAAATAGAAGTTTGAGACTGACTGAAACTGAGTAGGCATATAATGCTGACAAAGGAACGTAATGCACAGAACAAAACAAAAAAAGGAACACTTTAGCTTTGTCTAATTTAGTCTTACTAATTCTGTAGGCAGCTTATAGTAGTACTGCTTACAACTGCATTTTACCAGTTTCACACATCATGGAGAATTAAAAATGAAGTTTCAAGTAGTAACAGCCCATATCCACAAAAACAATCAGTTTCAAAAACATTTTTCCCTAGGTACCTGAAAATAAGGCAGGCTTGTCAGCTTGGCTGTGAAATTCTTTGGCTGGTACTGTGAGGAGGATAGGTTAGTGACCATTGCAAAGGCTAGATGCCTCTGTGGTGCTCTCTTGTTAGAGACTTGGTGGGATCCTCAGAATATATTTTAGCAGCTCCTGGTTTATGCAGAAAATCAAGCCTCTAGCACTGGAACCAATGCAAATCCATAGGAAACTGTCCTGTGTGGGGACAAAGAGGAGATTAGGGCTGAGGATAGTCATACAGGGAAGAGCTAAGAAAAGGTTTCTGTGTCACGTATTGTTTGCAGAGTCTAATTTCTAAGAGTTCCTCTTCCTTTTGTCTGCAGTATGTGATCATCTGGGTATTGGACATGTGAAGAGTTCTGGTATATCTTGTAGGTTTAGAAAATTCAGACAGTCACAGAATGGTTTATGTTGGAAGGGACCTTCAAGATCATCTAGTTCCAACCCCCTTGCCATAAGCAAGGACACCTCCTACTAGACCAAATTGAATTAAGCCTCATCCAACCTGGCCTTGAACATCTCCAGGGATGGGGCCTCCACAGCTTCCCTGGGCAACCTGTGCCAGTACCTTACTACATTCACAGTAAAGAATTTCTTCCTGAGATCTAATCTAAATCTACCCTCTTCTAAATTGGCCCACCCTAGCCCATGCTTTGGTGCAACTGCTGTTTCTATGTAGCTTGCTTTCAATTTATTACATAAAAATGCAAACTAAAACTCTTCAGTGGAGTAACTGATTGATGGTATTTAGTCTCTGATGGATGTGTTTTGCACGATATATTTTATGTGGTTGCATTGCCAGGGAGTCAATGCAGTCTGGTACACATGGAGGCTATATGAAGTGTTAGAGTCAGGTCTGTCATCATTAAAAGGACACAGGTAAAAGAAAACTGAAGTACAGGTGATACAATTTGCTACATGGCATTTTGCAGTGGTATTTGAAATGCATTTTGCCTTGAAACTTATTGCAAGATGTAATATGCTCCTTCCTGTGTTCAGGACTGTAAGTTATATTTATTTATAACCTTTCAGAATTGCTTTGAGATTATATTCCTACATAATATAAAACGATGGGCTTTCTCTTTTACCAAGGGGTGTGCTCAGTCTGTTGTCTTCTGGATTAGCATGCAATGTCATCTGTTCTCCTGTAATTGCACCAAAAAATGGTGATGTCTTTGCTGCTGCATTTCCTACAACAATAACCATGAGGAACACAGCACAGTGAGATGTCTTCATCGGCATTAATGGCGTGTCAGGTTCTAGCTGAAATAGTCAGCTTATCAACACTAGCAAATACTGCTGCTGCAGAAAGTGGGAACACAAGCCAGTTGCTAGGCAGTATTTCTCTTATGAAAGACCTTAATCAAGGCATACGCAGCAGGTCCGTCACCTTAAGAATGGTTTCAGGGAAGAGCACTTCATATTATTAGAAAAACCCCCGATTTCTACCACCTTCCTGCAGATAAATGTGAAATTATAACCATTGTGATGAAAATATATTGGAATCTCTCTTCCTTATATAACGGTTTCAATAGCATATCTGTCATCACAAGAAACTTGTGACGCAGCAAGATTTTCCAGCTTTATGAGTTTGTGTGCACAAGAATAAAAGGCAAAAATGTTTTCCAAATAGATGAGAATTTAACTTTGGGTTTTCAGGAGCAATGATGTCCACCAGTGTTTATAGAACATTAGTTATTTATTTAAATCCGCTTGAAGAGGGAGTGCTGTCAGCACGGACTTGCTTAGGGTCTGATTGTTGTGTTTTCAGGAGCATCTTGTTAGACTGACGGATGCAGCGTTTTTCATGTAGTTCTATAAAGTTTGGTTGAGAAGTTTGAATTAAGGAAAGCAATTTTATGCATGACTTAAGACCACACCACAAAGGAGCAATATTTCCTCATCTTCATTTTGTAAAATAATTATCATATAAAATCAAACCTACTATCTTTAACAAAAGGCTCAGCTAATTAAATCTATAAAATATAGCTTACACTTCTGTTTTAGTAAATTGAGAATCCTGCAGTGGTTTTATTGCTACTACGTTTGCATTTTGTTTCTAAAGTCTGCAAAAGTTGATGACTGTGCTGAGATATTTCACTATTGGTTTTTCTTTTCTTAAAACGAAAATACCTTTCTTCCCCTTCTTTCCTAGAGGTGACCAGTCACGCAAAAGAGCTGGGGAAGAGTTGACTTACAGTAAGTATGTGTCTAACCCTGACAGGTTGGGCATACAGGTAGCTGTGGGCTTCTGGGTTCTCAGGGGGGTGGTGAGGTGTCAGAGGCTGCACCTCCACATTGTAGCTAGCTGTCTGCCAGTGTAACTTTTACCATTCTAAGTAATGATACAAACTTCTTCAGTCTAGACCCTGGCTAATTGTGCTAGAGTCCCTCAGCCACCTGTAAGATAAACTAGCTACCGAGACCAAGATGCTTCCACTTCATTTAAGTACACAGCTGAGGTCTTAAGGAAAAAGGACGTAGTTGTTCCAAGTGTCTGCCTGGTCAGGATACACGTAATGGGCAATGAACTGATGAGACAGTCCACCTCTGATATAAGTCACCTGCTGGTGATGCGTGTTTCTGTCCGTTGACAGAACAGAGGCTTTGGAATGGCTGTGCTCTTCAACTCGGAACTTTCAATTATGTGTCTAACACAACATGGGATCCACCTGCATCGAGATACAAAAGGCACTATTTGGGAAGTTCTCTTGCATTTGTAGATGAAGTCTTTTGCTGCAAGTTTAACTATGAGATTCTTCACTTTTTAACTCCCTTAATTTCCCCCAGTATGGGTTAGGGGGTAGGAGGAAAGAAGCACAGGGAGGAATGATGTTTCCATTCTCAGTTGGTTGCTGTCTTCCAGATATCCCTAATTTGGGTGCAGTCAGTCAAAGGTCCCATCTTCTGTGCTGACTAAATACTTGACCAGGGGAGAATCTAGTCCCATACATTCTAGTTTAGGACTTAAATACAATGTTCTGAGTGATGGTCATTAAATAGCCTTGGAGATTGGGAAATAGTGTCTGTTCTGGTGCTGTTGTTAACTTCAGTTCATTTTATTGTATTATTTCTGCCATGCTCCCTCCTATGCTTTCAGCAGAGTACGTTTGCTTTATTTCCTACCATAAAATATCATGCAGTCTTACGATGAACTCTTATTACAACCTGAAATGAATGAATAGCTGTTTACTTGATATACCAGCTTCCGTTTATACTGTTAATGTTTTGCAGGCAATGCTGGTTTTCAGGTTGTTGGGGGAAGGGGGGGGGGGGCAAAGGACATAAGGTGGAAGTTTAATATGAGAGAATTTCTTGAACTTTTTATATAATTTCAGATGGCTCGTCAGCTTGTGCAAGCTCCAGGGGGTACAAATAGTGAATATACTGGATCAGCTTCTATTCCTAGCCAGAACAGACACTGGAGGAGCACAGGTGGTATCCGGAGCCTCCTTTGGCAACTGCTGATACTCGAGCTCTGACACGAACTATGCCTCAAAGAAGAATTTTGGACTTTCTTCTTTATACAATAAAATGTCAGTTGCTGCTACAATTGGGATGACTTTGAAAGACATGATTCCTTGGTCTGGCCTCTCAACAAGTTCATGTTCTGCGATTTTTGTGAGGAATGCACCTTGAAAAACAATCCTTTCAGAGTGGAAATGGGCAGCCAAAATCAGCAGCTTCCAAAAGCATTAGAATGGAAGAATCTTTTTTGCACTCTTTTCTTAAGGACATTCTTAAAACTAGTTAACACGTCAGTGTATTAGTTTTTAAACAAGGTATTTTCTGGAGCTTTTACTTAAATAATAAGAATAAAGTTTCATTATTTTGCAGTATTTGTTCATTAGTTAAAAAATTGTCACCTTTTAAGAGTTGGTCCCATATAAATGTATCTTCTGTCAGGGAGTTTTGAATTCCAGATTTTTTTTATCTTTTTTTTGTTACTTGGTATTTTGAAATCTGTTTTCCTATGTGTTTGTACTCTGTGCCTTCAGCTTGTGCACTTTGCAACTTTATAGACCATATTTTGTTACTGCAAAATGTGCTCTTGAGGAAAAACTTGATGTGAACAAACATGCTGCAAAGTTGCACTTTTCTCTTGCATTAATGGGAGGTGTATTTAAGAAGGAAGAAAAGTTCAACCTATCACCATCACTAATAGTGACTTGGAAGTTTGTCCCCTTTTATTTTTCATATGTATTAGTGTTTAATGCTGGGACCAACTCTTGTAGAACGACCCCTCTCATTGACTTTTCATTGGCTTCCATAATTGCAATAGATTGAGACGTGAATTCCAGACTGAATGAAATACTAAGATGTGTTTTATGCTGTGCTATGTAGAAACATTGTGGGCAAAATTCTCCAGCTAGTAGGTCTGCAAAGTGCATCTCTGTCAGCACAAATCAGATTTGCACCTGATTGATCAGGGAACGATGGTACCTGTCCAAGATTACTTTGTGGCTCCTGTGCCATTTCTCCTGCTTCGGGGATGTGATGAGGGTGTGATAGTGGATGTCGTCAGAATCGGGGAGTTGAGGAGTGGTGTAGTGCATGCGTGTATACCCATCGGCTTCCTGTTTCCAGTCTTGTGTAAACTCAACTGGAGATCCGGCTGAGCCCAGTTCCAGGAGATCCGGACCTATGGTCTGAATCCTAATGATTGTGACATGGGTTTTAATCAGTAGGATGGCTAACGCAGTTCTTTCATGAGGGGAGAAACATACTTGAAAAAGCAGTTTGACTACAGGGTTTGGTTTTTCTTTTATTACTATGGATTTATTTTTATCACCTTTAGTTTTGAAGAGAAATGAGTTGGTAATATAAAATCTTTCTGAAACAAAAGTTTGCTCAGTTTTGTCTTGCACAACTCTCATGCCTGTTTAAAAAAAAAAAACCACACAAAAAACCAACACAGCCCGCTTTAAGCTTGCATGAGTTCATTACAAAATGCAGGAAAAAGATTAAAAAAAAAAAAAGATGTGACAGGGACAAAGCTTCTTTTTCTTTTTGTTTTGCAGTGAGTCTTCATGTAAATGAATTTAATTCTATCAGTTTCACATCAGCCACTTGGGCAATGCTGTTAGTTTAGAGGGTGGGGGGAGGAAGAATGAGGAGGACACTGCTGTGATTGGCTGATTCGGATCTGATTTATCTATGTATTTCTTTACATGTTTGCGAAGCCTGTTTAATTTTGAGGAAGTTTTTATTTTAAAATCAAAAATGAATGCTTCGCTGTTTTTTTTCCTATGTAGAGCAATGCCAGCAGTCTAATCTCATCCCCGATAGTGGAAAACCAAACTGCTCTGAGTAGGGATTTTCAGGTGTTGATAGTGTTTGCTTCAGCTTTCTTACCACCTACTTAAGTTGAAGCAGAATTAGACAAAACCAGGAATTTTGAAAATTTTGCTGAAGTACGCAATGGAGAAGTTAATGAAGCTTAATAGGGAACAAAAATGATTTGCCAGCTTCCAGATCTTTATCACTTTTGGCTTTAAACAAAAATAAAACCTCTGATAGTGTCCTTAGCTTTAAAAATCACTGTTTGCTGAAATGACAATATTCTTGAGTTAAGAATAGATGCGTTAACCTAATTTGGTTAAAATTTGTTTACAACTTCGTTACCATTCTAGTTCACATAATACAATAATCAAGCTCTGTCATCTTTGCCAAGTGATCACAATGTTTTTCTGTTAAAGTGGTTTTACTGGTTCAAGTTTGTAAATAACGTGTAGTCCTTTTGCCTCGTGTTTGAGGCAAGGGTTCAACATTCATTTTATGTTGCACTATGTTCGGGACACAAACTTCTAGAACAATAATTCCATCAAAAGGTAAAGCATTCCTGTCAGCGTGGTTTACTTCGTATGCACTGGGTCGTGCTTGGATGCTTCTCAGTCTGTGTAGCATTCTCAGTTGGCCACCATACCTGAGAAATCTGTCTGTTAAGCACTGTATTACCTTGTAAATTTGGCATTAAAACTCCTGTATGTTTTGGCATTAGTAACATAATGCTGAAATACTGTTTATCTGTCGAAGACGCTATCATTGTGACTGAGCATGAAACAGAATACAGCGTACTATACTAAATTATTTTGGTTCTCTGTAAACTTGCATTTTACTTACAGTAAGACTAACTCAGCCAACTTGAGCACTGGTACTGTAATGCCACAATTACCAATAGCATGATCCTAACTGCAGTATTTAATTTAACCAAATAACTTGTGGTAAATCCGTTGCATCTGTAGCTTACTCTGTTAAGATTAAGCAGTAAAGTTGGTTATAAAGTGGGTGTCCTCTTTATGTTGCACTGGTTCTATAGCCAAACTTGCTACATTAAAATGTTTTTAGATTAATTTCATTTCTTGATTTGGGAAGCTGAAATATTTAAATTCATTCTGCTGACTACTGTAATAGTAGGCAATTGTCAATATATGGTCAAGATGGTCTTTGAAACAAAGGATGGGGGGGGTCTAACTAGGTAAATGCTCAACTCTTCTACAGTTGGATCTCCTCGATGCCTCTGCAGTTGCTGAGGAAGTGGATGAATACTTTGAAGCAAAAGTTTTTTTTACTCCTGTCATTTGATAGAAATATGATCAGCCAGATTCATCCCTTTTAATTTTTCCCTAATATGACTATTTACTTCCTACAGGTTTTTTAAAAACAAAACAAAAACAAAACAAACCAACATAGAAACCAATGACAAAGGCTGTGTTCTGAGTGACTGAAAAATGTTTTCCATGTATGCTATGACAACCCCAGTGAAAGGATTATTCTGTAGAACTACGGAATAAAAACCCAACTGCTTGAATTTGACTCCTGTCTTCAACCCAGCTCCAGTTGAGAGAAAACAAAGATGTTTTGATGACTTGACATACACCAGATAGCCAGAGGGCACTTAGATCAGCTCACAATGGGCAAGTTATGGTACCTTTAGGATCAATATAGCTCTTGACCTCAATGAAAAGGTCCTGCTGGGGAGGAATGGTCACTGCTTGGGTTAGTGTACTTCCCTTTCTGCTCTGCTGGGACTGTGGCAACATGGGAATAGTCACTGTGGTGATGCCACTCTAGCTAAAGATTTCTTTGTTTGAGGGATATCTTGTGGTGACCACTCATTTAACTTCTGAGATTGCTTTTCACAGCTGAATACTGTAAATAGGTCTGTTAATGGTAGTATGTGCTTTCATTGGTGGTGGTTGCTTTGCCGCTCTGAAGCGTTCCTTCACTGCTAGAGCACCTCCACTAGAAGACTTTAAATGCACATTAAGGACCACTGCATCTTTGTGGAGGTGTTTGTGTGGTGTGACACTGAGCTGCAAACTGTCCTCCCAACATTGTCACTGGGCAGGAAGAATATAGGTGGTCAGGCTTTGTGTGTCCCCCTTTCTCTGACCTGGAGGTCTGGAGTAACAGACGCAGGTGCCTCGCTAGTACGAGGTGCAGCCTTCTCTGCGCTGTTCCTTTGGTTGAGTGAAAGCAGGGGAAGGGGGAGCCCTGCAGTGCAGGCGCTTTGCTAGGCTGATGCGTGCAAGCCACGTGCTGTAGCATGTACTGGTGTCCCATTGGGCACATTCTCAGCACAGAGCCTGACCTTGGTCCGTAACTATTACAACTTTTTGTTGAAAGAAAACGAAGGTCCCAGTCCTGTTCAGTCTTTTGTTTCTAGGTAAGATCTAGGTAGAGTCTGATCTTTCCTTCTGGAGCTTTCTGGAGAAATATCCCTCTCTTCTACCAGCCAGAGGATCTTTCCTCCAAGGAAGAGGACTATGGGTGATTTGCCTCTGATTTTTGTCTGCTGGTCTCCTAGGCAATGTTAATTCTGGATTTAATCTAGGATAAACAATGATCTTGGCAGGCTTACAAGCTTCAGGTAGTGGTAATCATGGAAAGTGTGAACCAGGGATGGGCTTACTCTGGCAGGTGTCATTCTAGTAATTACAGGACAGAGGAAGTTATTTTGTCCCAGAGGATGTTACTTTTTATACCGTAAATTGGTGTGATACTGGCCTGACAAGATATTTTTATACCCGTGGTGCTTGTTAACAGAAAAAGGTCAGAGAATCTAAATTTCATCTTTATTGGTAGTTAAATACTCTGGCTTTAAATGGGAAGCAGACTCAAGTGGGAGGGGAAGTCTTACCTTGTGTCAGGAGGCACAGATGAGTGTTGCTGCGTTAGCAAAACAGACGAACTTGCTGATTTGGCCTCAGCTGAAAGCTCCCTGACAAAATGCTTTGTACTTTGCTAGAGGGAGTGGAAGGATTAAACCTATATATCTTGATCTAACTTGAAAGACTGGTTTAAGGGGTTTCCGAAATTTCATAGGCAATGAGTACTCAGAAATCCCTTCTGGCTATCTCCGTCTGTCCCTGGGATGCTCCAGATACACTTTGCTTAATGTTCCTCTTTTGGAGCTTGTGCTGACTGATCTAATTAGCACAGGACAGGAAAGTTGACTCCCCTAATGATGACAACAGAATGGTTTTAGTAATAGCACTTATTGCCTCTTTAGTATTGTTTTTCAACTAATCATTCATTAAGAAAAGCCGTTACAGTTTCTGAGATGACCTGTGTCACCACCGGTTTCTGTTAACAGGCAGCAGGTAATTTATTTGTTAGCACCGTTTGCCATCTATCAGCAAATGGAATGATTTTATACAGAGAACCGGTCATAAATGCGTATCTGAGGATGTTCTGTGGATGTTACCCTGTGGATGAGGTGCATCATCGGGCTAAGAGCGCCTGTTCAAAGTACAAGATAGGCGGAGGTCTGAATGTACGGCCCAAGAGGTGAGGTGGTGCATCGGGTTAGGTTCGTGCTGCTGCCCTGTCCCGTAGAAGCACGGAGCCCTGTGAAGTGACTTGCACTCTGAGCATGTACCCAAAATGTCTCTGCAGGGTCAATTACCATGGGACTGCAAATTCAAGTCTTATCTTCATAGTAACCCGTTCCCGTGGCAGGAGCGGCTGAGCAGTGACGTCTGCCTCATATCTGAAACGGGTCAAGGCATGAAACCTTAAAATTACCTATTCGTTACGGTGCCTAACTGAAATTCCCTATATGGTCAATGGGAAGCAAAAGGTTTCTCCAGCAGGTGCCACACAGCACTAAATGGGTGTACTTCAAGATTTCCATTTTTGGGTCTCTTCCTAGTCGTGGCCTGCTGGTACTTGAACCCTTCTCATCAAAGGAGCTGGAAGCAGAACTTGCCAGACAGGACCTGTCCTACCTGTGCAAGAGCAGAAGGAAAACAGGCCTGTTTGGTTCTTTTTCTTAATGACCTTTGTATTAAGTCTTTACTGAGCAGGCACCTGCTGTTCCCAGTTGCTTGGATAGACAGAGTTGTTCAAGGTACGTGGTTTTGACGTTTTAGTCTGTTGGAATGAATGTTAGGGAGGATTTCATCCAAGCTATAGAACTATTTCCCTTAAAATACAGAGATGCATCATACCTGGTGGTTATCCACTTGTAATCTAAATCATCTCATTATCCTATTTGTTCCCTCAGTTACAACTTCTGAAAGCATATTGCAGTGATAATATGCTTTCCAGTTTTCTACTTCAGAGAATGTCATAGTTATTGAGTGTGGATACGCAGGAGAGAGAGAGACCCATGGAGTAAATGAAATTCTCCATGCATACTTCGGTTTCATCTTTCCCTCCAGGGACATGTCATGAATTGAAAAACTGCACACGCAATTGTTGATATAAATCCTTCACCTCATTCATGTTTTAGCATAATAACATTTTGTTCTTTCTTTTCTAATAGTTCCCAGTGTTGAATTTGCCTTTTCTTAATAACCAGCGTATATCAAGCTAGCACTTCTTAGCGCTGTTATGGTCCCAAGATGTCATGTGTGGGTGATAGCAGCTCCTCCTGGTGAATGTAAAATTAGGATTGTGTTTTCCCAATGCATCATTTTGTCAGTCAATGTAAACAGAAATAATCTGGCTTCTTACCCCATTGCTTCGTGAAATGGAGTCCCGTAGCTCTTTGTAGTCAATCCTCTCTTCTTCCCTGGATGATGGCATGTGAACTTTGCGTTTTACTCTTCCTCTCCTTTTCAGCTTTTTATGAATACGGCAATGAGCATGACCCCAGTGCTGTGGTATTTGGCTGGTTGTGAGAACCGTCCCTGCCTGCTCTGTAGCTTTCCAGTGGCAATTTATTGACATGGAAAAGTTTCTCCATTATCTCATGGTAGCTTTGTAAGAGAGCTTACCAAACGCTCTGTGGAAATCTGTATCGAAGGATCTCACTTGCCGCACGCTTGTTGAGTGATCTGCCCTGCTGTAACTCAGCTGCATTTGTTGTCATATGAAGCCGTGTATCCATCCTGTAAACTACTGGAAGAAGCCCCCATCATTCATGTTTCCTAGCTCACCGTTTTAGCATGTAGGTATTGCTGGGCAGACTCAAGTGTCCGAACTCTGACATCACAACTGACAAAGAGTTCAAAATGGGAATTTGTGATGTCACGCTCTGGTCCTGCTGGTGAACTGGGAATTATCAAGGGGATTTCCCTGGGTAAAAGAAACGAGAAAGACTTATAGCATGAGAATATTTCATTCGTTTTGTGTAGCAGAGAGTTTCTGCAGCTCTTCCTTTGTTGCAGCTTCTCCGAGCTCAGACTAACTGGTCATAAGCCACTTTGTGATTTGCTGATATAGGACAAGAAAGCAAGCGAGCTTATCATTTGCCAGCTGCTCTTGTCCGCTTGCCAACACAGCGACTCGTCTTCTAAGAACCAACTTGCATCTGAAGATCCAAACTCAGCAAAGGAGACTGAGCAGAGCAGTTGGGCAGCAATTCAGCCGCTGTGGCTGAGGTTTAACATCCACAGTCGTTGCTGCAGAACGGTCTCTTTCATCCACAGGGCACTTTAACGCCTTGCTATTGGAATTGCCTGTCGTCACACTTGCTGCTTTGATTGTTGCATTAAAATAAAGCACAGTCAGTGATCTGCAAATTTCAGGAATCACCTTTGAGGCGTATTTACCAAGGCCACTGTGCCCCTCCTGAAGCCAGGTCATCTCTGGGCTCTTTTGTAAGAAATGAAGATTGTGGCTTTCTGGTTCCCAAACCCATGTGGGACTGGCAGGGCTGCTCCGAGGGTCTCCGCTCAGCTGCGCGCCGCCTGGGTGCGCGGGGCTACCCAAGGCCCCGATGCGTGTGCCGTGTGTGTTGCAGTAAAGCTTTTAATTAAAGATGTAATGACAGTGTGGGTATGGCCCATGGCTAACCTTTGGGGTTTGTACCTGGTTTTGGCTAATAAGCAGGGAAACAAAAGATTGTCCTTTGCCCTGGATTTACGTAAGTGAGCAGAAAAGACATTTCTCCCTTGGACTTTGGGAAAGACCGGAGTAGAAAGCTGAATCACGCTGGGCAAACCACAAAACCAGTCTCCTGCCTGAGCAGCAGTGACTGCGCTCTTGGCTAAGAGAGGGCACTTTTCCATGTGCCCTGGAGCGCACAGCTACGTGCTGAAAAAAGGGTGGTGAGTAGAGCAGGATTTCCTGGCGTAGAGCAGGATTCCCTGGCGTTGGTGTAGGTACCGGTGGTGGGAGAGCTGCTAGCCCCGTGCCCGGGCTGGAGGTGTGTGTTGGGCTGGGGAGGACGTTAGCGTTTGTACCACAAAATGGTGCTTGTGTTTCTCTTTAGCAATTCCCAGGGCAGAATAAACTTCCACTGTTAAATTGATTTAGCTACTTTGCAGCCAGTCTTTGGTTGTATTTAAAGTATTTCAAGAGCTTTATTGATTTTTAAAAGCATCCTGAAAAGTAATGCGTGTGAAGTTAGTTCCCGCTGGAGCTAATGTAACTTTCTGTTGGTCTGCATCCTCAGAGTGGCTTAGTTCAGGCTTACTTTAGTCTCGTGAATCCCTCTTGTGTGGAATACAAACAAATGCTTTGGCCGTTATTAAATTATTCTCTTTATTTCTTCCATGGGCTACATATGCATAGAAAAAATAAACTATATCTGGCTGCTTTTAATTGAGCCATTGTGACTTTATTTTCATATCCGTCAAATTAAGGCTAATAAAATGAATTTAAAGCAAATGAGTGATATTCATACAGAAGAAATAATTCTTCTCTTGGCTAGATAAATTTCAGAAAACAACTGGCTCAGTCCTAGATACTAATCTTTGAGAATTTTCAGCATCACGAAGAGCTAATAATAAAACTCCCAGGTCATGTTGAACATGGCGACTCGCAGACAGAAGGGAGGGAGCCCTTCGCCATTTGGAAGAGCTTGTCTTTGATCACATGCTAAGACTGTGCAAAACTTGTGTGTGCCTCTATAGGCACAACTTCAGCATCTTTTAGCTTCTCCAACGTATTACCTGAATTGTGTCTGCAGTTTGTAGTTTTCCATGTGGATGCCAAATATTGTCTCTATTTTGGCTCTCCAGTGTCTTCTGACTTGCAGGTGCTGAACACCTTCAAATGCCCCGGCTTCCCTCCTAGCCCTAGGGAATGGCCTTTGGGCTCCTCTGTGCATCTCTATAAGCAGATGCTGTGGGCAGAAATGGGAGGAGAAAAGATGGGACAGGACGAGACTACTCAGTTAAGGAAGGGCAACAATGCAGGTAGGCGGTCTCTTTGTTCCTTTCGGAGGAGAAACGGCATGACCTGAATTCCCTTGGGTTTTGGCCTCTTGGCAATCTGTGCTTCTGGCTGTCCAAACGCGCTCTGAAGAGCCTTTGCACGGTGTTCAAGCTGTCTGTACCCTCTCCCTTCTGAGCTGCTGTCCTTGAGCGGTGCCGTTTATCAGCAGCAATGTTCTGCAGCTGGGTGAGGCTGCAGTTGTCAAAGCGGGTTTAATCTCTCTCTCCTGCGTGGATGATGTACTGGCAACCATTTAGAGATGTTGCATTTTATTTCTCCTTAATGGTCGTATTGCAGAAAAGGTGACAATATTGGCAGCCTGATGTTTCAAAACAGATTGAAGCCTTGGGTACTTCCAGTGTCAACGTAATCGCTTTCTCAGGAACAGGGGAATTAATTTAAATATATTTAAATTTTCTACCAGCAGTTCTAGTCTGTTATTCTCTAGGTGTTGCTGTGCTGTCGATCAGGTTCTCCTGATTTGTGGGTTCCTACAATATATGACTTTCTTCTGCTGTCGCTTTTTTATAGTCTACTTCAGTATGTATGAAGTTGATGTCATTTGCAGATGTGTTCTTTCTGGTTTTATTCTCAAGTCGTCCAAACCTGTCACTTCTTCTGCCTTTCACTCTGAGGCAGAGCTGTCAGAAAGACTTATTTCTACTTTGGAAAATTCCTGAAAGTTGAAGAAACGAAAAACACCCAACTTTCAGTAATCTGCCTGATTACTGACAGATACAAAGAGGGATTCCTTGGGGACATCCGTATGCTCGAAGATGGGTTGAATGCATCTAGCCAGCAGGCAGTGGTGGCCCTTGCGTAGCACCTCAGATGTTTGTTTCACAGCGGACTAGCGTTTTTCTTATCCGTATTTTAATAAGAAAATATACTTTAAGCTTCTTTAAGTCACTAGGCTGCAAACAAAACTCACACCACAAAATGGAGCGGTGGCTGTAAGGAAAACAGTGAAACAAGGTGACGCGCAAAATGAACGGTGAAGGATGCTGATGTTACAAAAAGGGACTGAACTTCTGCCCCTGCTGAACTCGGCAGGGGTTTCCCTGCAAAATACCAAATGCTGTGGTTTTGACCCAAGGTGTTTGTGCAGCAGAGTGCTCAGACGTGCGGCTGCATCCGCTGTTGTGCAAGGAAGGAAATGGCGTTCAGCTCTTCCTTAAATTATGCACAAACCAAATGGGGATGTTGTGTTAAACTGTGGCTTAAGTGAAGGATCCGGACGTACAGAAACTGGTTAGACAATAAATTAGGCAACGAATTAGAGTCTAGTGGGGTCTTTGACCTCGGAGAGTTCATGGCAGATTATTTCCTTTACCAAGAAATGGTCAAGGAGCCGATCTGGGCTCCGTTTGCTTGCAGTATTTTCTGAGCACTGGTGGTGGAGGGGTGGCAGAGCTCACCCGAAACAAACGGCTCTGCTCACAGCTTTTGAGGGACGGCAGTACAATAAAGGCTAAAGAAAATACGTCATGTGGCAATACAAGCGGTCAGTGTTTGAGCCAGACACAGGCAGGATGCAGGAACAACCACAAAACCACAGGTGAAAGGCAAAGAACAAATCCAATCTCCATACCTCGTGGAGCAGGGATTCTCGGAAGCAGCACCCGGGCAGAGGCAGGCAGGAGGGGGATGCAGGCACCGCAGAGCGAGAGAGAGTGAGAGAAAGTGTCCGAACCTGCTGTTCTCGCCTGTATATCGGGGATTCAAGCCGGCGTAGTGTTCACTGTGCTTTGATCTCCGGCAGCAGGGCAGGGAATCTCAGGGGTGTTCAATAAGGTGCCTTTAAGTCCAGCACAGGCCTGTGTTAGGTAACACTTAAATAAGTGCAGACGTTCTACTTGTCGAGCACATACGACTAAACAACGATTAGTGTGATATATGTATTTTCCAACACCCCACATGCGAGTCAGTTGAGGGTGTTTACAATTCTCCTCACGGATCTTCCGTTACTCTCCCGCAGTCAGTCTGCAGTACCTGCCAAACACAGCGTTTTTGGTTGCCGGGTGCACTTTGGGCTATTCCCTCTCCCCCTGAGAGCAAATATGGTGCTGCTGAGGAGCAAATGGGATGAAAGCCCAATTGCTTTGGGCAGAAGAGGTGAACTTTATCAAATCTTGTCAGGCCTCTAAGTGTATGGACGGATAGATACCTTCATCAGGTAACAGAGCTGCCTGGCCTCCGGGGAAATATAGGGAAACCTGTGGGTTTGAGTAGCAACATAATATGGCGCAAAATGTTGTTAAAGGTCATCTCCTCTAACATAGGCATGTACCGTCCGGCCTGAACTCATGCAATGATTGCTGGGGAGAGCGAGGCCTCCCGGCGCGCTCGTTAACAGCGAGAGGGTGCTGCTTTCTCGCCTACCTGGGCTGGTGCCTAGCCTTAAAACAAGAACCCCCGACGCGTGCCACGTGGGGAGGTTCGCTGCTGTCTGTCTAGTGAGACCTCCTACACGTGCTGGGCGCGCGTTGGGCTCAGTGTGCCTTCAGAGAGGAAGCGGGGAAGGTCGGTCATGTTTCTGACAGTGTTTTTATAGCAGGCAGCCAGAAAGGAGATTGTGGTCACCTAGCCTGACCCTGCTTGGCTTTCCTCTTGTCAAGTTTCTGTTCTGCATCAGTGTGTGCTTATAGAGCTTGGAGAGAGACCAACGCTGTTTGGAAGAGCTTTGTAGAGCAAGCTTAATGACAGCTTTGTGAGTTTTACTAAGACTTCTTACTATTGCCCTTAACGTGGGCACGTCACTCCCACAGCGGTGGTGTGCTATCTGCAGGAATGGAGTTAGTCAGTCGGGATGGCTGAAGGGGTCTTTACGTGGGAACCTGCAGTTGTGGTATCTTTGCCTCTGCTTGTCTGAACCACCTCGAGAATCCAGATGTTCCTTGCAAGTCTCCAGATGCTCCTTGCAAGCCTCCAGATGCAGTGGCTGCCTGCGTGCCCCGGTCCTGGGGTAGCCTTTGGAAGGACTATATGGGTTCTTGTTATTAAGATTTTTCTGTAGGTCTCAGCATTTCAGGTAATTTTCTTTACGGCACATCCTTGAACCTGGGAGGCGATAGTATCTCCTGGGGAAAAACAGGCACTCTTGACTTCGTGGGTTCATGAAGGACTTCTGCTGGGGAGTGGGGATCTGAACCCGCATCTCCAGCATGTAAAGCTTGTGCCTTGAAGCACCTTTCTTCTCTGTAGGCTTCCTCCTCCTGCATGCTCTCCGGCCCTCCCTCCTGCTGCTCAAGTACTCTGGCTGGTGTTTCAAGACTACATTCTTGAATGTGGTCATCATCGGTCCCTTCCCCACCTCCATCTCTTCAAGTACAGCAACAGATACGTAGAACAGGTGAAGTTATAAATTAGATTGCCATAACGCCCTGGCCCTCAAAAGGACGTTGAACTCCCTCTGCAAATCACAGCTTTGGCTCTGCAGGAAGGGATTCTCTGATCTCTGCCCGCGTCTTTGGGCTGTGCTCCAGCTGGAGGGGCCGGCTGTTCTCAGGGGTGGTTTGAGGGGCAATTAACTAACAGAAGTTGCTTGTAGTCCCGGTGACCGCATCAAGATCAAAAGCTGGTTGTTACCTTCTATATCAGGAAATGTATACCTTTGCAGGAAACTCCCCCAATGATTTTTGATAAATAACTTTATGGCTGTAGCATAAAGAGCCTTTTTGTTCCAGTCGCAAGGTCTTTTCCTTTGCTTAGAATCAAATTTTGCTTGGTGAACTCCACAAAGTACAATTATTCCTAACATCAAAATTAATGTTAATGTTAGTGTAATGCAATTTATGAACGATTTAAAAAAAGCATTCAGCACTTATATTTACTACAGAATTATAAGTTTAAAAAAAAAAAACCAACCTAGCTCTGCTTTTCCTCACACAGATTACTGGTCTGACAGTCCGTTGCACAACAATTCCACAAATCCTTCTGGAATAAGGCAAGTAGGAAAGTCCTGGTTCTGCCGTGATTACTTACCTGCTGTGAAGCCAACAGGACTGCTCAGAGCGTAGGAGGAGCGCGTGGATCAGGTGGTGTGGGCTTGGGTCCTGCTGTTCCCTGGAGATCTTCAAGACCCGCCTGGATGCAGTCCTGAGTAATGTGCTGTAGGCATTCCTGCGTCAGCAGGGGAGTTGGACTCGATGATCTCTAGAGGTCCCTTCCAACTCTGAAAATTCTGTGATTCCGTGGCTTCCCAGCTGCTGTGCTTCTGGGCGAAAGTCTGTACTGTTTCTGAGAGCTGAACCCATGAAGGCTGTAACTCCTAGTGCTGCTTTTTGCTGCCCCCAGTTTTATTTGCAGGTTGGCGTATCTGCTCCGGCCCTGTTATCGGGATACCAATCTCTCAACTTGCACTTTCTCTGCTGCCCCTTCTCCATCTCTTTGGCCATTGAGGGAGCCTGGGGATGTGAGAGTTCCCCATGCCCCGAACCGTTGAATCTGCACAGACTATGCAGGTTGGAATATAATTTTTGGAGAGAGATTGCAGTATGGTAAGGAGGGGTGAGAGGGAGGATGCCAGTGATTTTGGAAACTTGGATTTCACTTTTTGCTGCACCTCAGCCATGCCCAGTTGCTTCGTTAACCACTTTTAACTGCCAAAAAAAGCATCTGAGCATGGAAATGCTGCTGAAATCAGTGGAGCTCAGTGTCAGATACTTTTTAGCCCTCTTCTGTCTCATACTCCAGATGCTTTTCCAAGTATTAAGGTACTTAACTTTTAAAATGTCATGCTAAGTCATGCAAAGCTGCTATTCCTGACCCATGAAGAGGCCATAATTGCTTTTTCTCATCTCAGTTTTGGATGTTTCACAGAGCAGGGTACCTGTCTGTCTTCCTACCGGCCCTACCAGCTCTGTTTCCCCTTAGGTGATGCTGCACAGAGAACAAATGCAGGCTCTTCTTGCTTCATTAAATAATTTACAAGCTTGAGGAAGTTTTTGTCAGATTTTGTCTGCCTTTCTATCCATCACATTGTCTGGTTTAGGCTGTGCGTTCCCCAATGCGCAGCAGGGTTTCGATGGAGATTGCACCTTCTAAATACTGCAGCAGATACAGCTGTGGTTGGCGCTGCTCAGTCTCTAGAAATGGTGCTTTTGGTAATGAGGTATCTATTGCCTTTAAAAGCGCCGTTGTGTAGCGCAGCTGGCCGTGTTCGTTACAGCATGTTGATTTGCTGGAATTGCCTTTCTCAGATCGTGTTTCCTCTGTGTTTCTGTCTCATGGAGGGATGTGGAGCTGGTAACTGCTGCCAGGTGAACAGATCCTGTCCTGACTCTGATGTTCCTCTCGCCACTCCCGTGCTGCCCAGTTCATTTGGCTGCTGCCTGGAGGTTTTGTACCAGTGCAGTAAAAACCAGTCAGTCGCCTGACAGCAGGAGGAGGTATTAAGCCGTACAAGCTGCTCCTTCCTTCCTCTGTGCAATGCAGGAAATGAAGATGATGTAGTTTCCACCAGTCATACCCCACAGAAGTACGTGCAACATGTGGACAGGGGTACCAGAGAGGCTGATGGGCACGTGGCACACTCCTGGCCAGTTCATGGGCCGGACCAGTGTGGCCTCTTGTTCTGTAGCTGGAGGAAGGCACTATATACTGACCTCCACCTTTTCCCACATAGTATGAGCAACGTGGCAGGTCCTTGCAGTGACCTCCAACATCCAGTGAAAGGTTTTTCCTTAGAGGTGTTGCGTCACTTGATGTTCAGCCCCTGGTGGCTTGGCAGCCTTCCCTGTCTGTGTGCCTCATCTGAGCACTTTTCGAGTGCGGGTGGGAGATTGAGGAGATGGCAGTCTCCATAGCTCTGGTCCAGGTGGAGAAGCTGCTGAGGTTTTTTTTGTGGGATGTGGCCCTCTCCTTCCCATGAAGGAGACAAAACTACAGCTTTACACTCAGCTGTTGTGGCACTAAAACAAACGAAAAGGTGGGGTAAGCTTTGCATTTCTCTACCCTGAGGAACTGGGAGCGGAGTCTCTGCTGTCAAAGGTGGCCTGGGAGAGCACTGCTGCAGAAGCAGCACCACCACCGCACCCCTGCCTGGCCCCATAGCTTCTTTCCTGCTGAAGCCACCTGGAGAAGGATGTTCATCTTCTGGGACGTGGACACCAACAGAAGCTGGTCACCAAAGCCTGAACCAGCACGGTAATCCCAGACAATGAGTGTTTTCCTGAGATTATCCCAGACGATGAGCGGTTTCCCAAGACAAAGCGCAGGCAGACCAAGAACCGAACCAGCCCAGGTGCCCCGGTCTCCTGCCTGCCGCAGTCGGGGCTCTCGCTGCCCGTAGGGGCTGCTCGTAGCTGGTCTGGCAGCACAGACACGGGGCAGCTCACCGCGGTGGCCTGCCGGGAGGAGTCCCTTCATCAGACCTAAGTCATGGGGTTGCTGCAACACCTTCGGATGAAACAAGCTCTCCGAAGGCCAACTGAGCCTTTCACAAAGACTTTCTCATTGAATCCTCTCATTGCTGGATTTCTCATTGCCTGCGGTATAAAAGCAATAGCGGGCGGCACGGCTTCCTCGCGTCACGGCTCTTTGTTCCTCTTTTCTATTAACTCCCTGTGTGAAATTCCTGTTTACTCTCTTGTACTGGTCTTGGGCCATCTTTAAGGGTCTCCCTGTGTGTATTAGCATCTTTAAGTGGTGCTTTTTTTATTCACCGTCAACTCTGTAAGCACACGATTGACGTTCAAAGTGATGATATTGGTGGTGCTTTTATTTTTTCTTTCTTTGATCCCGAGGTGAGCTGGTTCAGGGAACTAAACAAACAAAGAAACAGCCCAGCAAAACCAGGCAAGTGAGTGGTTTTCTGCTGGGTGCCCTCCCTGAAGGTACCGGCACCTGTGCAGGAGAACGGCTCCTGGGAGCACTAGTGCTGAAGTCAACTTAATAAACAAGACCCCTTAACTGCTGAAAAAATCACATTTTCAGGCTCCGGGGGGATTTCTCCATTTTTTTAGTGGCCATGAGCATTGCTACTTTTCTTAACAGTCATGTACCAGCCGAGGGAGATCGGTGACGATCCATGCAGTGTGTAACTGGTGACTGCTGCTCCAAGGCATCAGGGCAGATACGTCCTGTGCCAGCATAAAATGATTAAGAAGGGTAACAGCACAGTTTGGTCTCTGTGGTAGGTCATTGTGTTTATTTAACTGAAAGGCAGTCTATATAAAGATTTGTTCTGCGGGCATCTTTTCACCACAGAAAAATGATGGTTAATCCATTGTAACCTATCAACTAGAAGAGTTTCAATTCCTTTCTGTACTTTTCGTATATGTCTGTGCCTTGGTAACCACTTGCAGGAACTTTAAAACTGTCTAATTGGATGCCCAGAGTGTCCTTGTTTTTTAGTGATTTGGTTTTGCTGAAGTAATTTCAATATTTATTTTTAATGAGTCGATTACTTTGAATTCATTTTACCAGCTCTCCACTCACATTACTTCCTTGTGGTGAAAAGATGATGTAAAATGACTTGCTGCAAAATCCTAGCCTCAGTAAACTTGATGTTCTTGATTGAAAGAAGGTGGGCAATAGCGCCTAGAAGCCTTGCCTGCTTGATTTGCATTCTGAAATACTTAATTGATTGGTACGTAGGGGATTGGCCAGCATGAGATGGCACCCGTACTATGAATTTTGTTCATGAAATGGTCTGGCTTTTTCTCTAAATTCCTGAAATCAAAAGAAAAAAAGATTTATAAAACACATTGCCATTCTATTGTTTATAAATGCCCAACTATGTCATGGACCTGTAGCTATGATCTTGTACAGAGGCAGATGAGAATCACTAGACAGACGTTTATTTCATCAAAGGCAAGTTGAACACTGCAGTGAAAATCCAGCATGATTTCACCTGCTATTGAGCAGTGCCCAAGTGTATACCTGAAGTGACAGCTTAAATAAACACAACCGGGCAACCAAAGGCCATTAAGTTCTTCATGATTCAGAAACGTGTTGGTCTGCTTTAGAGATTCTACAATGAGTAGTCATTAGTGATTTCCATGAACTGTCTTTGGAGCAAACATCATTCCAGTCCAGCGTTTCTCAATTTGTAGTGCTGACTACAAATTCTTCCTTTCTAATTTTGGCATTTATTTGGTATTAAAAAACTTCCTGGTCCCATGCCTCTTACTAAAGATGTTCTTAAAAAGAGTGACACAAATTACTGTTGGTTTCCCATTGGCTATGGATTCACTTTTCATTAGGAACTGCCACAAAAGCAGTGCTTGCTTTAATCAGCTCTGGTCTCATTGTGTGGAAAGGCTTGTGAGGTTGACTGGCTTTCTCAACTTGATCTGTGCTCACAGTAATGAGGCATCACACTAATGAGACCATTGCCATTACAATTGCCATTACCAGCTTATTAAATCCTAATTAGAGACCCAATTCTGCTAGGTGCTGAGTGCCGGTTGCAAGTAGCTGAATATCTTCACGTGTCCATTTTTGATCTCTAGTTGAAAGCGGTACTTGAAGAGTATTGAAGCTCCCTGTTCATGTGTAAGGTCTGTTTCAGTGCTAATAGGGTAATTGACCCTAATGATGTTGGCTGGTGTGTAATGCTCAGAGCTGCCTTTCCTTCCTCTGAGAAGCCTAGCATCAATGTCGTCGTTAAATGGGCTGTGATTCACATGACAGAAGGCTGCATGAGGCTGAAGGACAATATTTCCTATATAATGTTCTGTGGCAGATTGTTTGCTGCACATTCATGCACTGGTGAAAGGAGTTTGCAACTTTATTGTTCATCAGTGCCAATTAAATGCAAACTCAACGTTAGCCAGACATGCTTCCTCCTGAATAAACAACTCAATTCTGTCCTCCCGGGGCTGGAAATTGTTAAATGTGTAGTGTCTCTTCTAGAATTTAATTTCCGAATGACCTTCCCACCGCCTGCTTTCTGTTCTGTACGAGTTACTGGGCTGAGCAGGTAGTGTCGGTACAATAGCACGGCGCTTTCCAGAAGTGCATCGAGGAGCATCTCTTATGTCTGCCGTGGGCTGGTTGTTTTGCTGTTGTTTCTGTCGGGGGAAGATTGTTTGAACTCTTCTTCATCTTCATCTTGTGGAGATGAAGTTTTCAGCTCACCTTTGCTAGCCTATGACGTTCTGCTATTCATGGCAAACGTGTCTTTGCAGGACTCGAAGACTTTCAGCTCAATCTGGCAGCAACGGCTGCTCCCAGGTACGGAGAGGTGATGCCTGGACTCACCCATCAACCCCCAAAGTCTGAGCTCAGGGAGAGCCCTCTGGGGTAGATCCCCTGTAGAGAAGGGACCGAGTTTTGTACATCGGTCCCTACGCATACCTGTGTACACGCACACAGACGTGAAGCAGATTCTTTCCATCGCAGATTCCCTCCCCTATCAACCAAGCAGCCAGGACTCTGTGTTGGTGTGCAGATGTGACGTTCTCCGTCAATGCTAGGTAAAATTAACATTGCAGCAGTCTTCTTGTGTCCCAGTCCTTCTCATACCTTTTTTTTTTTATATTGTGCCATTCCTATTCACCTCCCAGCAATCCCTCCTGAAGCAGCTTTCTGCTCTCCGTACCGTACAGAGGCGATGCTGTTCCCAGTGGTGCTGCGTGAGCGTACGATGCCAGATGTCTTGTACTGCAAACAGCTGCATAAAAGCCATCTTGTCCCATTTGAAATTAGGCTGGGTTTCATCATAGGTGTCTTTTAAGATAGATACCCTTAACTTTCAGTGTTCTGTCTTCTCACAGTGGGATCATCTGCATCTCTGAAATTGAGTTCAAATGGGGCTCCTGTGAATCCAATGCCCCAAAATGCTGCCCTAATCACTTTTGAAAAGCTAGTGAAATGGAATGGGGCTTATTTTTCAGGGTTAGTTGAAATCATAAATTTTTTGCGTTGCTATTGTGTTACAGATGAAAGCTAATTTCCTGAGTTTGATCTTGATACCTCTCACAGGGCTCTCCATAGCTCTGAAGAAGCGGTCTCAAGTGCCCGAGGTGCCTGGAACCAATTCTCCATTTTAAAGGGCTGTTAACATATAACAGAACATTCAAACACTTAGTATTAATTACTTGCCACGTTAATTGGAAGAATGATGTCTTGTCTTTGTTATGTGAGTGGTGAACTGAATGCTAAAGGTAGCAGCCAAATCACATTTCTGCTTCTTTCCCTCTCTGGCTCCTCCCAGATTTAAAGACTCACCACAACTTTTAGCAGTCCGCATCATTATTGGGATTTCCACTGTGTACGCCTTGTGACCCTTAGAGACGGAGGCCTCTTCCTGCTGGTTGCTTATCAGCCTTTCCCTTTGCAGCTGGTCATTCTGGATCTGAAGTCGGATATTTCACTTAGCAGCCTTGCTAATGAGAAATGAGATCAAGACTAAGCGAGCATTTTCCCTCCTGGGGTCCACAAATTGACCAAGTCGCACTGTAAGAAGCAGTAAAAAGCAGGACTTTGGTTTCATGCCATCTGGGCAGTTTCCACGCAGAACGTGTCTGGAGTCTTACCAGACCTGGAGGAAACCACCTGGCTTCCAGTAAGAGAATATGTTGCAAGGGTTCATTTTGAACCTTTGTGTGTTAGTTTTAAGCTAGTCCCTGAACTTGGCAGTAATGCAAAAGTGTATAAAGCACGCAAAAAATCCCTATCTTAAAAGGCAATTCCAAAAGTTCATTTCTCAGCTCTTCAGTAACGGAAAAGGTCTTGTCTATTTAGTTCCTTCTTTCCTTGCACTGTGTAATTGGAAAAAAGCAGTTAGATGTTACTGTGGTAATTGGGCTTTAAGGCATTTTGAAATAGGTAGAGCCAAATGCTGGCACACAGGATGTCAAAGGTGAGATTTTTGAGCCACAAATATTCCTGAGAAAGTCCAATTTATTTCCTGACTTGCTTCGAAAATAGGGATGTTCCCAGCATGACACTAATCCCACTTTCTGATTTCATTTTGAAAATTGAACAAAGGTCTGATTCTATCCAAGTGAAATATCACTGGCCAAACAGTCATGCTTTTTATGGGATAGCAATGCTTCTTTCCTTCCCCTTTGTCCTGGTTTGAGGTAAAACAGGACCAATTTTGTTCAGTAACTTTACTTTTTTAGCTAGGCCTCTTCTAACTGCTGAAATTAACAGCATGTTGTGCAGAAACTGTTCGCTCTCAGTGAGAAGACCCATGTTTATAGTTGATGCCAAGGGATGGGATGGGATGCAGAGAGGCTCCTGCTTATCCTTATTGCTGTAACACCCAAGGCCAGCCAACTTTGTTACTTGCCCCGTTGGAGGGTGGGAAGCGGAAAAGCGTAGAGGGGTCACACCTGCGGGAAGGAACCAACAGGATGGGTGACCCAAAACTGACCAACAAGGGTATTCCATCCTATCTGCCTCATGCTCAGTATGAAAGCTGAGGGGTCAAAGGGTCAGCCCTCTTTCTTCAGTGGCCAGCATCCGAGGAGGGCTCTGTCTGTTCATCTGCCTTTGATCCCGATCTGGAATCCAGTTCCTGTCCGTCACTGAGTCCAGTCTGGGACTTCCCCAGTGCCTGCTGGTGATGTGATCATCATCCTGGGAGCTTGATACGGTTTTGTATATATTTTATTATTTTCTTTTTGTTATTTTATTATTAATATTTCATTGAAGTAGTTTAGTTCCTTCTAAACTCGTAAGCCTCTCTTTTGCTCTCTCTCTCCTGCCTCCCTTCAAAGCGGAGCAAGAGAGAGAGAGCATCTGTCGTTCCACCAGATTGGGCCAATCTGGCCCAAACCACGACACCCTTCCCTTACATTCTTGGTTTCCTCCCATTTTGAATTAGCAAAGCTCTGATCTTACATCTGCTAAGCACTTGTGCAAAGTCAGCAGGGGAAAAACCGGACTTGATGTACTCAAGCTTAGTCCAAGCGATCCTGTGTGCTTGGCTAAGATCTTGTTCTTGTATCTGCTTTGAGGCATTTCTTTTTGCTCTTAAGATGATCTTGGGCTCCGAAGAGAGCTGATTGATACAAAAGAGACTGAACCAAGAAACAATAAATACTGGGTTTGGCATGCCAGCCCCACACATCAGCCTGTCCTTGCCCTGTTCAATGGGCCTGACACTGTCCCCAGGTAGGAGACTTTGAGCTGTGAGACACCAGTTGATTAAGAGAATATTTTCTAGGTTTACGTATAGGTTATCATCTCAAGCAGGCAGATGATCCGCAGATGAACTGTTTTTTGTCTGCTTTGCTGCCAAACACTCTCTTCTCAGAGTTCCCCTGTACAAAATGGGCTGGATGCTAAATGAATGAGTTCATTCTGGCAGGACTAAGGCATGAAATTGTTGTGCAGTTCTGCTTGGCTCTGCATGGCTGTTGGGTTTGCAGCTGATATTATCTGGGCAATGCTGGCCTTGCAAGACTCTGCTCCCCACCAGGGTCTCGATGCTCCCTTCGATTATGTGAAATTTGGCCATTTCTAACATAACTCCTCTGCCACAACCCGTGAATCCAGACATTCCTTTTACCATGCTGTCTGTAACACTCATCAGCTTCTTACACTCTTATTTATCACATCGAGCAATTTCTCATGTCGCATCCAGGAGTTTTTTTATGTCTTTTCTAGTTACCTTAATCTCAGGCAAGGGCCTCGTCAGCAGCCAACCCAGGCAGTATGGAAACACAGAGATGCAGGTATGATGAAGTCTACTGCTGCCACAAGTGACCAAGCTAGATTCACCTCTGCTGTAGAGAGAAGCAACTCCCCCATCCACGTAGCTTTTCGTGGCATACCGTTTTATGCATCACTGTGGGACTTTGTCTTTGATAGTCTGCGGGAGAAGCAAAAGTAAAGCTCTTTCTTAACAAAATAGCCACAGGAAAGAAGATTCAGATGTGTGCATCTGGGGTGCTGTTATTCATAGAGGAGTTTTAAAGAAATGGCTAGTCTTCCAAAAATAGCCCTGGGTTCAGTAATTAAACCCAGCAGAAATGGTCTGTTGGATTTTTAAGCCTTCAGCCTCAAAGAGACGTGTATTTTTTTGTATTGTTTTGGATCCCAGAGAACTACTGAAGAGACAGTGTTAGGCGCTCTACAAAGCTCTGGGAGATGTGAATCTGATATCAATCTCTTAATTACGGTGGTTTCATTTCCTGAAACCTTTATTCTCTGGCATAACTTCATTGAAGGATCTTGGTTGCAATTAACCTTTAAATGCTTAGACAGTTGCAAGGACTGCTGAATCCCTTAATGCATTAAGAGATTAAGGATGCCTTTTGATGGTGGGAATTCAGCTTCTGGGCTGTCTGGGATGGGTCATTTCCATTGTCTCTCCCCTATTTAGATTTTGTGCTCTATGCAGCTCCTTTGTACTCACTCATTTCCTCCAGGTCTCCACTGTCACACCTTCATCCATGCCCTCGAGCTTGTTGCTGCAGCCAAGGTAAAACCATTTAAAGTCATGCATAAGTGGCTGCTGTCCAGGACAGGCTTCAAGAAAATCTCTGGGCTTTGTTTTTGTTTGCAAGTGTTTCTCTGCAAAGACAGACTCGTGGAGTCCCAGATAAGGCACTGAACTGGAGACTCCTGAGCATGCTGCATCCCTTCCTGTTTGCCCTGTGAACAACACAGGCTGCAAACCACACCTTTACCATGGTCCTAAATTCATAAAAGACTCCACTTATTGCTGAAAAGAAGAGCATTTACAGTCTGGCGTGTTACACTGTTCAGCGATACAATTCACCAATAAATATTCTTAAACTTTTCCAGTTTTCCAGCACTTTGACTGCAGCAACTATTCATCTAACACATTTCTTCCTGGAGAGGAGCATAGCACAGCTGTTTGAGCCGTTAATTGAAGACAGGATCCCTAGTTATATCTGTTGCCATGTGAATGGCATGTTCTGACTTCCCCACCTCTTTGTGCATCTCTTAAAGCGGAAAACAACAACTTTCACTATCTTGCACACAAGCTATGACGCTTAATTTATCACTGGTGATAATTTAAGTGCTCTGAAGTGATTGATTCAATGTCCATGAAAATGCACGGTTTCGCTGTATGTGCCTGGTAAATACGTAGCTCTGCTATCCAGGTCTTCAGGTCTTGAGCAGGCTCTTTGAATAAAGGAAAATTTTGCGTGTTGGTGGTGGAGATGCCTCTGGCATGGCAGATCAGAAAGACGAAAGGGTAATGGGAGCTTGTAATGATTGATACCTACAGGAATTTTGATCAGATGGATTAAGGCCATTACTGATGGGATAATGGTCATTAGTACAAACCTTTTTTTTTTTTTTAAATATGGAGGTGAATTGCTAAAAACCAGAGAAATGTGCAGAGATGAACAGAAATCTTTCATACGATGCTTATTTTTTTTGCAGCTGTCTTTTTTTTTTTTTTTTTTTTTTTTCCTTGCTAATCGTGAAGCAAACTAGTTGAGAAGACAGACTGGCAAACCCGGGTGGCTGAGCAGGGGAGCAACGTGTGGGAGCAGGGAGGGGATGTGGTGCCTCTGCATGCTGCTGGTGGGACCACCACTGGGGAGAGCGTAGCCATCTGTGTGCTTAAAATAAAGTCGAAAAAGTAGAAAGTGGGTAGAAAAGAATCAGAGACAAGAAAAAAGCCTGGCAGCAAGAGTCAAGCAGACATG
The DNA here is from genome assembly GCA_008921705.1 of Burhinus oedicnemus. Classification (NCBI taxonomy): domain Eukaryota; kingdom Metazoa; phylum Chordata; class Aves; order Charadriiformes; family Burhinidae; genus Burhinus; species Burhinus oedicnemus. The sequence goes on from VFFE01009051.1 coordinate 1,941,378, forward strand.
CCTGTTTAGCTAATAGAAATATCGTGAGGGCACTTGATTAGAGCATATTAATGCCTTCATGGAGATGATTCTTGGTGTTAAAAGGGTTCTTTTATGTAGCAACAGAAGTAATAGTGAGAGGGACTAATTAGAAGTGAAGCTGGACAGATTAGGAGCAATTTCTTTTTAAGATATCAACTGCTGGAAGAAGCTGCTGCGAGGGTGGCAGGTTCTCCATATCCAGATGTCTCCATGTCTAGACCAGCTTGTTGTTAAGAATTTAATCTTTTGCGAAATGTGTTCTGTACTTCAGTCAGATGTGATTTTTCCATTTCCAATGCAGCAGGCTGGAGCTACATGTGAGGGTGTTTCAGCAGAGACTGGGTGGTCTTCATCCCCGCCTGGCCACGGGTGCTGCGTGAGCCCTGCTTACGTACCGGCTCTGGGGAAGAAAAACATTTCCAAGAGGAACTGTAGATGCTTTAGTGAAAAATTCCTGTGATAGCCCTTTAGTGTGCTTTAAATCATATGGCAAATTATAGGCTTCTACATAGGTCCACGCGTTGACACATATAGTGAAATTCCTATAGTAATCACGTGAACTGTGATTAATGAGCTGTGTCACATGGGTAAGGTGTCTAAGGCTGGTATTGAATCAGGTTGTTGATCCTTTAAGGTGAATTTCCTGTTGCTGATGTTGACGCTGATAATTTTTTTTTTTTTTTAAGGTAGAGGAGACAAGCGTGAGATGAGCCTGTTGCAGCTGGCTGCCTCCGCTGGGAATGCAGATGTGTGCTGAGGGGGAGGATGAGTTGCACTGACATTTACATTGGCAGTGCCCAGTTTGGATGTCTACAAAACCACGATGGGGGTACTGATGAAGTCTAGCTCTGGTACAACGGACTTCAAAGTAAATAACTTAAGGAATTAAGTCAGTTGTGGCACGTCCCCTGTGGGTGAGGTGTGGGAGCCAATGCAGAAGGCACTGTGCTGAGAATGGGGCAGATGTGAAGAGTCCTGTGCCCTGGGCAAGGGTCTGTCTCCTCCTTTGAGGAGTTTCTCCAAGGTGTGGGACTTGGAGACAAGCTGTAACATCTGACCTCCCTTCTTTCAGTAGGAAGCCCTCTGCACAGCTTTCCTGAGATGAAGGAAAATGGGGGCTACTGCCCGCTCCCTGGGTGCAGCAGCGACGAGGTGCTCACCAGCTCTGCGTGGTGCTCGGCAGCTGGGGTCGTGCTGGAAGTCAGGGTGGGTGGATGTGCAGATTCAGTGGCTTCATCAAGGGATGCGGATGGTGGCAGTGAGTCTGTAACCAGTGCGCATCCTGACTTTGCTGGAGAAGTGGATTCATTCACCCCCTTTTTAGAGGGGATTCTGCAAGTTAGGGGATGACTTTCAAGGTGACAAAAGAGGAAATGGGTGGACTACGGGTGAGGAGGGGAAGGAAAGACATCGACTTTGATAGCTATTTGCCTTGTGTTTCCCTTCCAGGCATGTAGTATAAACTGCAAGGGGAAAACAGATGGGCAATGACTCTGCATCTGCCTGTTTCTCTCCCTGCCATCACCTAGGTCTGGCAGAGCGCCCGCACCGTTCCAGGGAGCTCTTGAGCAACTGCAAAAAGGCGCATGCAAGACGTGCTGTTTGCCAAGCTTGGGAATGCAACCAAGCTTAAAGCATAGGCCCAGGTTAGCCCCCACGTTTCACAAGCTTGTGTTTGAGAAGTTCATCTACTCAGTTGCCCTTAACCTGAAAACATCAGCTCGAACCAAATGGATGTCATGCCTCAGAAATCAAAGAGCAGCCAAATATCAGTATCGTGTACTTCACCCTGGCAAGGCAAGCCCGAATAAATTGCAGGGTCCCCCAAAGTGTCAAATCCAAGTAGTGGATTTCACTGCTGCCCTTCACATGTGAGGAGATGCATTTTCAAGCAAGGACACGTGAGATGCTGAGCTGCTCCCTCATTCTGAGGTCATGGGCCAAGTTCACAAAGTCTGGGGAAAATATCTCCCTTAAACATTTCACACAAATGGATACCTGGGTATGTAGATATTGAAAAAAAAACCCCTAGCTTTGTTTAAAAACAAACAAATAAAAAAAAGTCACAGCCTTTGGCAGTAAGGTATATTTCAGTCTGAAAGCAAGACAAACCTGGCATTTCTATAAATTCCACAAGGAGAAGAAGTTGTGCAAGTTTACTCTTTTGCTTTGCATCTCATTTTAGTCTCTTATTCCTTCTGCATTTTCTGTGAAGTGCTCCAGTTGCTTGGCTGCCCTGGGGGCTCTCTTCTCTTGCTTGCACACACAACCTGGGGAACCTTGTATGCAAAGAGCCATTTTCCCTAATTTGACCCCACAGCCATGATAAGTCTATGTAAATGAGGTGGTGCAACAGTGCATAAATAATCACCAAGGCTTTCCTTATAATGTGCAGGTGGATGATCTGGCACTGCCGCAGCACAGTGCTCATTTGTGGGTGTTGTCCCCGTGCCCCTGCTGGGAGCATCTGATGGTGGCACCGAACTGTGGAGAGCTCAAGGAGGAACAGTTCCTCCTTGGGGCGATGGGGTGTGGGTGGGAGGTGGGGTGGGGGTGAATGGCGCTCCCCACCCCTGCAGGGACTCTTGCACAATCCCTCCCTATCAGTGTGCTCAGAGGAACCATGCCTGCACCATACGCATCCTCTCTTGCGGGAGGAATAACCCAAGAGCTTAGAGCGAAGCTCCAAGGAATGATGTTCTGCTGCCTCTTCCTCCTGCATCTTTTTGTCTGTTCAAAACAGGCACCTCCTCCTCTTCTTGACTTGCTTAAGTGGCAGCACGGCATTGCGTTGCTGGGCTTGGCTAACACCACCAGCCCACGTCCTTTTGGTCTGATTTGGGCTTTTGTTCCCTGGCTGTGGGCTGGCTTTTGCGGTGAAGCGTGCAAGACCTTTTCCTCTTGGCAGTGGGTACGGAGGGCAGACCTAGTCTGGCCCGTGCTGAAGATTGAAGTTAGTTCCCAAAAATGGGATGAATAACAGAAGAGGGAGAGGTTTTTGTGCAGTTCACTTGTGCCTGTGGGCTTACCCTCGTGGAATCAGAAAGAAGCACCTTTGTGGTGACAACGGCTCCTCCTGCACAGGAGGATCTTGTGCACATAGTCCTTGCTTTAGTGTTAGGCAGCTTCGGTGTTCCTCTATTCAAAGGAAGAAGCCAGATGAATAACCTGAGGATGATAAATGGCCCACAGCTTTTGCATGCTGGCTGTGACTGGCTTCTGTTGGGGAGGTAGATAAGGCTTGTGACTTGGGAATAACCAGGCATGTGAACGTTAGCAGGGAACGCTGATGAATAACGTCACTTTCCAGATATTGTTTTGCTTCTAATCCTGCATAGCTTTTGGATGGCACTGATGATGAAGGATCTTGTCTGAACTGGAATTTACACGGACTCTTGCTTCTTGGAACAGGCTGAAAATCCCCAAACCCCAAACTTACGCAAATTCACTGCAAGGTTTGCTTTAATTTTTATGTTAAGTCATCACTATTTGTAAATGGCCTTCTCTGACCTCAGGTTGTCACAAGGACAAAATACATTTTCGCCAGACACGTGGATACGGAGTCAATTTTCACAGCAGCAGGAAACTGGCCAGGGCTTGTCTAGCTGCTGGAAGCTTGCTTCATCGGGAAGCAGGAGAATGAGTGTTTCTGATCGTCAGGCACAGGCTGGTCCTTAGGATGCTGTACAGCTGTATTTAGTTTGAGATCTGCACTCTGTCTTATTCTTGGCTGATGAGACGATTGGGGATGACAAGTCTCCCCAAGGGACCTCAGCTCTGGTCCTGTCCAGTCTGGACTAAGAAGATAATAAATTTAAGTACTAATCCATTTAGGCCGAAAATGCGATTCCAGAAGATGTTTGCTAAGTGCAGTCCCATTCCATGAGAGCAGGTGCAGTGCGTATTTCCCATATGTATTTGTAAAATCATTCTAAACATATTCATTTATTTTTGTGAGCGCTTGCCGTTGCATAAAGTAGTGACAGCCAACCGTGCACCCCCGCTAGACTGTCTCTGTAGCAACCTTACCAAGCAGTAAGCAGCCTAATGCTTTTATAGTCTCATCAACGGCTGCAGGAGACTCCATTGGCTTCTTTTGGGTTGCAAAGAGCACCGGTGGAGAAAAGCCTTCTGGCTGAGAGCTGGGGGCAGGGTAGAACCCTGGGGCTCTTGGCTCTTCCCTCTGCCTTCCGTTCCCTCACCTCTGCTGCAGGCAATGTCCCAGGAGATGTTCGGCCAAACCGAGAGTACCATTATTGAATGCGAAACGCGTTGCGTTTTGGTAGAGGTTTATAGCCACCACGCTCATCTGGGCCGTTGAATTTGGATGATATTCAAGCAATACTTTTAGATAATTGGTGAGGAAACTCTTTGAAAGTGGTTTTAACTAGATCTGGGTGAAGGGCTTTCAACAGAGGGAATCGACCCAAAAAAATGGGTGTGTGCTGTGAATTTAGAGAAAGGTTAGTGAATTGTTTCAGCTGAGGGGAAAAAACAATCACTTTCTTATTTGGAACCACTGACTTTCCTTCTGTTTGAAATGTTGACTTTTTATTCAACTGCTTCCCTTATTTAAAATTTGTTCCAACAGCTAATGTTAGTAAATGGATTTAAATGACCTTTTAAGTCAAATGATTTTGTAGGCTGACTCCAAGCAGAGTGTTCTTGTTTGCTTGTCTCAGTGACAACTTGAAAAGAAAAAATTCTAGTTTGATTTATTTGGAGATAAGCCATTTTCCATAGTTCATCCCAAAAACCTGAAAAAATCATTATTTATCAAGTTTTAGTCAGTAGTTGGAAAACAACATTATTTTACTTTGGTTAAAGCAAATTTAATTGGAAGGGCAATTTAAAAATAGAAGTATTTATTTTACAATTAACCCTAGGTAATTCTTATATTTCAAACTAATATATAGTGATACTTTGGTAATGACATGCATTTTCCTTTAAGGTTACCTTAATGCCTGTGTTGAAATTAGACCTATGTATTTTTTTTTAGACTTTAATGCTAATTGATGAATTTGCCAACATCGTTCAATGACCTTTATGACTTGAAGTTTTCCAGAACTGACTTAATTAAAGATGAGATGGAGTCAAAGTGAATTTTTAAAAAGTCTGGTTTATTATTCCCTATTAAAATTCTCCTGAATTACTCAGCTGTCAGAGATGGAATGGAATTTATCATTAAGTTATTCACTTAGATAATTAAATGAACCTGCAGCTTTAGTTGAAATGAAAGCGAAAAAAGGCAGCGGGGTGTTACATGTGACAAGTTCGCTTCCTGGCAGACTTCTTGGGATTATTTAATTGTCCACCCATAGTTTGAGGAGGGTCCATTGAGCTTCTGCTTTTGATATTTTAAATCTATAATAGTCTGCAAATACGAGAACTCCCAGCAGTGTTCAGCTCAGCTCTTCTTCTCTTTGTGTTGAGCCTGAAGGGGATTGCAAATAGGGATTACAAGATCTAGCCCCTAGATACATCAGTTATTCCAAGTGCACCCTAAAACACTCTTTCCTGCCCTCACTGTCACATTGAAAACTGAGCGCAGAGAAAGAAAAGAATGGCTGGAAAGAACAACACTGCGTGATACAGAGTCTGATACACAGATGCCTGCCTTGCTGTGCGCCAGGGACATTTTTTACAAGATTACTTTCCCAGTTTCTGTTGCTGTGGCTCATAGTAACTGGAGGAGGCCTTTCTACAGAGTGGGTACGATCAGCGTTTGGCCATTATGAGAGCCAAACTGGTTGATGCTATTCATAATTATTTTCATAACACCTGCTGGATTCATTTTAAAATAAATACCCTGAAACATGAGGAAAGCCTAACTATAGCAAATCACGACTAGTGGGAGAAAGAGAAGCTTGCAGTGCTAAGCCTGGACCTAGGGTTGTGTTGTCCATTAGTGATTTATCAAATTCTGTCAGAAGAGAATGGAGATTGTATAAAAGGTGGGTGTTGGAGGGACCATTATGGTGAAAGCATTTGTTAAAACCCCAAACCTACAGCACTCTGTGCTTCCTGATGCTGGGAGCCTGCTTTACTTGGCCTTTGTGGAGACCAAGGGAAAGCATCATCCAGGAGGGAAAGAAGATAACAAGGAGGCTGAAGGAGAGCAAAGGCTACCGATGAGAAGCCCCATGCAAATTTTGCCTGGTGTGTTAAGTCAGTGCGCTGCTTTTGGAGAAGCTAGATTCAAACTTAATTTTTAGGAGGAGGCATAAAGCCATGCTCGCCCCACAACAGAGTGATGTTTGAACCTGCAGGTAAGTCTCAGCTTGCTCTCTCTGTTTTCCTCCTTTTTTCCACAGGAAGAAAGCTGCTTCATGCTGGCCTTTTCTGGGATCGGACTGCTTCCCTGCGTACCTTGGCTCAGCTCTGCTGGTTGATGTTTCCTGGCAGAGGGCAGGGCAGCGCTCGCTTTGTTACCCACCTTTATCTGCTGGTGCCAGAGAGGATGCAGCAGCCTGCAGAGACTGCTGTTCCCCTTGAACCGTGACACTGGCTGCGATGCTTTTCTTCCCAGCGTCAGAAAACATGCAGTGCTTCAAAGCCGTTTTCACTGTGGCAGCTGTCTGGAGCTGGGAACCCATTCCCGTTCCTGTGGAGCTGGCCAGTTTTCTGCTGAGTTTTTGTGTAATCTGCATTCCGGGGTCCGTGTGATGGTGCCACGCTGTGGTACAGAGAAGCCTGTTGGATGAAGTGGGAGAGGTCGAATCCCCAAGTGTGTCTACCCTGTGCACACAACTGTGAAAACACTTGCTATTTCAGGGGTTAAACTTATCTTCTGGCTGGAGGTGAGGGTGCTGGAGGTAGAGGAGAGGAAGGTCCGTGGGTGCAGTATGGTGTGCTGTGGAGAGCGTGACTACAAAGGGAAAGCATTCCCTTTGGTCACTGTTAAACCTCCACCATTTTGGCTTTCATATGTGGCTGCAAATTAAGAGACCATATAATAAATCATGATCTGTTCATCATACAGCAATTTCCAAGCTGTGTAATCTTAATTTTAATTATCAAGTCTTGTGAAAACAGAAGCTCATAAATTCAGTGCTCTCCTGGGGCTCAAGTGACTGAATGCAGCACTAGTTTCAAACTTCAGCAGGTCTTCTATTGCACCTGCAACTCTTCCATCCTGCTTTTCCTGGCTGACTCTGTTATTACTTCGCTAGTGAGTTTTGTCTGTACCAACAGTGCGTAAAAGGAGAGACATTATACCACTGGCTGTTGCATTCAATAGACCTTTCCCATCACTAGGACCACTCTGAGATGTAGAATAGTCTTGCTGAAACATTTCCTAGCTGCTTCTCCAAGTCTGGATTTTCCAAGCCCAAAAACTACTCTCTGGATTTCTCCAAGGATTCCTATTACCTCATCCCACAAAAATGTCTTAGTTCTTAACAATATGAAGATAAAAATAGGTATTTTCTTGCACAATGTTTGCTGTCACAGACTTAATTTCTAGGAGTGACCATAACTGCTGGATCAAACAAGACTGATGCAACATCAGAAAGCAAAGTGTCCTTCTACCTCCTGTGCTCTTTTCTCTGAACAGAGAAAAAACTGTTATTCAAGGGCTGAAGGTGAATGAATTTCTCACAGTCACATGTCAGATTTTGTTGATATTCTTTTTCTAAAGAATGGACAACCCCTGTAGGACAACGGTGCATTCCTAACCAAGAGGCAACATAGTTTTATGGGTCTTATCGTATTCTTCCTTGAAGATATGAGTAGAAGAAAAATGCAAAGATTGAAATACGTCATTCTAGTGGTGACTTCCACACGCTTGCTCCTTGACTATGAACAAGCCTGGGTAATTGCTTCCTTGGCTCTTGGACACCAGGACTGCTGCATGCTCATATACACATCATGCATCCTCATGAATGTGTCATGAAGCCTTCTGGCAGTCACATCTTGTGGTTTGCTGAGTGCAGGAAGGTAGCTTTGCATTTCTGATCGTGTTGGAGTGGTGGACATGGTTGAAAGAGAAACATAAGTCTTTAATCTCATAAGTATACTTTGGTTTGCATTTAATTTAGGTTTAATTTTTGTTACAAGAAAATGCATGTTTACTAAAAAACCATGTGCTTGAGAAACTGATCTATCCACTTTAAACCCTCCAGGGAAGCAGATCAAAGGCAGGCAGAAGAGCTGCATGCCTACGGGTGGCAGTCGCCCTCAGAAATCCCAGCCTATATGGTGAATTCACTTATTACCTATACATAGTGTGTATGATTATTAATGCTATCTTAATTAATTTTCCATTATTATTATGCGTTTTTTTCCCTTAAATATTTTATTCAACAGTTCTACTGTGAACCAAGGAAACCAAAAAGTTTGTGGGAGGAGGTTTGCTGCCTTGTAACGTCTGAGATCAGCATAGGAATAGAAGAGTTTTAATAAATAACAGCAAAGGAAATGAATTAATAAAGAATGTGAGTGTTTATGAAGAGTTAGTGGAAAGCAGCTCAAGGGAAAAGGGAAAGATGCCGATGGATCTTTTCTTATAGCTTGCACTAGGAAAGAGAAATGCAGATCTATATCTAGACAGCAGATGCCACAGGCTGCAGTGGCTAAAGAAAGATGTTTTTGTGATTACAGCATTTGTGTTCATTTTTAACTCTTCTTCTTGGGAAAGACAGTTCGAATCAGGACTTGAACCTACTTGTGTCTGTTCCTCTGTCCCCACCCTGCTCACTGGCACTCATCTCCATGGGGAACGTGCAGCAGTTTGCAACACGAGCCGGAGAGGTCCAGCTCTGCCAATGCAGCGAGGGATGTCGGATGTCCCATCATCTCTCAGAGGGCTCTGCCCTCTTCCCCTTGTGTACAATGTTTCCTGGAGACATCGGGTCCATATCCAGGCTGACAATCTGAGGTCTTTGTGCTATGACTATTACCTTGGCTCCAGGTAACACTACCTGCTGTTTAATGAGAGATACTTGCGTAGCATTATGTGGCTTTGACAAATTTGTTGATCTCATTTTGAACAAACTCTCTGGGGACTCAGGATTTTAAAAACTCTGATTTGTTCATTTTTCTCTCCTACTTCTAAATTTGAGTTGTTAGTGAAGTGATTTTTAAAAACAAGTACTTCTAAATGACAACAAATCTCATTTGAGTTAATTTCAGCCACGCTTAAAGGCTTTGCAGATCTTAGGGACTTTTTTAACAAACTTGGGTTAAACAAACTAAAACCTAGATAATTATCACATGGCTTGAAATGTGTTTGGTGAATGCCATGCACATCTCTAAGTGCCCTTGAAAAATTGAAAGCATAGCCACATACTTCCACAGCCAGCTCTCTGCTCTTTAGCATTCAGAAACTAGCAGTTACTGTGCGTTCCTAGGTGAAAATGTGTCCTGGTGGCTGTAAAGAAATATGATTCATTCCTGTGAGGAAAATGGTAGTAATATAACATAGTATAGTGGCTCCCTTTGGTTATATCACAAAAGATTAGTCAAATTACAGGTGCTGTTCATGTACAAAATGTACATAACAAAATGTAATGCAAATAGAAGAATGGTTTATTGCCTAATCAAGGGGAAAATACGTGTCTCCATCAGCTTCCCTTTGTTCTCAAAATAGTGTGTCCTGGTATATAATCTTCTGTGATGTGTACGTGCTCCATGGGAACTTAACACTGATAAGTAAAAGACAGCCTTAGGCACGTTTTCGAATTGCTACAGTATTATAGGACTCCTAGGTGCTCAAGTAGAATCATAGAATCATAGAATAGTTTGAGTTGGAAGAGACCTTCAAAGATCATCTAGTCCAAACCCCCTGGAATGAGCAGTAAAAGTAAAGTGTTATGGGAGTGGTGAAATCACAGTTCCTTCGCTTGTGTTATTCTAAGTGTCAAATTTCTAAGGAGAGCCCCAGGTCTTCAGCTTTGCCCTCAGAATACGTCCTTCAGGCTGATTTACTCATGGGGACCCTGAGAAATGATGAAATTCTACTGAACTCTGGCCATGGCAAGCAAAAAGATGCTGGGCTATAGCTGAGAGGTGGGAGGGTTGTGCTTACCCCTGGTCCCATCCAGGTGCAGCAGTGCCACCTGAGGACATTGCTGTCCCCAGCTGCTTGGTGTGCATCCCCATGGGGGCAGCTGCCCCACCACCTCTGATGGTGTACCTCTCCTGTGTTGGCCGAACAAGCTCTTAAGAGAAGGCCAGTTAAGCTGGCTAAGCTCATTAGTGGCCCAGGGAGTGGTTGTGTGACCAGCTCAGGGGCACCTGATGGGGCAGAGAGAAGCATCTGGGGGCTGGAGGTGACGAGTGAGTGTCACCAGTGTGCTGTGGTTTGGCCAGACTCAAATTCAAGGAGCTGCCTGGGGACAGGGTGCAGAAAATGGGGCAGTGATCCCACCGAGCGCTGCACCATTCCTCCTTCCCCCTCAGTAGTGAAGAGAAGCCCAGACTTTATTTTTAAACAGTGGTGCAGATTTTTAGTATTTTTAATACTTTAATATTTTACTGGTTTTAAACAACTTTCCTGCAGAGGTGAGGATTGCATTTCCTCTTCGCCTCAGGTTTTGTGAAGGAACCGGTCTCTTTGCCACAGCATCAGGAGTGTGTGCACATTATTACTTTCAAAGTAGCAAAAATATTATAGGGTGTTAGCTGTCCTTTGTTCTCTGCAGTTAGAGAAGTTTATTGCAAAACTATTACAATTATTGCCCTTCTTAGCAAGAGTTGCAGTTGATCTCTGCTGTTATCATCTGAGAAGCTCTCTGAGTGTCGATTACTTCCCTCGAGAGCGTTCTTGGCCCACTGATGCACGGCAATGCCAGTGTGTTATGCCCACGACCTATTAGGTACGCATGAGCACCCAGAAGACAATTAGACTGCTCAGTTTGAAAAAAAGAAGGCATCTGAAAAGACTCCAGTCCTCTCTGCACACACCAAAAAAGACAAGGATCCCTACTTACATATAGCAAGTGGTGAGTGTATCGAGTTGTCTACTTAGTATTTATTCAAATAAATATCTCTGCCCTTTGAAGGCACGAATGGCAATGTTAGCTGCTAGCAGTCAGTTAGGAAGATGATAACAACTGATAAGGTTTATCCTCCCTTTGTGTGTGTGCCAGAGTGACTTTTACTTTTTTAAATAGGTGCAAACTGGGTTTTGTGAATGTTAAGGGAATTCTCCAGGTCTTACAAACAGTGAAGTCTGTTGTACAAGGCTGTGATCCAGCTAGCGGAGATGAGTGTAGTAGCGGTGTGATGTACTGCACCCAGCGAGCTACAGATTTGGACCTGCTGGAAAAAATGTAGGCGTATGGACTCAAACCATTAAACACTGCACAACCAGGTTGCTCGATGGAACAGGCTGGAAAATTGAATTTTCTCTTTAATGGGTAATTCACACATTTGATAAAATGGGACGGTTTCTAGCAGAATGAAATTCTGAAAACAAATTTCAAACTAGTGGAAATATTTTGATAAAATTGGAAGGTTTTAATTGCTTTTTAAAGCTGGAAACGTTCTTGGAAATTTCTGGATGAAAAATCTTTCAGGGGGAAAGATAAAAGTTCTCTAAGGGGGAAAAAGGGTTCATGGGGTTGTGCCATTTTTTGTGGTAGCAAATCAAATCAGCCATAAAGTTCCATTTATGGGAACGAACTATGGATGTTTGTGTATGGAACATAGGCCAGAGCAATCTCTAAGCTATGTCACTAGTTTAACATTTTATAGAGTAAAGCACTCATCTTTTTCGTGAGGTTGGAGTGAGGTCCCAACTGTATTTTCTTTGACTTGCTTCTGTCAGGAGGAACAGAGCTTTTAATTAAAATGACAATGTTAGACTAGTCAGACTTCTATTACTGTATTTAAGTAGTGCTTTGGGGAGCTATAAACATGACAGGGTTTGTATTACTGATGTGATTTAACAGAAAAGTACCTAACTTTTTAGGCGGTTCCTTTAGGTGTTTCAACATGCTTCTTGGGGTATTTAATAACCCTAGCACGTCCTGTTTGCTGTAGGACCAAAGGACGTGCTTTGTTCTGATATTTGTACAACCCTTTGCATCCTGAGTATTTAAAAATCAATTTTACTGCTTTTGAAATAACTAATTGTTCCTTACTTTCTTTTAATTCCAGCCTCCCTTACCCTCCCTACTTCAATTTACGCTCTTCAGTGCTCCCTAAACCTCAGCAAACCCTGATCTGTCGGAGCCAAAGAGGAAAATGAATCCCAGCATGGAGAGAGACCTTTGGCAGGGCATCCCCACAGGACAAACCTGTGCCACCTTGCCAGCTAGCAGCCGCTGAGCACCCCACAGCACCCCAGTGTCCCTCCAGGGTGTTGCTGAACGTTATTGATGTACTGGAAGAAGCAAATCCAAACCTAAGACTACCACCTGCCAGGCAAGGCATGGATGCAAGAGAGGACTCTGCAGAAAGGGGGCTCAATCTAGGTCTCGGACTTGAACTGAATCTGGGCTTTCTTTAGAGTAAACAAGGATTTGGGAGATGAAAGAGAAGATGCTCTGCATCTAATAGCTTGCTTGGTCACATCTTCGAGACAACAGTGTTTAAGTAAGGAACGATCTGGCTCCAGGCATGGTTCCTTTCTGTGACTGAAGACAACTGGAGCAGAGCTGGCCCTGGGCATGTCCCTTTGGGTTTCAATTGCCTGGAGACTTGAGCTTTCTCCAGCACTGGTCCCTTGATAAGTCTTTTCATCCCTTTGTTTGGGTGTCTTCAAATGAACACAAAAAGGCATACTTAAACTCTTGAAATTGGACTACTTTCTTGCTTTTGTGCATGTAAATCTAGATTAATCTGTTTACAAGTCCAAAATGACTCTTCTAGTTCATAGTATAACTGAGAGCAGAATATCTCCACGTTTGTTATAGGGGCGGTGCAGTTAACTTAAAAAGCTAAATTACTGTTTCAACACATTGTCAGGGTCCTAATAATTTTTTTTCATTATCGGGATCACTGAAGAACAGCTTTCAGCTGAACTTTCAAATATGGGTCCAGTGTGCTTATATAATTACCATCATAGTTTAGAACTGGGTTGTGTCCAGTATAATCTGAATGACCAGATACTGATGTCTATTTAGAGAGACCTATTTTAATTCTCCTTTGGTGACCTTACAGAGGCATTCAAGGAGGGTATAATGAAGCAACTAATATATTTTAACTCCAAGTATAGCAAAGTTTTGGGATAAGTTTAATTTTAGTGTTTCCATTTCACTGGTGTTGAAGGAATACTGAAAGATAAAGTGTTTATAGGGAGAAATAGCAGCAAGACAATTTTTTTAGAGTCCTGCAGTGAGGATTATGGTTGTTATGGTTACTAAATTAGTCATATTGCTACCACATCTGAATTCATTCAGAGTCTCATCCCCACTGGAGGATGTGGCGTTCCATCCTACAAGATGCACCTCAGCAAACTGGTCCACCCATTTGTCATCATTCAGAAATAAAAAGGGCCCACGATGATCTTTTTTATTGTGATTGCTTCAGGGTCCCTCGCTGCCTCTATGGGCTCTAAGGGTGTTACTGTTTTGACAGTTGATTGAAATGGCTCAGAAGTGATACTGCTTGGAACAGAGCGCTGTTTCTTAATAAATCCAGGAGCAGAATATAAAGGGTAAAGGTATAAACTACAAATACTGCATAAATATTCCCTTAGGAAAGTATTTTCTTATTTTATGAAGCTTAGTGCATTTCTGACCTGCACGCTTATTAGCATAGTTAAATGGCAGCCTTAGCGACAACCATGTTTAAGCAAGAAAGATCCCCAGAGAAATATGTTTTTAGCAAAAAGATCAGTTTTAGTTTCAGCTGGGACAAAAGAAGCTGGCTGCACAAGAATGGCCTGCGTAAAAGCTGCGTGGAGAACGGGAGACCTTGAACTGTAATGTAAGTCTCAAAATGCTTGAAAACAGTGAGGAATTTAGGTGAAGAAATGCAAATAGGACTTCTATTGCTGTCTCTTTTACTTACCGAACTTAGAAAAAATCCTCCTCTCTGTAGGACTGATCTGTCAGAAGGATCAATGTCCTTTGATCTCTTCAAAGCAAGCCTTGTTAATACAGCCCTGATATGCAAGGCTGGATTGGACTCCTCTACCTACATGTATATGTTTTCTTCTTATCTGGGGTATTTTATCTTTGGAGTATTGTTTTCTTCTCTAACGATTGCTTTGTCTGTGGTGATTTAACTCTGCCTCCTGACATGAAGCATTTCAGTGGTTTCACTGCTGCACAAGTATTGAACGTTCCAGATATGACTCCACCTTGAATCTCTGGACCTAAAACTCAACCTTGCTGGTTCTGTGACCCTCTCGAGTACCTTCCTGTAGGTGTTAAAAGAAGTCTTTACAGATTCAGTATAAAAATACAAATGGTACAGCTCTCGTGATAACTGTCTTCTGATTTGTTTTGCATCAGCTTCCTGTTTGAATTTCTGGGTGTACCCACACCCCTGTACTCAAAGTTTTTGGTAGGAAGCTCAACGTGAGCTGGCAGTGTGTGCTCACAGCCCAGGAAGCCAACTGTATCCTGGGCTGCATCAAAAGCAGCGTGGCCAGCAGGTTGAGGGAGCAGATTCTCCCCTTCTACTCCACTCTGGTGAGACCCCTCCTGGAGTTCTGCGTCCAGCTCTGGGACCCCCAACATAAGAAGGACATGGACCTGTTGGAGCGGGTCCAGAGGAGGGCCACAAAGATGACCAGTGGGATGGAGCACCTCTGCTATGAGGACAGGCTGAGAGAGCTGAGGTTGTTCAGCCTAGAGAAGAGAAGGATGGAGGGAGACATTACAGCAGCCTTCCAGTACCTAAAGGGGCCTACAGGAAAGATGGGGAGGGACTCTATGAGGCAGTATAGCAATAGGACAAGGAGTAACAGTTTTAAACTGAAAGGCGGTAGATTTAGATGGTTAGATATGAGGAAGAAATTCTTTACTGTGAGGGTGGTGAGACACTGGAACAAGTTGCCCAGGGAAGTTGTGGAGGCCCCATCCCTGGAAGTGTTCAAGGCCAGGTTGGATGAGGCTTTGAGCAACCTGGTCTAGTGGGAGGTGTCCCTCCCCCATGGCAGGGGGGTTGAAATTACATGATCTTTAAGGCCCCTTCCAACACAAACCGCTCTATGATTCTATGAATCATATGCTTGTGACATTAGCTGAAGGACAACTGGGGCTACAACATTTTAAGAGGTGTAACAAGTGGCCTGAGGGATTGCTTGTGTCAAAATAGTCTGTTGAAAATCAGGTAGCAATCAAACCTTGTCATTTGGTCATCTGCTTTGTCTTTCAGAAGACGGTGAATCTCTTCCAGGCTGACAAAAATGTTTATTATACAGCTGACTGCAGCACATGTGTTGTGAAATGCCCAGTTCAAAGGCTTCCTCCTCATGTGCTTGTTGGAGTTATTCAATCACAAACAGAAAGCCAGGATGCTGGGATGTTACTCTGCAGGTTGATAAGATCCATAGCAGGAGGGAATCTGAGAAACAACAGTGTTCAGCTAAACCAACGAGCAAAGTGAACTCAACAACCAGCAGTCCATGTTCAGAAACGCAACTGAACTGTGAATCATGGTGAGGAGCCAGTGCTTCAGCTCTGAGTTTAAGAAGCATCATCTTCGGAAGCATAGGTGCTCTCTGGCCATGAAATCATTAGAAAACAATAGCTTGTACCTGGAGAGGTGCAGCTCCTGCTGACGGTAGGCTTTTTGCTGCTGCAGAAGTCATATGGAGGTATTGACTGGTAATTTGTTTTTGTAATTTCCTTTGGGCAGTGCAATTAGGAAGACAGAGAATGAAAAAAATTAGAGAAAGGGGGCACTGAAGATGGCAGAGACTTTGCTTTTTTCTGCTTCTTATTCTTTTTTCCTTATTTGCCCTTCTAATATGGTGATGGCTCCATTGTCAAATGGAAACTGAGGGAGGACAACACAAACAAGGAGACTAAAGGGTGAATCTTGCAAAGAATTATGCATCCCTCTGGACCACAGTGAACCGTGTGGGTGTTCAGCGTATTGCAAATCAGGCCCTAGAGTGTCCCAAACAAACGTCTAATCTCATAAAGCCTTGTCCCAGTTTGAGCGACACAAGACTAATTTCTCTTTCAGTGATTTTACTCTGCAGTAAAATGTCTTCTAATGCTGGGGAAAACTGCACTTTTAGAAGACTCTAGTGTCTGAATTTATGAAAATATTTACTTTATAGCCAGCTATGGTGTGTGAGTTTCAAGGTCTCAGTGTTTTTGAGCTCGCCAGGTGCCAGGATGAGGAGGAGCGAGACCTGAGCACTAGACCCAAGTTGGCCAACAGGATTATTTCATACCATGAACGTCGCATTCAATATAAATTAGAAAGTATGCTGCAAAATGCTCTCTGTTCCTTGACAGCAACGATCCAGAGAACTTCTTGCCCTGGTGCCAGACCCCTGAGCCCTTCCCTTCCTCCTGAAGCCATAGCGCTCCTGGTGTCCGACATTTGCTGTCCACTGCTGGGCGTGCACAGCTTCCTACGGATAGAGTGGTCTGAGTATAATCCTTGTATATTTTATATTGGTATCAGGATCAATACTAGTTCTTTAGTATTATTAATGTTAATTATTTAGTCTTATCCAATTAAATCCATTTCTATTTTAACCCTCAGGTTTCCTTGTTTTTCCCTGATTCCCCTTCCCAGATGAGGAGGGGTCATCAGGTGATAGAATAATTGTCTAAATGACAATAAATTGTTGTGGGTTCCTCAAACCATAACAAGCCTGTTTGTGTTCCAAGAGGGGTGTGAAGTGCAGAAATGACACCGCAGATATTAACCAAATGATCTGATTTTATCACTCTATTATAAATAATGTTCAGTATCATTGGGACATTGTTATAGGACCACTAAGTCATTACAGCTATTTAACTGTGACTATTACAGTGCACAAAACACTAAAGATAGATGTGTTGCAATGATTTTTAATGTTTTTGCAATGTAAAAGATTCAAATTGTGTATAAAAATTCATGTCTGGGACATCTGTTTATGTATCTGATTATCTTTAAGAATCTACTCAAGTCTTAGTGATTTCTCTTGTTGATTTAATTTCTGAACTCCTGACAGCCTGCATTACATCAGAACGATGCCCTGAAATCATCTGTGTAAAGCAGTGCTCCTCAGCTATAGCCAGTGCTGTAGGAACTTGATTACCTGGGTTTCTGAGATTTATTTAGACAACAAACAAGCTCCAGATCCTGCAGCAGATAGGTGAAGACTGGTAAGTATGATTTAAAAGTAGAAATAGGTAAATTACCCCTCTAGTTCAAATAAAATAAAATGAGTACTACTGAATATTGGCTGATATTTAAAATAGCTCCATCCCCAAACCTGTAATTCTACTAGCTATAGTCTGTGAATACAGCAATTAATTACAAAATAAAGGCTGCTAAAAGCTGGCGTCACCAGGTATAGGACTTTATGTGACTCGAGCTTGAATGAGGGAGCCAGAGGTATACATAATCGTTTGACCAATAGCATGGCATCCCTGAAGATGGAAAATGCAATATGATGCACTTTCCATGAAAGCATGTTAAGTAAAGGATTTAGGAATCCATTGCACAACTGTAAAGTCAAACTCTTGAGGCTGGTATTACAAAAGGTATTTGCTGAGTATGTCCATTCCCTGCCTCCAGAATCTGGAATGATGTTTTGGAAAGAGTTGGTTTCTATATTAAGGTATTTCTCCCACCCTGGATGGTTTCTAATGCTCACCTGTAATGGCTATGCTTGTGCTGGTTTTGTTAATGACCTTCCATATTTCCATTCCAAAGGTTATAATAACCTAGCTATGAAATATCACCCCAAGTTGAAACTGCTGCAGGTATCAACTTAGAAATGTGTTTCCAGTATGCAGAAGGAGAATTCTGCCTGTATGAGTTATGAATGCATACATAAACTGAAGGGCAAACTTTCTTTCTTCTTTTATTTGAATCACAGGTCACTGGGCTTTGACATGAGTTACTCCCTCGACTGAATATCAATAGAGTTGACTCTGAACTTCCACATGGCTGGCACTACACGGAGTACATAATTTATTGGACTTCTTCTATCTTCTTCAGTGCAAGGCAAACTCCTGGCATAAGCAAAGGCTAATCCCTTCCCTTCCCAACTGCAGGAGTACATGGTTGGCTCAAATATGTAGATAAAATTGATTTTGGAAAGAGTTATTTATGTCTTGGTGTTCTGAGGCTACATAGTCTGTAGTGAGCTGTCAGACGATGCGAGAGGCTAGGCTTAGTTCAGGCAAACCTGAAGCTGATAAACTCTAACCTCAAGGAGGATTATTTTACAGATTTATAGCATTCCCTTGGCAGCCTTGATCATTCAGATTGACTGAGCCGTCTGATCCACAAACACAGTTTTAACATCTCTGGCAGCAGACATAGAGGTTAACAGCCACAGTGTGTTGTATCTGTTTCAAGGTGCGCTGGTGAGACAACTCAAAAAAACAGGTATTTCTTGTATATAATGTGAAATTTTGAAAGCTTTTGGTTTACTGCTTGTTAAGGTGCCTCAAAGTTTAATCAATCCAAGAAGCACAATCAATTGCAACTCCTGCTCTCAAAGTCATGGTCGTGCTCATGAGCAGCTCTGTTATCTCGCTGAGTTTAGCTTTGGTGTATTTTGTAACAAAGCCACAAGTAAGATCAGTACTGAGGAAAGTTCTTCTCGAGAAGCTCGATGTAACAGTATAACTGTTGAATTTTCCTCACTCAGCTGTGGCCCATCTTTTATAGTTTTAAAGTCTTAAGAATTTCAGCAGCCCCTCTTTGATCTCTCAATCTGCTTGCAGGTGTAACTCCTCTCACCTCCTCAAGGAATTGGGATCTTGTGGTCCAGCTATCCCCCTCACCCTCCAAACAAAGACTAACCCTGCTCTATGGAGAGACCCTTGTAGCTTAGGCACCCAGTCACAGAGCTTGAACCCTGGGTGTTCACCACGGGTCTGTGACAGTAGGAGTAACAGACCCCTGAGCTTTTTGCAAATCCAGCCATTCCTGTCTTAGTCGAAACAAAAAAAAAAAAAGATTTTTTTTTTTTTTCTTGCTCAAGTTCTCTTCCTGTTCTGAAGGATTTTTGGCCACAAGTCACAGTGCTTCAAGAAGTCAAAGACCACCCATCACCTACATGACTTCTCAGACCCCAGGAGTCCTTTGTGCTGTCAGCTTCTTTTTGGCTCTGCTGTTGATACAGCAAAAAGAGCTTCTTCCTTCTCTGAATTTCTGTTTGTCTCTGGGCATCCCTCCCAAGTGCCAATGGTTCTGCACTTTTTAACAACTATTTTTACTCTAGTGGGGGGAATAGTTTACTCCCATAGAAGAGAAGTTAGAAGAAGCTGAATTTTACGAGCTGCGTGTAGTTGTTCTCCCAGGGAGGATTCCTTGAGCTACTAGCATTCCTTCATGCTGATTTAGACACAGGTAGACAGATTCATGAGTTGTGTGTAGGTTCCTGAGTCACACAGCAGCACATGCTAATCATATTATAGAGATCCTGCAGTTTGGACTAGATCGCTCAGATATCTGGATATCTGTTAATGTAATCCAAGTTCCATATTTGATGTCAAAACTTCAATTAAAAGTGAATTAGCATGTCTTTTACACAAGCTTGCTCATCTGAATAAGGGTTCGGCCTTTCATTAAAGTGTACAGCAGTTGCTTTCCAAACCAAGGTATCTTGCAGTATATCTAAAGTGAGATGAGAAAGAAAGCCCTAAGGTTCTTGCCTCACTTGATGTTGAGAAGCTGGTGGAAGGAGGAATATAGCAGAAGAGGCAGCTCCTGGTGTGTGTTCTGTTGAAGCTCGCAGCAGTCAATCTCTAGAGACACAAGTCACCTTCAGTTACTAGGACTGTTGGTTTTTGTTGCTTCAGCTCAAAAGTAACCTCTTTAGTGCTTTTTAATTTCAATTTTTTTAATTATTAGTGATAATATAGATGAGCTAATTTTGCTGGTATTCCTTTACTCTCACAGGTTTTCCTGGTTGTCCAGGTCTGATTACAGCACAGGGATCACCTTCCTTTGATTGCGGGTTGTTCCAGGTCTAGCTGCTGCTTTTTCTGATAGGAGACTGGAAACGTAAAGAAGCCAAGGTTCAATTCCCATAAAGCAGTGAAGTAACATTTTTTAATTAAACTATCTCAGTTCTCTCCTGAATGCATTGTTCAAAAGAAGCCTACCATCTGCAAAACATTTTGATGAGACATTTTTTTACTTCAGGTTTCAGGGAAAAGAGGGAAAAGAGAAGGTATTTCCAATTCTACGATTTCAGTTGGCTTTGAAATACAGCCAAGGACAGCAAAGCTAACACAAAATCCTCTGGCTGTTTAGAGGTCCAGAGATCATTTTTGCCTGTCTTTTCTATCTTTGTGGCAATAACTTTATTTATTTTCAGGTGTCTAGATACTTACGAGTAGCTGTTTACAAAAAAAATGCATGAACAGATGAAGACAAGGGAAATAAGGTGCTTTGATTGATGTTGGAAATTTTATGCAGCATAGGAGTAGGCTCACATGTGTATGAGCGTCCTTTGTCTCTAAACTTCAAAATTTGTTAAATATTCAACACTATACCTTCTAAGACTTGCAGTTTGCCATCCATCATTCATGCCAGATCATTGCTCATTTTCAATATCGTTATTAGTTGTTACAAAACTGAGCCACGGTAGCTGCAGATTTAAGAAGTGCAGGTTAGAATGTAAATCAGTACTATGCAGAGTGGTAGAAATTTGCAGGAGTCACTTGTTTCAGCTCTGAATTCTGGTAGAAAAAGGTAATACTGGTTTTCTTTAAAAGTACTTCGGACTTTTCTGCTTCATTCAAATATATTTCTTGTTCAATCTTTCAGTTTTTTAATGGGAGTTGTATTTGTGATTCCTCTTACGATTTTTTTTTTTTTTTATTAACCTCAAAAGGTTAGTATTCCTGTTTCTCTCTAACTGATAATATGAAAATATATCTCTCCTTCCATGAATTGACAAGTTCTATTGGGTAAAACCTGGCAAGAGCTGACACTCTGGACAACATGTTTCTGGCAAGTGAACAGTTATCAGAACAACAAGAAAGTGAACAGCATGTGTGTTTCTGGAGCTGCTGAATATGAAACAGCTGAGGATCATTTAGGTCAGCAGTAATTGAATAATCACACCTAGTTTAGCAACCTAGAAGGTAGGTATCTGATCTTAGCTGGTGGCCCAATATCCCATTACGGAAAGTGAGATGGAGAGAGAAAACACCGCCATAAAGGGTGTCTACACTTATTGCAGCTGGAAATGAATCGCCAGCTCTCTTCCATTGATTATAGGACACCTTGATAACTTACTGACATTAGATAGCTACAGCTAAAGAGGATGAATCCCATTCTCTCTGTTGAGACGTATTTGACTCAGCCATCCTAGAATTTATGCGAACTCCTATAAATGAAAGGTGATAATTCACTGCTCCCCCTTGGTGTCCAATGATGTAGAATTTAAAGCCAGAAGGGACCATTTGATCTTACTGTGTGCCATGGGCTGTTAAATTTCTGGAACTTTTGCTATTTGGACCCAATATCCTGGGCTCAACTAAAATACAATTTGTGTTTCGGGCTGAGGTGTGTGTTTCAGGAAAGTACCAGGCTGGCTAAGATGACTGGCAGGAATGAAGACTGGTGAGCATTTTGGAAGGAGTGGAAATGGTCTTGAGTATTTTGCATGAATTAACTCTTTTTGTTTTCCTTTCACGTGAATTTGTCTGGCATCAGTTTGCTGCTGTAGGCCCTTTCACTGCTTGTAAAAGGAACCTTCAGTATATATTTCATACCCATGAAAGAATTCATCGCTCTTTTGTTTGTTTGTTTGTTTTAAGTTTCAGTTAGCCCTATTTGCAATGTGGTTCTGATTGCTTTGTGTTACTGGCCTTATCCAATCGACGTCTGATACTTATGATACTCATTTCTGTTATTTTATAATTCCGTGGACTCATGAAAGTGCTGACTCTAAATGCTTCCATTTAATGATTTATCTGTAGACCACGTGATTTTTAGATCTCTCATATGGCAGATTCTTCTAGTTGTTATGTCAATTAGGTCTTGATTTAGTTGCCTAAATACAGGCATCCAATACTGTTTTCTGTAACTTTCTTGGCCCCCAGCTGTGGCTCCAAGGGAGTGTTGGCCTTCCCTAGGTCCTGAATCCGATCTGCTAACCCCATGCGAATGTCTTGAATACTATAAAGTGTCCCAAACATGCTAGCTGCCCATGTTTAGAGAGCTGAATTGATACCTTACTATCATACAGCTCTAGCTTTTCAATTGTATCGTACAGCCCTTAGGTATGAACACAGCGATTGCATTTGCCTGTTCTGGGATGTTGCCATCTGCCATCCGGTGAGGCAGGAAATTATTATGTGCAAAGAAAAGATTAGCTTAAATCACCTCATTCTGGCCTTCTGTTAGAAAGTTATCTGCAGTCTTTAGAAACAAATGGTTTTCTTCTAGTACCCGAGACTTCTGATGTAGAGTACAAAATTTTCTTTTACCAGCCAGGCAATTTCACTTTGCATGTACTTGGGAAATGTGCTGAAGGAATAACACTTCCTGCTTTCCAGTTTAATTCAGTGAGCAGTAACATCACCCCAGCGGGGCTGTTCCAGTTCTCCCGCATGGCCTAGTAAAATAAAATTTTTTTTTTAAAAAAGTGCAGGTGGAGACAGGAAGGACATTTTTCTACAGATACAGCGTCTGGGAGAAAGACATGCTCTGCATCAGCTTCCTTTCCTATGGCCAGCTGGGGCCATCGACTCTGCAGCCCCACACTGGCTTATTCAGAGTTTGGGAGGACAGGAGAGAAAGGGGTCCCGATCTTGACCATTTGGGGTTTGCTTTCTCAGAGGAGCAAAGGCAATGTACATCGCTTGCTGGCAGCACCACCAGATGCACAGTGTCTTGGGTCATCAGCTCCGGGGTGGCTCAGAGTCTCCTCCTTTCATATGCCCTGATACACTCATGCAGACCAAACCATGATTTACGGTTAAAGAACCATTCCTTTTAGGAGCGTTGCAATGCAGAACATGTTTATTGTTTTAGCTATAGGCCCATGTGATTTGGAAAATGTGTGTTTATTATTAGTGACATTTACGTGCCTGTTACGCCATTTGCTGACTGGTTTACATTTTCTGATGTGAAGGCAAATGTCAGTCAAGAATATTTTTATTTCTGGCTGGTGTGATGCTTCTGGCCAATGCCAGTGAAGACGGCATAAAATTCAGTTGGTGTGGCTTGTAATTTCTTGGGAGTGAGTGTGAGTGTGCAGTGCATCTGAAGCAGAAGAGGGAATATCCAGTCGAAATAATTTTCAATGCCAAACTGATATTTCAGAGTAAACTCCAATGACCAGTGAAAAAAGCTGCTATATGGAAAAGAATGGATTCATCATTTATGTCTCAATCTAGGAGTATGTCAAGTGAAACTAATACAAGCCCTGAATTTACTCCTTTGCCTTTAGGTCCTGGCCCCATCACAGCTTTTCATCATTTACTGCTTGAGGAGGGCATTTACTAAGAGGTCATGTAGCAGTTCATGTTTGGCTCAGATTAATACAGCTTTACAGAAAGTTCTGTTGAATCTACATGCAGAAGTTCCTGTGGAAGAAATACATTTGTCAAGTGCTGTGTAAATCTTGGTTAGAAAATTTGTAAGATGTTCATTATGATGTTCGTTAAAGGGGGCTTATAAGAAAGATGGGGACAGACTTTTTAGTAGAGCCTGTAGCGATAGGATGAGGGGTAATGGCTTTAAACTAAAGAAGTGAAGATTCAGACTAGATATAAGGAAGAACTTTTTTACAATGAGGGTAGTGGCACACTGGAACGGTTTGCACAGGGAGGTGGTCGATGCCCCATCCCTGGAAACACTCAAGATCAGGTTGGATGGGGCTCTGAGCAACCAGATCTAGTTGAAGATGTCCCTGCTCATGGCAGGGGGGTTGGACTAGATGGCCTTTAAAAGTCCCTTCCAACCTAAACCATTCTATGATTATGCTGCATAAGAAACATAGACAGAAGAATTATTTTTTTATTGGACTTCAGTCTCATAGAGGTTACAGATGCATGAAAAGGCTAACCATAATAAACACATGCTGTCTGGATAATTTAAGTCTGAGAAAGGATGGCTGTCTTTTGGATACCCATGGATAATATCCTGTGGATACCATGCATAATAGGGAAATAATCTGGTTGATTAATGTGGGCTGTGTTTCTCAGTTTTTCAAATGCTTCAGTGCATGGTCTATTCATTGGTACACGATCACAAAAGTATGTATGGAGCTCTGCCTCTCCGTTCATGTGCTTTAGCAGTTATATATCTGGCCAGTCTTCAGCTGTTTTTAAAAGTATTTTCTACCTGGGCCTATTGGCAGAAAAATAATTTTCTTCCCTAAGGACAATTGAATATTCTATGTAATCTCTGGAATTCTAAAATTATTTCTGTGCTTCTAATACTCACTAATCAGACATTAGTCTAATAGATGAGATTTTCTTCTCTGTTACTTTTTTAATATGTGCAAAATTGGGTCTTGCATGCTGATATTTTAACAAATCCTGTATTCCAAAAATCTCATTTCTATTTTTCTGTCAATAAGATTAGAATCTTAGTCCTGTTTGTTTTTTTTTTTTCAATAATGTCCCCAACATTGAGGATTTGATTTAAGACCACTTGAAGTCAGTGGAGAGGTTGTGATCCATTTCAATGGGCTTTGATGCAGAGCCATGAAGACTCTGTAACAACTGCTAGCATTTCAGGAAAACCACAGGTTATACAGCTGAATTTGGCAGCATGTAATTAATAACTGAAATTCAATATAATGTTGCACAATATTTGGGTCTTCACGTAAGAAAGCAGGGCTTTTAAAAATGTTTCTATACTCCATTGCAAGACACATTTTAGAAGTAATTGACATGAACTAGAAGAATGTCTTTCATCATGTTCAGAATTGACAGTGTTTGGTTTTTTTATCCCCATCAGAGGATAATGAAAACAGCTGGAGTTAAATTATTATAACTCAAAAATATTTACTGCCATATTCCTCTCTCATTGTGCTCTGTCTTGTGGAAATGAGTTGTCTGGTGTTGTGAAGATGAAGAGCAGTTGTGTAGCAATGCTCCTAAAGTTCGAGATGGAAAATTGTTAACCTCCTCTGGTCACACAGTTCATCTCCAAACCAGTAGACAGTATCCTGTTGGAAATGATATTTAGACTCCTCAAGTCACAAATATTTCTGTAAAAAAAGCCTCATTCACTGTTAGACCAAAAATCTAAGCAGTCAGTAGATTGACAGGATCTCTCTTTGATAATCAGTCTAACAAGCATAGAAAAACCACAATAATTTCAAGTCCTTGGCAAATTATT
The DNA here is from genome assembly GCA_008921705.1 of Burhinus oedicnemus. Lineage (NCBI taxonomy): Eukaryota > Metazoa > Chordata > Aves > Charadriiformes > Burhinidae > Burhinus > Burhinus oedicnemus. The sequence continues at coordinate 1,966,791 of VFFE01009051.1, forward strand.
GTCTAGTGGATTTAGCAATAGGAATGGTTGAAAGGCAGCATATGAGAACAACAGCAAATCCAGTTTGTGGTTTGCAGTTGCTCCAAAATACAAAGTAATAAAATACTTGGCCTTCTGATCTGCTAAATCTCAGCTTAGTGACTCAGGCAGCAGTGTTTTGAGGCTTATATAGTATATAACAATCAATCTTCTCCCAAAAGTTTTCTTTGCTCCCCTTTTGCAAACACACATTTGTATTCTTACAGTTGTCTGAATTTCATTGAAGAAACGACTTTACTCTTGACTGTCATGACTGTCTGCTGAAGACAGGATAATAACATTTTTGATTTCTGTTTTAATGAGACTGAAAAGGAGGAAAAGTAAGAAAACTGTTGTGATTTTATACCTCCCTAGACATCTACTTTTATCTTTTAATTTTTTTCTTTAGGATGGACTCAGAACAATGCTTTTTATCTAAGCTGTAGTCAAACATTGAATGAATCATAGTTGCCCCTTATTGATCAGTTGTTTAATGATATAAAATGAATAGTAGTCATTCCTCCTCAGAGTGAAATATTAATAAGTGTGAGAGAAGAAAGGAGGATATAGCCTGAAACCTTATTGCTATAGCAGCACACTGCCAGTCCTGTGGACTGGCACATCTCAGTGCTGTCTCTTGAGATCCAGCTCTAACACTTACATTTTCACCTTCGGGCTTGTTTGCTCCGTGGCAAACTGCAGTGATCTCAAGAAATATTCTTTGGCATGAGCTACAAAGAAAAAAAGTGTTTTGTCTCCAAACGACAGGTGACCTCTGCCTGGGATCAGAGAGTGACTGTGCCCGATATGGGGAAAGACACTGACAGCATCCTGAACTCCTCTGCAGTAAGTTACACGTTTGTATTTCTGCATCAGGTTACCCCTGCATCAGGTCAGCTTCTTAACATGCTAGAGGAGGTTAAGTGCTGTATGAATTCAAGGTGAATCGCTTAGGGAAACTGCAAGCCCTGAAGTGACCTTGCAGATGGGATCAAGTCTTGCACTACTACGTTTTGTACAGAAAAAAACGCAATACAATAAAATTAAGTGGATGCAAGGAATGGATGGGGACAGTAGATGTAAGGGAAGACAGGAAGCTTTTTTTCAGATATAATTCACCATAAATTATAACTTTCAAATGTTATTTCTTTTCCCTAGCTGGAAGGAAACATTTGCCCTTTTTACATAAAAAAATCCTATGATTTGAAGGTTTGGAAATACAGTTTTTGATCCATACTTCTCATCTCAGATAGGTACAAAACAAAGCACGTATTCCCGCTAAGGCTCTGGATATTAGTGCTTTGGTGGACTGCGTTCATCCCAGAGGGATTTCCTCAAGCCCTGTCAATCTCTGCTTCATGCTGTTTCCACAGGGACAGCTCTCTGATGTCCTTGCTGTAGCTGGTTTTCTTCCCTGCAATGAAATAACCTTTAGCACTAGCCCGTACATTTAGGTATCGACTTTCCAAAGTAAAGTTTCCATTTCTCTTTTCTGTATCATCAGTTAATATTTCCACTCTCCAGTGTCCTCAGGCTGGTATTTTCCTTTCAGGAACTACTTAAGTCCTTTGTGATTAGCAAAGCTGTCCCACAGCTGCACATTGCCCGCCTCTCCACTGCGGGAGAGGGTGGACCATGGGGTATGCGGGCAGCAGCGCTCCCCACCATCGGCTCCGTCCTGGAGCATGGCTGAGATCTGGAAAGTGTCATGGAGTGTGGAGGTGACTAGCTATCTCCCACCCAGAGTTAGAGCACATGGGTGGAACCAAGTCATATGATATCTCCACCTTGCTTTCCTCAGTGCATGGAATATATTACTTAACTCCACATACAGTACTCAAACAACCTCTAAAATGAGATGTATTTTCATTTGGTAAGGAATTAAAGGTGTGAAAAATTCTTAGATTACATGCTGAATCGTTGAGCAGGTAGCGAGGGGTGGAGGTTGTGGAAAAAAAGGGATTGCTAAGAAATGAAAAGACTTACTAAGTCTGATCCACAATAATGAACGCATGCTTTCAACCTCCAAATGTACAGCAAAAAATAGTACACTGGAATAACAGATAACAAAGTGAAAATGGAACATATGAAAAAAAGACAGATAAAAGGAAACACAATTAATTTAGATCTGAATTGCCTGAAATATGTTCTTCACGTGACTTTTGGTTCCTCTGGCTGAACCTGTAGCCCACATAAGCTGCTGGTTTCACATGCAATTCCAGGTGCTTTCTACAGCATGGGGTCACTGGAGCCAAGGCCAGCATGCCCAAGGAGGATCTCCTTTAGGGACTCTCTCAGTCAAAATACTGTGGCTTGACATTGAGAGAAAGCACTCCAGAAGGCAGTGGGATCCATGTAAAGCAAGGAGTGAGTTATCTGGAGGCTGCCTATTCACTGAGTGGCTTTTTTCCCTTTAGGTGGATGTTGGAGGTGACTGTCTCCATGACCTGTGCAGTTCTACACTCCACGTCCATGCAGCTGACTATTCCTGCCCAAACATAGTGCTTCATACTCGTATTTTTTCAATCACACACTGTTTTTCTCAGACCATTTTTCCAGTTTAACAAGATCTTTTTGTATTCTAACCTTGTCCTCAAACTTGCCTTAAGCCAGTTCCAGCTGTCTCTTGAACGCATTTTTATAGGCATCCCTTCTAATCTATCATCCAGGTCCATGCTAGATGTACTGAATGGGCAAGATCCTTCTACTCCAAATCCTACTATGTAGGAAAAGTATGTTTGACAGTGAATATTGTAGGTAGTGCCTGAGAGGGATTTTCCACCTGCCCCATAACATTTTCATCTACAGAGATCATGTTTGGTAGTTTGTTCAAATGAAAGCCCAAAGTCCTACAGCATATGTGGTATTTATTGCTCCTCCCTATCTGTAAAGCTTGTTATGCAGTCTGAAAAGGACATTACATTGGTTTGTTGTGATTGATTGTCAGTAATTCTTTTAGCTTTACTTATCTCCTGGTTTAACTTTACAAATAGATTGAAGTTACACTGATAGGTATAATTTTTTGCTCCTTTTTGAGTCCCCAAGCATGGCTGCAGCCATTCTCCAATGTGATGAAAAAAGTTTCTTGTTAGCCTGTGTCTGGCAGAGCACACTAAATAAGGCATCTAATTAAAATCTTGTTTGAACTTTGATCTGTTCTTGCTCTCTTACCAGCAATCAATGTTTTAAAGGATGTTTTTACCAGTACTTTGCAGTATAATTAATGTTTTCCTGACCTGATTTTCGTGCGTATCAGTATCACCTCTCACCTTCAGTCCAGCAGAGGATTGTTGTCTGCCCAGAGAATTCAGAAATCTGGAGTGGTTCATTGTGTACTCAATAAATCACAGAGGATGTCATTACATTTGTCCTTAATGCGGTGCAATCTTTATTCTGTCTGCCCTTTTCCCTATTATCTTATACCTTCCTCAACTTGTTTTCCAACTTTTCAACCTCCTCATTAAATGTAAAGAATTGTGCAACTCCTGAGAAAAGGCTATGAATATTGACGAACGCTTGAAACAACAGAGCTCTTTCAAAGAGGAACTGGAACTGGTTTACAGGCTCTGAGAATAGTGTGGGTTGGCAGCGCACATCCTATTCCCACTTTAGGCTGTCATGTCAAATTCCCAGGTAGTGAGATCTCATCACAAGGTGGTGGCTTGGAAAACATCATAACAAGCTTTTCTCTCATCAAAGAGCAGGTGTTCTCTACTTTTGTTTGCTTTATGTTCTTGCCCCTGAGAGATATAAAAGAATGTACTGTTAGACTGTACATGAAATGTGCATCTGTGAACCAGCTTGAAAGGAATCATAGAAGAAAACAGAAAAAATAAGGGTTAAGAAAATAGCAGGAGAACTCAGAGGGAAACAAGTAAAGCAAATGCAGGAAATAAGTGCAATAATCTTCCTTTCTGTCCATGGTCTTGGTAACCGACTTGCTGGGCACTGACCAGGAACGAGCAAAAATAACCCCAGGAGAATACCACTCACAAAAGAAGACAGAGGGTTTTGGAAGGGCAGGTTTGCCAAGGCTGCACTGTGATGCGAGGGCTTCAGAACAACATTACAGCTTCTGCAAAGAGAAACACAACTACACGTGTGACTGTTTGGTAAAGAATAGCCAAAATTCACAAAGAACGTGAGGGTTAATACCGGATGGGGAAATATAAAAAGAAAAGTGGCATGGAGGAGAGAATAAGAGGCTTGGTTATCTGCCGGCTTGATGAGTCAGGAGCTGCCCCAGACATGCTGAACTGGAAGCTGAAGAGTCTGAATAGGATACGCAAAGATTTAGATCTATTAAAAAATCAAATCAAGCATGAGGAACGTAAGGTCTGTGAGCTGGATGTGTTCTGTGCTGTTGCTTCAAGTCACTTGCAGCCACCATTTTATTAGTAATATGCAATAATATTACAAATATGTATATTAATAAATACTTTCCTAAAAGCATTTGAGAAAACCAGTTAGATTTCAAGGAAAAACTTTCCCAATGTGCATTAATACACCGGAAAAAGGGCAGAGAGCCCAGCAAAAGTACCACTTGAATGAAATGACATGGTGAATGGTTTAAAAGCCTCTGAATGGTTCTTTGAACCAGGAGACGTAGGCAACAAAGACATAGAAAGTCCATAAATATTTTATTTCAGGACACAATGTTCTTCTATTGACAGTAATAAATATATGGAAAATAAACTTATTAAAGGTTAGGTGGAAAACTATTCTGACAAGACATTCTTTGCAAATGTCACCTAGCCTCATAGCATTTCCAATTTGGGTATAAGGTTTCTATGTCCTTTTGGCAATAGCGTAAAAATACAGATGATTCATGTATCAAGATTTATTAAAGAGAAATGCAGATGGCATTTTATTCAGAAAAAGTTATTTTGGTTATTTGCAATTATGGGGCAAATTAAGTTAAAATGGACCCAATCTGAAATCAGCATCCAAACAAAAGAATTGGAGTCTAGATTTGCTTGGGAATAAGAACTCATCTGATGAAATTGTGAAAAACTCACAGTTCTTGCCAAAATTAAACTATGAAACAGTCAGTTCATAGCAGTTAATGAGAATCATTACATTTTATTGCTTGACTTTTCTCTCCCTCTTTTTGTCTCTTGAATCATTTAAAGGAAGCCTATTTGAAAATGGCACATTGAAATCAATTGATTAAATCTGATTGTCCTTTTGTTCCATTGGTTGCCAGTGGAAACAAGCACATTTAAAAAGAGCCTCCGCTTACTCTTTTCAGCCTATCTGACAAAGGCCAGTAGGGCTGATACACATTCAAAAGCAAAATGTGTCCAGCTGTTAGCATTTTGCTGATGAACGGCTTCTCTGTTACACTTCTTTCTGTCATAATCTTGGAAAACACCAGAGTATTCTAGCCAGGTTTTAAATTGCCTGGCGGTTTTATTTTGTAGTTGTCACACAGATTAGAAACCCAGGTGATGGGATGGACCCAGGTGCCTCTTTGCAAATGATTTATGAAACTGAATTGCAATTGAAACAATGAAGGATTTTCACAACTTCTCCATTGAAATCTTGTCATGGTACCCAAATACTGACAAAATAACTCTCTCTTGCGAATTCAGTATATTCTTTTCTACTTTGTTATAAAATCATTAGAGTTATCCTTTAGACCAGAGACTATTTGCCATTGTGAATGGGATTCTGCAAGAGGCAGCCCTGATTTGGGTTGAGTTTCTATGTAACCCTGCTGTCAGCTTATCAGAACAGAAAGTTAATGACTCTGAGGAGTGGAAGAGGAATCAAAGGACAACCAGTAAACCAGTCAGCTCTTATCCACAGTTGGCCTTATGCCACTGTGGCTTCCCTTTTTTGACTAATGTAAAGCCAGGACACGTAGAACCCACCAAAGCGTACCCATTATTTCAGGTCCCATTGCTGAGGCTTTACCCCTGCTGGAAGACAGGACCATGTTATCGCTAAGCCATCACTAGGCTTGATTTAATTGCAAGTTGAAGAGGCTTCTGTGGCAGCAGCTGGATTTTGGATGAAAACATAGATGCTCTTACAGTTTAGCTGAATCTATTTATTAACGGGATTATGTCATACAGGGTGGCTCTGTCAGCTGGAGGCAGTGCCTTAGGATTTCCCTCCAAGTCCTGTTTCCTAAATTTAAATTACCAGGGAACAGCATGATGGGATATCCCAGTAGAATATTTCAGACTGGTGTGGCTTTCATCTTTTGGTCAGAATAAAAGTTCTTATGGACTACAGACACCATGTTCTACAATGACTGTTTAGGTGGGAGCCTAGATTTTTGGCAAAACTTTTGCTGAACAATGTCATCCAGCTCTTTTTACTGCTCTGGCAGTCTAAACCCTTTGCTAAGATCACTCAATTCCTTGTCGTGTCAAATGAACTCGGATGCAAATTTGATTTTGTCTCTTTCATTACAGAAAACTATCAGTCAAAGCTTAGAGGACAGCTGTGCTTTGCTACTCGTGTGTGCCATTTTGCATTGAACGCAGTAAGTCCCAAGGCAGCCTAGAGGCCTGGGCAGCATCGCCACTGTGCTTCTGAGAATAGCGGGAGCAGCCTTGACAGTGTGAATCTATTTAATTTCGGGATTTACTGTGCTTGTTGAATGAAAAGACCAATGTTTATGCAGGTTGTTATATGGCATTTCTTGTTCTTGCTTGGCATTAATCATGTTGTTTGCTTGTTCCCTTCAAAGACATGTAGCGACCTGTTTGAGCTGAGGGTTCATGATGGGAGGGATCTGCTCACTGGTGAAGCACGTGGCAGTTGTCTGAGGGCATAGCCTGTAAACTGTGGGCACAAAAGCTGCAACCAAGAGAGGAGATCCTCACCCCAGCTCTGATGACATCGGTGAGGCTTTGTCAGGTTGTGTCATGCAGTGACTGGCCTAGAGCTTTGGTTATGCAGGAGGTGCTGCTTAGAGGAACAGGCTCATTATCCGAACGATGCTTTGACTCTGTAGGCATGACAACATTGGGGAAATTTAAGTTAATTGAGGAACATGAACTCAGAGCACTAAACTCAGTGTAAGCATGATTTACTCCTTGTGTACAGTAGTTCTATCTATATGGACGGACACAAAGTATACCTTGCAAATGGTGGCCATCATTTTAAGAGTGGAGCTAGCCAGGCACAGGGTGGGCAGGCGTAGTTATTAGAGCAAATGGCTTGTTACCTTCAAAGTTGATATAAGCAAGGATGTCCAACTAAAAATGTCCAAGTTCTGGGCTGTAGGAGCCGCTTTCCTCCGTAAACCCTTTTCTGATGTTAGAGGTGTCCTTTCTTTCGTAACAGTGAAAAATCTATCAGGAGGAAGAGAATAGGAAAATAACAGGATGCTCCAGGTTTATCCCTTTGTTCCATGGGACCAGCTAACAAAACATTGTTGGAAACCCCTGCTTGAGAGGGGTTCAAATCCCATCAGGAGAGTACTCAGGCTATAAACTAGATTACCTCACTGATGAAGAGATTCTAATACTTCTGTTGATGCCATTTCAGCTTTGAACAATACTAACTCCTATGCATTTTAAGTCTTTCCATGTCAGAATACTGAAAGTTTCAGTTAGATGAGACTCAGATAGTTAAATCCACTGTGGATTTAGCCCAGTATGATCACAGCTGCAAATCGCTGCTGGGAAGGCGCAGGCTAGATGTTAGAAAAAAATTTTCATGAGGAGGGTGCAGCACTGGCACAGGTTGTTCGGAGAGGTTGTGAAATGCTTGAAGGTTTTCAAGCCTTTGTTTAAATGAAGTCATTGCTGAAAGTGTGTATTGTGGGCAGTAATTTTGCTTCAGGGGGAGGTTTGATTAGGTGACCTTCAGAGGTCCCTTCCACCAGCACTTCTGTGACGCTGTGAACAAAAACTGCCTGAAACTTGGCAAAGTTAGACATACTGTGTTGTTAACAGCTGCTAGTGGGGGGAAGAGGAGCAGAGGGGAAGGTATCAGATGATACCAGGGAAGGAAAGTAGCTGCAGTGGAGGTGGCCCTCCCAGGAGTGGCTGAGTGCTTGAGTGCCTTTAGCAAAAGGCTGGAGTGGATGAGTTTTGAGTAGGAAATTCACCTCGAGACTGGAGGGTTTCTTGAGAGCATGGGGAGGAGAGAAATGACTTGTGAATTTGAATTGAACTTGGGAAATAGATTCCGCTGGAGAGGAAAAAAAGGAGGAGAAGGAATGTAAAAACATGGCTCTCCTCAGCATTTTGAAAAAGCTTCACTCCAGAATTGCCCAAATATTTAATTTTCATGTCGCTGTTTTTGTCTCAAAAAGAAACCTTGACTTTTCATACTGACGTGGTATATTTTGATGATGGAAGAAAAGGTGAAGTAACCCAAAATGGGAAAAGCATTGCCCAGAATGAATTTTTTTGCAAGTTTTTTTTGTTTTACTCCCATCATATCCCTCTTTTTTAAAATGTTTATTACAAGCCAGGTTTGTAGAATAATTTTTTAACTCTTCCCTCAAACTGCAAAATCCATTATTTATCCAGCGAGCAGGAATGCTCATCCTGCCTGACAGCGTATTAAGCTGCAACTCCCTTAAGATGAACTGCAAAGAGCCAGCTGCTAATTGGCAAAGCAGAAATGTGCAGGGTTGTGCCTGCAGGATGGAAGGGGGTGGATTCGAGCAGGCAGTTGACAGAACCTGCTTCATGGTCTCAAAGGGTTTTAGTGCTCTGGAGCTGTTCTTTACACCTACCAAAAGAATGGATTGGAAATAGATATTCCTGTATGCAACGGACCCCTTTGGAAAGATTCAAATGCTGGGATTTGCAAAGGTATGTGATTGATATTATGAGTGTCCATTTTTGTAATAACAATAATAATAATTTTTAAAAATGCACATATTATTTAAAGAGCTTTTGCCTAACCATGGAACCATTTAAGGACTTCATATGATGCCAACTCCCCCTGTGACAGCGTTCAATAAATAAATCCAACAGATAGGAATAAACCACACTTTTATCTAACAACTGTTGCCAAAACCCACAAAAACCAAACCCAAAATCTAAACCCAACCTACACAGATATCATAGTTATTTCAGGTATGTTGCATTGTCAGCAGAAGAATTCTACTGAAACACAGGCCAGGTACAGTCTGCTGTCACCAGCAGGAACATTTCCATGATTATCAATGGACGTGGGAGCAGGTCCCTTGCTTGGCTCATAAGGAGCTAGAATTCTTGCCTTCCCTCACCTTAAAATAAAAATTGCATAGTCCCTCTGCTGTGTGGCAACGTCTTTTTGTGCTGAGAAGAGTTACAGATGGAGGAGAAGCAGAGGCACACAGTGAAGAGAGAGTTTGATGAGAGAAGTGTGTCTTAATTCGATGCATTGTTGCCTGATTAAAATAGCATGAGGAGTGAAGCATGCTTTTAGCAAGTACAATGAACACACACGGTATTCTTGAATCGCTGCTCTCTAGCTTTTAAATGTGTCAATACTTGTTCCAGTTCCAGTCTGTTGTTTAGGAAATGCTCGGCTGCTGTCCCTGTAATTTAATTTCACTCCTGAGTCTTCATCATCACAGACCCATTTATTCCAAGTTCGATCTGAAATTGTGCCTGTGACCCAGGGATGTAGCACACGGTTCATGAACATCTTTGCCGATGGTTTTAAATAGAAGTAAAAATTCTTAGTAAGATGCACAATCAAATCCCAGGCAAGGAAGAAGGCACGTACATCAGACACAGATGCAGGGTTTCACTTTTAATGCATTGAGAAATATATACTCCTCTTACTTCCTGAGGAGTACATCGTCCTCAGGAAAGACAGGAGCTTTCTCTGGCTGATTGGATTCTGTGTACAGCACAAACAACGTCAGTCATTGCTTCAAGATTGCAAGTCCTCTGTGAGCTGCAAAATACCTTCCAGAAAGGCAACCAACCCTTAAATCTTAAAATCTTTAGAAAGATTTTAAGCAACAGAGAATCCATATTCTCAGAAAATGGCTCTAATGTCCAATTATCTTCATAGCTAATGTTTTGTGCCTTATTTTTAGCATTAATTTATCCGGCTCCAGTTTTGGCTTCCAGTTCTCATTGTGCCTTTGGTAGATTAATAATCCCTCCATTATCAGATGTTCTCTTCGTGTCTGTATGGATTGGAACAGCTTCACCTTTTAACCTCCTCTTGGATGAACTCATATTGAGCTCCTTTGTGTCTTTCATGAGAACAGCAAAGTCTAGGAAAAGCAGCCCCAGAGTATTTGTTTTTCTGGCACTTTCAAGAGGGTATTGAGAAACTGAGAAAGAGCAAATAGCAAAGCAAATGCCCAGCAACCAGCCAGGGCTCTATAAATGGCAGGAGTGAGGTGAGTACAGCCACCAGCCAAGTGCTACAGGGTTTTGCTGGTTATTTGAGGGAGATGGGTACTCTGAGAAGCACAGATTCCCTAGGGAGCTAATTATGCACCTCAATAAATGGTCTGAGCAGTGGGGCCATACAGAAGGTGAGGACAGGGCTGGAAATACATTGCAGACAGGGACTGCAGCTGATCCATCGACAAGACCCACGACAGCAGTCCCTGAACTAACCTTTGCCTCTGCTGCTAACAAGGCTGGACCATTTGCTATCAAACATTCCTTTCCCTTGGGATCATAGTCCTCTGCTTTTATACCCATGGCTCATGTTTGAGCTCTAGCTGCTAGAAGCCACCGCAGCCTTCTTTAGCTGCTCTGCAGTAACTATGCATGCATACAGCCTTACTTAACAGTGAGTGTGAGACAACTACCTCGTTCTTCACTGTAGGGCCAGCTTTCTGCAAGCACTACTTGTTTATACGGAGTATTAAAGTTGGTGCACAAGACAGTTGTGCATTTGACAAGTGGTAGCTTGGGATCTGTGCAAGCCAAGGCTGTAGGAGGGCTGGCTGGCACATGTGAAGGGATACCTGTTTTTCTGTCCCTCTGTCATACATGACTGTTGTTTCATTCCCTGATTGCGTCTCCCTTGCTGCTCCGATGGTGCTAACCTATCCCTTGTGGCATCTGCAAATTTTATAAAGCAACCAAATAAACCTTTCCCCTGAGATGGTGTGATAACCTTTTTCAGATATCTAAATTTGAGCTTCCCTTCTACAATATATTGGTTTTGTGTATATTGTGGTTTTAATCCAAATGCCATGTGCCAGTACATTAAATGCTTTACAAAGGCTTATCTACATTAGCACCGATTCCTTCATCAGCCAAATTTGCATTTCGTGAAAAATATAAAATGTATTTGTGTGTAAATGTTCGTAACTGCAAATATTTCTGTTCAAGACAAAGTATATGTGGCTGGTTAGAAAAGCCCGACTCAAAGGCTGTTGGAAAGGGGCAGATATAATGTGTGAGAAAGACTGAACATGCTTTCTTGGAAAATACTCACAGGCCTTGTGGATCTACATTTGCATAACAATCACCTTGTCTAACTACTTTCCAATAATTCGTGTAGAACACAGGGTAATTTTCACTTCAGTGTTCTCTGTATTACTTAATTTGTATGGAAGTCGACAGGATTATATTTTTTAAAGTGCAAATGATTTTCAATGTACTTCACTCTATTTATTTCTGTATTTATTTATATTAGTTTTACTCAAGGACACTTTAAATACTTAGTCACCTTTTTGCAAAAATGAACATCCCTTTTATACATAATTATACCCATTGTACCTAATTGTTATACAGAGCAGCCAAGATTTAAAAGAAAAAAGTGATGATAGGCTAATGTGGAAAGTATCAAAGAAGATCTTCCCGTGTAATCACTTGAATCTGCAGATCCAACCCTTCAAAGGATTCCTATTGATTGTCCAGGGTGGTATATTGGTAAATCTGATTCCCAGCTTACCAGACAGGGCTGCTTCTATGGGGTACTGCTATGTGACCCTTCACATCTGCTCTGTACCGAGTCTCTACAAGCTGTGGATCTGGATCTGTCCCATCAAGCTTCGTGAAGGCACCTATTGCTTGAATAAAGGTAGGTGCAGAGTCCGATTGGTATTGAGCACGGCACAATACCAGCGGGAGGAAAGTAATTCTGCATGGCTGGTTATTTACCTTGCAATTATAAATAGCACTTGCTGTCCTGCATGGCCTTAGTCTACCTTGAAGAAACAAGAAAGGTTTATTGTCTGACAAAAGGGTCTGAAAAACCTTCCTAAAAGGTCCACTTATTTCCGGATGCAGATTAGCTGGAAAAGAGAGAGAGCAAGAAGCATCAGAAACTATTGTGTGTCACACAAACACACAAAAAGGGTTTTCTCTTTCTTAGTTGTCTCACAGGCAGAACTTTGTTCACTTGTAGACGTGGTAGTTCTGTATTGCCTGTATTATGCCAATCGCTTCCTTTGAGAAGCTTCTAAGTCTGTATTTGTTCACCCATACAGTGAATAGTCACGTGGAGCCAGATTTTAAGGTAGTGAATATTGCCACAGCCCCACTGAATCTCTGCTGAAAAGTTCAGAGTTTGCATTGAGCCCGTGCTGATTTTTAACCCAGACATCTTTTTCTTCTCTGTTCCCATGTGTGGAGTGGGAAACAAGCAGTGTGTCAGCAAGCTCAGCCAAGAGCTGGAGTCACTGTGTGGCACAGTCCGTGTCAGCCACGCTCATCTTTTCACAGCTGAGAATTCTGCATAAAAGGCTCTGTCTCCTTCATTACTAATTGCCACGTGTATGACTGAAGCAACCAGCAATGCCACTTCCATGATAGACTCAGTCAACGGGGTCGGTTGTTATGAGATGGCTGGAATTTTGTATCCACTAGAGGTTTGTAGGAAAAGATAATTTCTGAGGATGACTCATGCGGATCTGGCTGCCACTTACTGAAAAATATGTGTGTGTGTAGGATGTAGCAAAAATTAGCTGGATCTACTGGGTAGCAATAGAATTTGTACAGGGAAAAGGCTAAAAAAATGCGAATGACTCTCTCTAGTGACACCCTGAAACGAGGACATTTCAGGGTAACACGGGCAAATGATCTGGTGAAATAAGCTTTTCCCAGGAATCAGTGAGCTGTTAGTACAATCTTCCGGATTTCAATCTGGGGATCCTTATCAGAACTGTGGGCACCCCTTGTGCTGCTTTGCAAATACCCACATGTTTTATGCCGCTCTCAGAAAGGCACAAAAGACTGGGTCAGAGTCATGGTCTGTCCACCTCCAGCCCCTGGGACTGTTGCAGTGAGTCAGAGACACAGTGCTTTGGGAACAGCCTGTGAACCAACCCTGCTTATTAATCATTTTGCTTTTTGCCGTGTTATTTTTAAGCTAGCTCAGTTCCCCAATCCAGGTCGCCAGACAGCTGCCCAAAGACTTTCAGCGGCAGGCCTGAGGGGCAGAAGCAAGTCAGCAGTAGGAGGCAGGGAGAGGAACTGGGAGCTACATCAGCTGGCTCTGCTATTTAAAGGAGTTCTGCATTTCAAAGCAAATCGACGTCTGAACTCTAATAGCAGCCTTGACATTACAACCTGCTGGCTGGTTGGCTCAGCACAGGCATGTGGAAATTTGGACCTGGGCATGTCCATAATGGCAAAAGAAGAAAAGTTTCTTCAGCTTCTGCAGAGTTGAGTACATGCCCAGAGCTGGGAGGCTTTGAAGGAAGTCATACGCTTGTCATGCAGCCACCAGGGCTCCTCGGCTGTCCTTGCTGTGAGCTGGCAAGGGGATGGAAACTGAGAAGGAAGCTGATTTTTTTAAAAGATCCAGAACTCAAGTGCTTAATCAGTTAAATTCCTCACCACGGACAGGCCTGGGAAGATCAGAATATGTAACCTTTGTCAAGGTGAACATTTTGAAAGGACACCTAATCCTTTGGTAAGTTTGTCAGAAGATCTGAAATCCCAGCTTCACAGGCAAAATCTTCACTCCCGTACATCTTCAGAATAAAACACTAATAAATCCTTGTTCTTGTACTACTTCAAAATAAAATATTCTGTCATTAATAGTTGCAGTAAGTGCTTGAAGCACTCTGTGTTTTTAAAATACCACTTAAACTCTTGAGGCTCGGGCAAAGGTAGACTAAGGACGACTCAGAAATTCCTGACTCCTAATGCAGCTCTCAGTCTGTTATTTTAATAGGCTAATATCACAAATAAATTCTCCCTAACAGAGAAGTTGGGGAATATCCCTCTGTCTTGGTTTGTGAATTTCACTAACACATATTTTAAAAGTTATATTCAGGCTTTTGCAGCGTGGTTATCATTCTGGAAACAGCTTAAGTTGGGAAAGTTATTGTTGCAATATTAATTTTCCCATCATCCAGTAAACAAAATAATCCAAGTGCTGTTATGAATAGTTTTAAATTACAAGTGAGTTTAAACTCCAATAAACTGCCTAATCTGAAATCAGTGGCTCTGCTGGGAAACGTGTGCGTCTCATGTAGATAGCACTTGGACAAAAAGGCCAATGATGGGTTTGTTACTTGGAGAAGAAAAAATTCTTTTAAAACATATTTTTTGTTTCCTTCTACTAGTGTTTATAGCTATTAGCACTAACTATGCAAACTAAATCAATATTGTTTCCAGATCATATGCACGGAGTTTTCAAAAATATTCAATTTCTTTTCATCTGAGATTAAGCTGCTGATCTTGTTAAGATGAGTAATAGATGCAAGATATTCTTAATTATTAAATTATGAATTAATTAAGTTACTGCAGGATAAATGAGAAGTGATCATTGTATGGAGAAGTAAACACTGTTGTTGATTTTGGATGAGGCTTGCGGTAACTTATTGCAGTGCTAGCATTGGGAAGTCACTGTCCAGCTCAACACGGTTTCCTGGCTGCCTTCTACTGGTTTTCGTTGAGGGGGTGAAATTAGAAGTCAAAAATGCTGAGTTTATTCACATCTTTGGTATCTCATTAGAGGTACTTAATTGTTTGGAGAAGCTCTGACTAGCTGGTTAATGTGTTTATTCCATGGCGTCTAGCTCCTGTGGACAACTCTCTAGAGCAAAATGAGATTGAAGGTGTTTACAAGAAGTTCAACTGAAAGGACCTCAGTGTTTGAGACTCTCCTGTGGGAATTTATAGCAGGAATCTTCAAAGACAAAAAAAATGAAAGATTTGTAGGTTAAAATGAGCCAACAAACGATCAAAGCTTCTGAGGGTCTCTTGAGTTACTGATTTTCTGGGTTTTTTTCTTAAATATCACAAGCTTACTGCTCCAGGCAGAACTAATTAACTAATGAAGACAGGAGACAATTGCTGAGGAAGGGGTGGAAGATGAAAACTTGTTAAAATTTAACAAGAAGATATCTCTGTTTTATGTAATATCTGTTAAGTTGATCACTTTTAGTGACAGTATCCCAATGGTATTTTTTCCTAATTATGTGGAAATGCCAGGTGCTGTAGGCTATATAGTCTCCTGTTTTGAAGTTCAATCTGTGTTTTTAGCAGTACTAAAGAATTTCTTTTTGCTTGTTCTGTAGGTTAAAGAAGTCTGGCATTCAGACACAGCCTCTGCCAAAAAAGTGCCACATGTTAATTATGCAGCTTTGGTTTTTAAGCCTATTGACTGATTGATAACTTTATGGGTTCAGTGTAGCAAGTGAACTATGTGGTAGAACTTGAGGAAACAGACACTAGGAAACAACCCATAAAGTTATCAGTCAGGCAGTAGGCTTAAAACCCAAAGCTGCATAGTTAAAACGTGGTGCTTCTTTGGCTGAGATGGTTTTGGATATGTGATGAATGGAGATCAGAAAAAAATTAGACAAATCTGTGGTAGAAAATCCCATGGAAAAAACTGTTCCGGATTAAACCACTGTCTTAAAAGAACCTAAAATGTTGATTGCTGGAAGGCCATCACTGGGAAAGCGTCACTATATACTATTTTTGCTCCCCCTTTCCTTCTCCCAAGAGATACTACTAGAGATAGGCTGCTGGAGTAGGTAGGTTAGATAACCTAGTGCTGCTATTCTTCTGTTATGCAATTTAAATTCATTTAGTCATGGACTTAGCTTGTGACTCAAAAAGTCGCAAGTACTATGCAAGGGCAAAGAACAGGAAGATTTGTTCAGTGTTGACTTGTAGTTACTTTTCCACACCTCATTCTACAGTCATAATTTGCCCCTTTCACATCCTGTTATGGGAATGTTTTTCTTTCCTTCCATACTAAAACCTTTAAAATCTCATTTACATACCTGGATCATATTCCTAGTGAAAGTACTGGAAGCATGTATGATTCATGCTTTATATATAACATATGTAACATATATTCCATTAACTTCATGATTCTTCATGTTCCTTCTCAAACACACTTTTTTGCACATCACTGTGCCTCATTGCCACCCAAAATTATCCCTGTAGCTTATTTTTGGAGTTACTTGTATTTTTTTTGTTTTCAAAATATGTAGATATTCTGTAGATAACTGTGTATATGTAGATAACATCTGTACAAAATAATTAGGCATCGTAATGTTAGGCAGCAAGACCAAGCTTTCAACACTAAACTTTTATTGACTTGTAAAATTTAACAGCTGTGATAGCACAGTACATATGTGTGTGTGGGAGGGGGTTCCTGTGAAAGATTACATTATTTTCAGATTAGAAAATCTGAGAAACATCTGGTTAACAAATGACTCCCACAATAGAGTTAGTTCTTCAGCTTCGTTTATCCCTGGCACTAGCTTTAATTGTACTACTAGATATTCCCAGTGCCAGTGAGTCCTCACCAGTTGGTGGTTATAACAGGGAGCTGAGAGCAATGTGGTGAGCAGGTCATAAGGGACACGAGTGTGGGACAGGTGCTGTGGTATGGGAAATGTAAGATATATATATATATCTTACATGATATATGCTTTTCATGGAACAACTTATTAGACGTCTGGTATAATGAGGACCCTGAGTTGTTTACATGGCAGTCAGTGACAGGAAGTCTGTTGACTTAAGAGGAAGAGTCCAAATACCTCATCATGTGTGGGGATATTGCAGACCACGTTGCTCCTGCCTGGTGTCAATAATACCATACAGGCAGCATGAGTCTCCCCTTTTGAGTCTCACAGCAGGGTAATTCCTTCTTTGGCTGGAGTTAATGTCTTGTGCTTCCAGTTTAGTAATTTTAGACTCTCCAGTTGGATAATTAACACATTTAAACCCTGGGAGCCACAGAGCTGCACCCATTTATGGTAGCTGATTTATGCCATTTTCAGCTATGTTGTCCAGGGTGATGGTGACTATATAGCAGCAAGGCTATGGCCATATTACACAACTTGGAAGACTCTATCAGGGTGATATAGTGAACTGTAGGGGAATCTATGTGGCTTCTTTTGCCCTCCTCTTTGCACCGAACGCACACCTCCGCTAAGCCTTCCAGATCTCTTTCTTTGGTTTATGGACATGGTGTCTGATCTTTGATAACCTGATGCACACAAATTGCTCCAACAGTGTAGCTGTGTCTTTTCCCATGACAAGGATGTGTAGATATCCCAGTCTTTGCATTTCAGGCTCTCAGAGCTTTGTTTCTGTTTCACCTTTAACAAACGAGCAAAAGCTTTTGATTGTCTCTTCTAAGCCCCATCAATATGAAGTGTATTTTTCAGCCCGTCATAGTTTCTGTGATCTCTTTGCTCTCTTGTTTCTTTCTTGCTGCTTCTCCAGCATTTTGGTAGCCTTCAAGCACTGTGTAATTTCAGTCATGTGAAATCAGTCTGTGTATAGCAACCAACCAGCTAGACTGGATGGAGGCAACTCCTGCTGTACACAGCAGAAAATAGAGTAACTCTAAGTGCAAAAAGCATTTCAAGTGGCTTAAAAATTGCTTTATTATGAATTATAGACTACTTTTGCTGTGCTGATAATGGGAAACACCATCTACTGTGATTCATTGTAGTCAAGCAGCATTAACTTCAGAGAGAAATGGGACAAAAGGAAAACTGCTCCCTTGGTAATGGGGTATTTTTTGTGGGCAAGCACTGTAGCTATACTAAATTATTTTACTCTGTTCATTCAGATCTGTCCTTCTAGGCCCTTTTGATGTTGAAGTTATATACTATACAGTAAAATGTAAGTTAAAGAGCGTCTGAGTAATCAAAGCACGGAGTAAAAGGTGTTAATCAGAGAATATAATCCTGACACATATTAACAGCTCTTAAACCAGTGAAGTTTAACAGAATAGCAAAAAAACAGAAGTAGCAGAAAAATCTCATTTTTCACAAATGGGGATGAAGGCTTCCTAATGTGTGAAATGGAAGACAGACTCCTTGGGTGCCCTTTTATAAAGGACTGGTAAATTTGGTTACCCAGCTATTTAGCAGAAGAACTTACCTGCTTTTCAACTACCCCTTCTCAGTCTCTTGTCCCACTGACCCCACTAGAAGACCAAGGAGATACATCTCACTAGGCTAAATTTAGTCCTTGTGAATACCTACCTCTGCCACAGATTATCATACTGTATTAATTGAGAATCTGTTTTAGCAGGAAACTCTCTCATTATGAAACATGAATGCTGAGAGGGCATTACAGCTTACTGTTTCGTTTTGGATCTGTGTGTTCAAATTCAATCAGATCGGTATGCCACATGGTGCCATTTAAATTAAATTGAATTAATCAACAGAGTACATTAGCCACATCATTTTAATATTGTCTTGGTAAAATCCTTGGCCTGTAGAAGTCAAGGACAAAACTCCTGGACACGGTGGTGAGATGGCACCATGACATCAGCTCTTCTTCAAAATTAATGCCACAAAATAAGTTGCTTCTTCAAATATTGAATCACTCCATTTGGACAAGCACCCTCCATGTTCTGCTTTCATTCATGGAGCAAAAGTATTCCAGGGTTTACTAATAAGCGTTTAAGATCTGTGTCTCTCTCTATTATTATTTATTTCTCCTGTTGAGAAAGTTTAGTTACTTCATATTTTAGTTCCTCATTTGCGGATTGAGTGACAGCATTTTCCGCCTTAGAGCATGTTCTGAAGATTAAAATTCCAAATTTAAGGAACTCAGGTTCTCCACAAACCATGTCCAAGCATGGGGAAAAAAGGCTAAATTCTTATGTGTATAAACCTGATTAAATTTATTTTTTGGCCTCTATTTGTGTACCTTCTCTCTTTATATATTTTGTTTTGCTTTTCCAATTCCATGAGCAAAACAACAGTGCTAGTTGTCATTAATGTGTCTTGGAAATTGGTCCAGAAACAGTAACATCCCAGAGTCCACTGGTTTTGGCTTGCCTGAACTGAGGGCTGTGTAAGAAAAGGTGAGAGCTCTTAGTGATTTGCAATGCCCAGCTCTAGAGTATTATGATTTTCCTTGGCAATTTCGTTTTCTTTCAAGGGAAAATATGCTCTTTTCACTATGTAGCTGAGAAATTTAAAGTTGTGGCCATTGCTCAGAGCTCTCTTTCCTGAGACATGCATTTTTATTTTAAGTTAATTGATTAGTTATAATGATGGATGATGAGGACAGACTTGGGGTCACAAAGGGCAATTCTAGCCTTGCTGGAGCTGCAGTTTACCATTTATTGGTAAATAAATGGGCAGAACTTTGTCTAATGACTTGAATAAGTATATTAAGAGAAAAGGACATTTACAAAGGATCTTGGGAAAACTGAATTCGGCTTCATTTATCCATATGAGTTAATTTAAATCATGGAGAGGTCTGTATTGAATGATTTAGACATCCCATGGTCTTTTATTTATGAGGTCTGTAGGGTCTATTATATTATCTTATAATTTCCATTTTGCCTCAGGTCAAATGCAGATTTCTATAGTACTTAGAGAACTAATAGTGGGAAAGATTTGTTTCCAGATTAACTAGAGGTGGTGCCACACTAGAGACTGTTATGTTTTATATATGTGAAACTAAGCCTGTAGAACTTTTCTGTTTTCATTTTCTCTCTTCAATGTGCTTTAGTTATTTACGACTTTGTGCCTGAAATTTTGCTATACCCTTGTAAATTACAGAAGTATTTGAGGGGTTATTTTTCCTGTTGGGTAAAACCAGTCATAACTAAAAGGTTTACTTAGCTTGTTTATATCTGGATTCTTTTTTTAAGCTATTTGTACAATTTTGATTTCATTATGGCAGCATATGCTGCATAGTCTGGCAGTACAGATCCACAGGGTTATAGCTGGGCATTATGTAAATACTTTATTTATTTTAATGGGAACATGTTATTTTTTTTAATATGCTTTTAGAGATAAAAGGAAAATTCTCTGAATGTAAATTTGGCTCTGCTGAATAATCCTTTAAAAAGAGTGACTGGAAAGTGACATGTGTACCCTTTTTAACTTGTATAACATTGAAAGCCTTAGAAATTTTAGCATCATTCATGTTAACATATCAAAGTATTGCTGGTTGAACTCAAATCTCTCTGAAATGCTAATCTGCACCCTTAACTGTAGTGG
Source organism: Burhinus oedicnemus (assembly GCA_008921705.1). Lineage (NCBI taxonomy): Eukaryota > Metazoa > Chordata > Aves > Charadriiformes > Burhinidae > Burhinus > Burhinus oedicnemus. Next base: position 1,987,144 of record VFFE01009051.1, read on the forward strand.
AATGAACATACAGATGGTTCTTCTAATTACTTGGAGAAAGAAAAGGGGATGATTTCCTTTAATGATTTCCCCTTCTTTCCAGACTGAAAGCAGTCCCAGCTCTTCCCTCCAGCTAATCTGACGATTAAAAGATGCCTTTGTCTTGCTTTCAGCTATTGAGGTTTCATCACAATTTGTTAAAACTTTCCGTCATGAAGCGAGGTGTGAACCCAGGGCTATGCAGGTTTGGTTCAGAGGTCATGTGAAGGGGAATTATAACCTTGAGTATTTAAAACCAGAAGGGGGTGGGGTGGGGTGGGTGTATTTTCATCAGCTCATGCTATTGCACTGATGGCAAAGATAGGTTTTTAGGATTAAAATAGAAGCTTGAATCTTAGATGCAGAAGGTCATTGATCAGGGAATAGACCCCAGGTATTTAGGCTCCAGATTCATGGTAGCTCCATTTTCCCAAGAATACAAATGAAGAGATTTGAAACACATTTCTAGAGCTGTTGACTTCACTTTGTGGAGTAACAGGTGCTTCAGAGGAACTGGAGAAAAATGGTCTGTGAATAATTTCAAAGCTTTTAATTTTCACTATGGACCGGAGCAAAGGTTGAGATTTTACAAACTCTATCCCGAAAAATGAGATCTGCACACTGTAGAAAGAGCTTGCGTGATCACTGGTCTATTGGCCCACTACCTCTCTGTACCTCTGGATCACGGTGATACAGCTATGAGGGAATCTCTTTCTATTGACAGGGACAGTCTCCAGCCAGGCAGGTCCATGCCAGCTGTTAAAATACGTGGAGGGGCAAACCTCCTGCTGTTAGGGTTCACGTGAAGCTACCTGAGGAGAGAGAAGGTCTTTGTTGAGCCTGGGAGCATAGCTAAGCTGACACAGGTGGCTGAGAAGGGCACATAAACATTACACTGTTTATGGCCTCTGTCTGTCTTCAGACCTCAAAGCACAGTTACATGTCTGCTGCCTTCTTTCAGCTCAGAGCCCTATCCCTTGTGGACTAAGGCTAGTTGGTGTAAACCTGAACAAGACTGGGGAGCAAAAGGGAATGGACTTGGTTTCTTCTGGCTCATGATCTGGATGCACGCAGAGTAGCCTTTTAGCTCTGTTTTGAAGGCTGTAACTCATAGCTTTCCATAGAAAACTATACGTCAATGACAGTGTCATCCCACAACTCATCCAAGTATTTAACTTCATTCAACATCACATCAAGCTGCTACTGTTATTTCAAGACTTAATAGAATTTTATAAATTACCATTTGGTAGTGTATTTTCCAGAATATTCTAGAAGCTCTCATGGGTATTTTTCAATTAAAATACTTAGTGGAGCAACAAAAAAACCCCCAAAAACAAGCAAAAAAAGAAAATAGAATAGCTTAAATAAATATAGCTACTCCATTTCTTCTGAACTTCTGCATATACATCTTACTTAATCACTGCCTATCAACAATGTTTTCTGTTCTGTTTTTGAGGTGCAGCACTTCTCTCCAAGCTATTCAAAAGAAGGGGAGTTGGGTTCATGACTGTAAAAAGACTATTTCAGTGCTCAGAGAGATTAACTGTGAGGGCAGAATTCAGTGGGGGTTTTCCCCTTCATTTTCTATTAACCACAATGTTGTGTAATGTTTTTGCTAAATAAAACCGTAACCAAGCTTAAAAGCTTTTTTTCCTACTGGAACAAAAAATGGAAAACACTACTGATGTAGGATAGAGTTTTGGCTTTTTTGAAACTACAATATTGTGGGCATCTTCAGAAAAGGCTTTGGAGGAGTTTCTTGCCTAGGGCTGTGTATTTTGATTTTGTCTGCTTGAATCTGGGCTTTACAATGTTGGAAAAGAAACAGCAGAAAGGGAGAATGGTTAATCAGAAACTCTTGCCTTACCTTCTTGTTCCTCTGGATTGATGACACCTCATATAGTAATAGGGAAAGGCGGTTTGCCTAGGTAGGATATTAGCAGATCTAGATTCTCTTGTCAGTTCTACCACCAATATCTATCCTGCTCCAGGGTAAAAATTATCCAGTCTTGGCTTCACCCTCCCTAGTGTGGAGATGACAGTGATCTTTGCTTGGTGTCAGAAAGACATGTTCATTATTGCACATAAAATGCTGTGAGATTCTTGGCTTGTTACATTTGCAGTGATTAAGTTGTCTTCTGTTTGGGCAGATCTTACCTTGTTCAATAAGTATTGCTGATTGCATGTCTCTGTGAATACCCGCAGCACTACTAGAGCAATAGGGCTAAAATAACAAGTCCTCTGTAGCATATATCAGCTCACTTCTATAGAGCTTTTTCATTTTACTCTAATGAGAATATGATTCTCATGATTCACTACTACTAGGAATGAAACATCTGAAACATAATACTTCTGTTTCTTAATAAGAGAGCATTATTCTGTTGCCATGGTGAAACAAAATATATGTAAAGTGATGTAAGAAATGTAAACATCTGGGACATGCAAGACCTCACAGGTTTCAGCCAAGCTCTCCTCATGTGTTGTATAACATCAGAAAGTACTGCACTTGAGCCTTTAGTTATTTTGACAGTGCATTGTTTTACTGCAAGTTTTTAGCAAAGCCAACAGAATGTAACATTCCAGGTGTAGGTCCCTGCATGTTTTAGTTAATAAATATGAAAAAACCCACTCATAAAACTGTGGAGTTCACTTGCTTGATGAAACAGTAGCTGCTGGATTGGTGGTAGAGTTGGCATTAGTCATCTAGAAAGGAGGACAGAACCTGCTGTTTAGAAAAAAAAAGGGCAAATTTCTCTGCCTCAAGTAGCATAGCTGAGAACAGTGCAACCACAACAGAGAAGCAGTCATGGGACCACTGTTTGCTATCATTCACCATCAGCAGAGGGTGGACACATCCAGCCCTGAAGCTAGTGACCATGGATAATGGACTTCTAGAAATCATATAAAGTAAAACAGATTTGTTCTATAGAATAAAAATGCCTGTGAAAAATCGAAAAATTCTGGCATAGATATTTATTATAGACATTGCATGTTTAAGTCTTCTAATTGATGGTAGTTTAATCAATGCATGCAGTTGAAAACAAGATCGTTCATAAAATCAGAGCTAAACTGTGACATTTGTTGCTGTTTATCCACTTGACAAAGTCGATACACAATACCAATTCTGCTATCACAAGTGCAGCCACAGAATGAACAAAACAATTCTTGAAGTGGAATGTTAGAGGAAAGCTACTTGGAGACTAAACTGTGAATCTAATAGCAATCAGGTAATGGGATAGTATCCATGGGGAATAATAGGACTGACTAACATGAGCTGAGGAAGTCTACAGATGGGGCTGGATTCCTGCTTGGTAAGATTCATTAAACAGTGGAAGAGTATCCAAAGGAAGGGCTGGAAGAGGTGAGCCAGAAGTAGTTGCAGTAAAGGAAGTATGATTGCCTTTGTGGTTTCAAACTTCTCATATTAGATAAAAAGATGGGGAGAAGCTAACAGAGCTAGAGAGAAGCATTCTAAAGTAACTATGTTAAAGAAAAGGGCAGGGGAGAACCTGGGCAATGTTGAAATCTGCAGCAAAATTCACATTGATTTTCATAAGAAGAGAATCTCAAGTCAGGAGTATTGCCATTTATAACCAGTGCTACACATATCAGAATAACATGAAAGAACAAATAACACAAGTGGTGTGTGGGGGTAAGTCATGGCAGTGGGAGTCATCGTGAAATGATAATTCACCTTCTGTGTTCCTCTAACTTCTTCCACATTAAGCCTTTTCTGCTTCATATTTTGCTCATCTAACAACAGATACCTTTAATGGCTGCTGTGAGTAACACTGTGATGCATGGAAAAATAAGCAGCCAAATCCGGTTATGAAGAGAAATGGAGACAAAGAAAGAGAATAAACCCAGATGTTGAAGCATAGGTAAAATGGATACAATGTACACACACACACACACACACACACAGAGTGAGAGAATAGTCCTGATAGCAAATATATGTCTGTACATTTGGAGGGGGAGGTGACCATAAACCAGCCTGGCTGTGAATAAGCTGAAAATTGTTGTGTTTTTTTTTTTTTTTTAAAATAACTTCCTTAGTCTAAATGGAACTGTGCTGAAAACAGACAGAAGGCTTCATTAGAAGTTATGTTAGGTTGGGGTTTTTTTCCTGATGATGTAGGTTATTAAAGTCCAATCTCTCTTCCCCTCTTTTTTTTCAAATATGAGTTTGCATTAGGGGGCAGAACAACACATTCCAAATAGTGCTCTTATCTCTACATAATGCTATTATGCAAACTATAATCAAACTAGATGACAGTCCTCCAGATAAACCTTTAGTATTAAGAGCTTTCAAAGCTCCAGGGCAGATTGTTGTTAGTGGGATAGTTAATTAACTGGAAGTTGGATTTTATTACCTTACATAAACAACTAAGAACAGCTGGAATGATGTTGGTCCTCTGGGGTTTTTTTCCTTCCTGTTTGACAGATATCAATTGCACTCATTGCCCCATGAAAACAGGAAGTTTACTTATGGCAATGTGGTCACTACAGCACATCAGGTAACAGTTGCTTCTTCTGCCCTTTACCCATCACCAGGGTAGATGGGCACTTTGGGATAATGCAGGAAGCAGGAAATGTTTTTTCCTTCTTTAGCTCTTGGGGAGAAATCCCCTTTGGGCGTAGGGTTCAGCATCACCACTGGCCTGCCCGTTTTTCATGGGTTGCCACCAAGAGTTTTTGAGTGCAAAGTACATTTTGCATGTGGCATGAGAGCTCCCAGGTGCAGGGGGATTTTCTGAGAGTCCTGCCCTTGCTTTTCAGAGGCTGACCTGCCTTGTCACACCGTGGGGACAGAAGCCCATCCTCGGGTGAAGCCGTGACCCCCCGCCCCACCGACTGCCCAGAGCCGGGGCGGGGCGGTGGGGAGAGAGCGCTGTCCCTGGTGCTGCGGGCGCTGTCCGTGGTGCTGCAAGCACCGCGCCCGGTCACCTCTTGACGGGTGGAGCGCCCAGGTGAAGGGAGACTTCTGGTGGTGCTTGCCTCTTGGAAGGTGTTCAAAACCCAGCAGCAGGGGAGTGCAGAGAGGCACTGTTTCTCCGTGGTGCTGTAGAGAAGTGTCACGGACCAGGCAGCATTTTTCCCTGTTTCTCCAAAGACTCAAGCCTCAGCCGTCAGGTTTTCTTGGCAGCCCTCTTCTACACCAGGGCTAAATTGCATGCAGGACCCTGGGGGTATATAGTGACCCCGACTCCTGGATGTTTACATCTGCAGGGAACATTTCTAACACTAAATTTCTCCAGGGCTCAACATTCAATCTGCAGATGTTTCTGGGAGCTAATTCTCACAGTCTGTTCCAGCTTTGGGCATGTATTTGTATTGCACTCTACACCCCTTCAGGGGTTGTGAGCAAAGGAGCAGTACCAGTTTTTCTGGTGGGGATGGGAATTGTTTGATATGATGGATATGCAAATCTGCCTTCATACTTTTCCATTGTAATCCTTCCTTGAAAGAGGAGCCTTTAGATCAAAGACATTCACATACCTTTTCCCAGGTTAGTCCTGACTTAGCCATAAAAAAAAAGTAAGCACACTTTACCCTGATACGTTAGCACTATTGCCTAAAATCATAGCTATAAATGAATAAGGAAACCTCTAGCTCTGATATTTCTAAAGGTTTTGCCCCACTTTTTTTTTCCAGTATTGTATATCCTGTCTATAGGAACTCGGAAGACAGCAACTGTCTCTTACTGTAGTAAGGGTTCTAAGATGACAAGACTTTGTTTCAGTGGTGGTTCTACAGAAGGATTTGTAATACAAATCTTAAATTCTATTGATGTCTGTCCAGACAACTGGGAGATGGTCAGACTTGTTCACCCAGTCCCTATTTTTCAGCAAAACTCTGCTTTCACATGCTCAGTCAAAAAATTCAGCATGAATAGCTCTTGGATCATCATAGCATTTAACTTATTTCTGTGCTTATAAATTTTAAAAAACCCACATCACCCCTCACAACCCCAAAAAACCCTACACCAAAACCTAACACTAAAAAAATCAGGTCAGCTTCTTACTTGGTCATTAATTCCTGTGTGGGTTCACTGGCAAAGGAAATTTTAAGGGGGTGGGGATGTGTGGGAATGAAGCCTGCTTGTATCAGGACTCTGGGTAGCAATCTTGCAGGAAGGCAGGAGCAGAGAAAGAAGAATCAGTGATTGTACTGATAGAAGTGCCTTGGAGATAAAATGTTTTTATGGAGTGACTCTGCTGACCCTGCCTTTCTCCCTACTTTGTAGATCGGCTGCTCTGAGCAGGTGCCAAGATCAGCAACAGTGAAAGTTCATCTGGCAAATATTCAAGTGCTGTTGTGGTTCATTTGCACAGGCATTATTGCACAAATCTTCCCATCAAGGAACCACAAAGAACACTAGAAACATCTTAGGACTTAGTCTCAGCTATGCCCACGTGTGTGGGTGTGCACATATATAAATTCTAATTCTACTTTTTGAACATTATCAATGGGAATACTGTTGAATAAGATGATAGGGAAGTATTTTCAAGTAGGAGCGAGTGAAGTCCAAAGTCTAAACCTGGGTTGATGAAGGATGGAAAGAAGCCTCCTGAAGCCCAAGCCACATGCAAGCAATCATCCCACATGCATGTGATAAATGGACCAAGCTTTCTGTTAAAAGCGGGTGTTTTATCCCCCGTAATACATTGATTGTTCCAAAAGCCAGCACTTCCAAGGGGCAATTTGCTGCCCTCCCACTTAGAAGTGTTCTACTTTCCCTCCTAAATTTGCCCATGGTGAATTTATTCTTTCATTAGTATTGTTCCTTAGCTTAAATATGTCTTTACCTGCCCTGGAGTTTACCATCCTCCCCAGTGTTTTTAAAGAATACAGTGCAATTCTGCTCCAGTGAATAGACACTTATAGCAAGAAAATTGTCCAGAGATTGTAAAAAAGTAGAGGCAAATTTACCCTGGAATCTGTCACAAAGTAGTAGATTTTCTTTTCCTTGCACTTTCAAATGCACTGCCTCCTCTTTTGTATAGCCCTACAACAGAATTTATTCCTTTCTAAGCCATAGTGAAAAAGCTTATTGTCAGGTGACCTTGATGCTGTCTTTTACAAATTTTTCCTCTGTGATGGTATCAAACTTCCTCCCATTCTCCTTGAGTTTTTCCAAGTTTCTCTGTGTAATTTTGCAGTCATCCTGCACATTGTCTCTGATTCCAAACTTGGCAGTTCTATCAAATTCAGTCAGTGTGGTCCTGTATTTTGTGCTAACATGAAAAAAATGAAAAGAGCTACCAAGGCTGATCAATCCCAGGCAAGGTTCTTGAGGAGCATGAATAGTTGCTGTCTTCTGGTCCAGTTCCTTCATAAATGTTGCTGGTTTTGCCTACCTCACAGTTCTTAGGATACTTCCTCTGGTATAGATGATGGTTTCTCATATGCTACCACTCACATGTGTTATGCAAACCCAAACTGACAAGAACTACTACATATCCTACATTGAGAAAACTGAGTTTAATAACATATACATGGAAGGTTAGTTTAACAAAAGCTTCCTTTGGTATCCCATTCTGTCTCCTCTCTCTGTCTTTCCTCTGTCCTTAAATCTGGTCTAAAACTTACTGTAAAACTGCTGTCAGACTAAAGGGCCTACACTTTCTCATCACATCGCCCCCTCTTCCTATGCTTCAGGACAGGTAGTCCATTTGCATTTCTTCAGTCACAGGGTTGTGTTCCCATGCCATAAAGTTAGGAAAAGCCCTTACTTCTCACCCAGCAGTTCCATGTGCCAGTTCTCACAGAACCTGGCAGTGGGGATTAGCTAGCTCCTGACAGTATGATTTTATTCAATTCCACATTTGACTTTTACCTTATTGTGGTGATCGTGACCCAGAACCTTCATTCCCAGGAAACCACCTGTATTTTTCCTCAGATTTTACACTGTTATCTTTATTTTAGAACTAGATCTTTGTTATCTAAGGAACCAGCTCACTTTTCTCATCTCACTTTTCTCAAAAGACTAAGAATTCAGTCCATACAAGGAAGAGTAGAGCCCCAATTCTATATTTGGCATGCAAGCTCAAGCATGTTTTGACTAAAATTCAAGCCTCCTCTTCATTCAAGTTGTTAAGCTCCTCTTCAGCTTAAATGAATTATTTTAAGCTGAATCCTGAGTTTGTCAAAGTTTGGTACCTTGAATTTGAGAAAAGCAACAACAACAACCAAAAAACTCTGAGCGTACCAAACAAAACCCTTAGTTGTAAACATGGTTTTTAGAGTTTAGAGGCTGTGATGTCTCAGTCCGCATCAAGGGCAGACAGCATGCATTTATATGATTAAAGGAGAGAAGGGACAGGCTGACCTGTCTTGAAATTGTAGTGTGATACACAACCTTGTTCCCTAGCTGGTCATAAGAATTTACTAAAGAAACCCCCAGCTCTACTTCATTCGAAATAGGCAAAGTGTCTACTTTTATTGTAGGCTCTGCAAGAACTACCCAATCTGTTCTGCACAGAACGTTCCTGGAAGAATGTGAAAGACTTTTTAAAGGAGTTCTGTGATGCAAAAGAAGTTGTATTTACAGAAAAAGACACATATCAAATAAACAAGAACATAGAAAACTAACACCTGAAACTGTGAGACTTTAATGACAGAAGAAACTTTCTTGGTCTGTAAAGCCTAAATGATAGAAGAGAGGGCCTACTAGCTTAAGAAGTACTGTTGAGCTTTGCAAGTATAGCTCATTCCTGGGTCATGCTGTTTTAGTTAGGAACTACAGGGATGATTAGACATGCACGTAAGGAGCAGTGTTAGTGCTTACAGAGGTTTACCACTCTCAGAAAGTCACACAGCAGCTTACAATGTTTGTACTCAAAGTGTCTGTACAGAGTTGGACAGGTTAGCACAAGAGGTCGTGAAATCTCAGCTGTGAAATGTTTCTGTGAAGTATTGGTCTGGATCTGGATATAACATTTTCCATTGACTCAAGGAAGACCAGGGTTTCAATTAGACACTAATCAGCATTCCTATGTGTGACACCCTTATACACTTGGAATGTCAAAACAGTTCTAATATGATGGTAATGCAGTTTCTGTGACCTTTTCTCTTTTAATGAGAAAATTCTGTGTGTGAAATAGACTTACACTCGGTTCAGGAAGGACTTTGTCATCTAGCCTAGGAAATTCTAAACACGATTAATATTTGCAGTTTTAAAAAGAACAAAGGGGATTTCTTTGGGGTAAAATGCTGAAATACTTTTTCTATTCAAACCCCTATTAAATATTTTCTTTCCAGGTCTTGGCTGTAGACTACAGTTGAACTGAAGAAATTTTCTGCCTGAAGCCAAAACAAACAGAAAATCACTAACAGAAATAGGGTGGGTGACTTCAAACAGAAGATGTACTGGTTACTGGTTTCAGAGGTGAAGAAAATGCGTTTAAAGGTAAGAGAAAATGCAGGAAGATTGCTTGGTACAGCTTGAAATAAAAGAACCTCTAAGGCTACCTACAGGGTTTTGTGACCTGAGCATTAAGGTGACCTTGAAGGCTAGTTTAGGTCATATTTTGTTTGATTTTTATTCTCACATAGCAAAGTATAACACTTTTTCTCATAGGAATACAATGAGGATATCTATTGGATCTACTCTGCAGCTCTTGGGAATGAAATAGAAAAATCATTTCGTTGAAAATGTGATTTTCAATTATTATGTGTGCAATGATATTATCTTGAGGCTTCTTTCCTAGCATAAGCCTGACAATTCCAGTAGGATGTGGGCAGTATGAAGATCATTTACATATGCTCCCAGTTCATTTTTCTGTCTTTTGGCTTATATTAGAAATCATGTCCAAAGCCTACTGAAATCCTACTTCAGTAGGATTTAAATTAGACCATACTTTTATCCCACATTAAGTGAAACAATTGCATTTTGGGGTTTTAGGAATTACTTTAGCAGCATGCTGCTTATAACCAAATACTATGGTTGCACAGGGTGGTGAAAGCAGTAGGAATCCCCTTTCTCCTTGCCTTTTTGCAACCTCTACCCTCAGGTCTCTCTTCTATTCTAGATTTGGGTCTCCAGAGATAAATAGGTTCTATATTCCTCTGGGTCCCATCCAGCTCGGATAGGTGAGATCGGACTCTGAAGTGGCATATAACATCCCTTTTTTGTATGGGTCATGGGTAGGTTACGACACCCATGAAGTGAAGGATGGCACTCCTGAGCAACACAGCTACATGCTTGTTCTCACCTTGGGCTGGAATTATAGCCATATTCCAGTCCATAGCATAATCTAACCGTAAATGCAGCAGCACAGAGTCAGCACTTACTAGGTTTGAAAGCCCATCTGTCATAAGTAGTTGTGGGAGAATGGCTCTGGTCTGAACAAGGGCTACACAAGATTAGCTTCAGTTTTGAGATTAGGGAAAGGATTATGCCACAAATGAAGTCTATTTGGACTTTTGGTTTATGTCAAATTACATCAAATCAAAAGATGGATATGGGTCTGCCCCTAACCTCATAGAATATAATGGGTTAATATTACCTTAGAGTAGTCTAAGTTGCATCTAAATCCCCTGAGTGCCTTGTAAAACCTAGTAATGTTCTCTGCTCTGAAGGATTCAGAAGTCGATAGGCTGTTCCATTTATTTTTTTGTTTCCTTAGCTGGTATAAATGGATGCAGTGGAGTTTCACTATTTTTCACCAACTGAGGTCCTGATCCCAGAAGTGGTTGAAACGGAGGAGAGTTAAGGCGCAATTAGAGTAATAGGTAAGGGCTGGATGGGGATGTCTGCTTAAATGTGTGTTCTTTAAGCACCTATCCTGATTTTTTGCTTTCTAATGTCTGAATCAAACAAAACAAGTATAGACTATTTACAGACTGGTTAGCACTTGTTGTCTGGTACAGAAAAGGTTAAAAAACCTACTGCAGGAATGAAGAAATACCCCAAATATTTTTAGGCAGCTGTAATATTAGAAACAGTTTGCTCTAGTTCACTGCAGGTGAACCCTAACAGCTAAGCTATTCAAATGCTAATATTTCCTTTGAGATGCTCGCATATGTTTACTTTTAAAAACGCGTAAACCCCACTGAAAATACTCACAATGGGTGAGCAAACATTGTGCCACTATTAGAAAATAAATTTAAATAAAATAAGGTGCTTTTCGCTACATGCTAAATGCACATTTTTATTATTAACTTCATTCACTGTGTACGTAGCTGAGTCCCTCTAGTGGCATAAACGTTTATATGGCTTCAGCATGTTATTAAAATTCTATTTTACAGCCACGTTATAGCAGCAAATTCACAGGTAGCTTTTGAACACTCTGAGGACTGTGGCAAAGTGAATCTTGGATTAGATACTGTGCAGGCTAGTGTTAATGAATGTAAATTGATTTTTAGCTGTGAGGGGCAATTATAAATGCACTGGAAGGAGAAGGGAATTTTTGAAAGGACATTCAAGAACTAATTACTATCAGTAAGAAACACGCAAAGAGCAACGTAATACCCAGGACAGCCAATAGGGATAAAAGCTTATACACAAATCTGTCATGACCTAGTAGTGAAGACTGTTCAAAAACACTGGTCTCCACTTAGCTTGTAAATGCGCATCACCCTCTTTCTCACTCATATATTCTCTCTCTCTGACACACACGCACACACACACACACGCTCCTGGATTTGCAGAAGACAGACATCTGGGGCACTTCTTGGCATCCACAAGAAAATCATATGGGATTAAAAAACCAGAGCAGTAAGTACTCACTGCATTAAATGTTTTTTAAGTGGCATGCTGTCAGAACTGAGATTTAATAGTAAATACAGGAGGACTTTAATGGAAATTGGTTGTATTTGATTTTTCTTAGGAATTGCTGAAAGCTGCCTCTCGAGGATTACAACTTCACCTTTTGCTTTTACGGATGCTTGTTTACCATCCTTGTGGTAACCTCCGGACAGCCAGTAATCCATTCATTATCCACACTGATTGCGTACAGGAGTAGTGCAGTGGTAACTACTTCACTCAGCTGACGGCAGACGACAAAAGGAGGGAAATGATGAATTCGGACAATTTAACCTCCCAAAGCTTCCTCTCTGCGATTCATAGCAATGCCAGCAATTTATTCTCAGGGCTCCAGTTTGTTCAGACCTTCAAGCCACTCATCATCCCCTGCTACTCGCTAGTGGTTTTTATTGGTGTCATTGGGAATTACCTTCTCATTTATGTTATCTGCAAGACAAAAAAAATGCATAATGTCACCAACTTTCTGGTAGGCAATCTGGCTTTCTCAGACATGCTCATGTGTGCAACCTGTGTACCCCTGACACTCGCGTATGCCTTTGAGCCCAGAGGATGGGTGTACGGGCGTTTCATGTGCTACTTTGTTTTCCTGATGCAACCGGTCACTGTGTTTGTGTCTGTCTTTACCCTGACTGTCATAGCTGTGGATAGATACTATGCCATGGTGTACCCATTCCGCAGGAGGCTCACAATCCCTATTTGTGCTTATATCCTGGCTGCTATTTGGCTGCTGAGCTGTACCTTGGCTGCCCCAGCCTTGGTCCACACTTACCATGCAGAGTTCCCAGAACTGGACTTCTCCATCTGCGAGGAGTTTTGGTTCCACATGAAAAGAGATCGCTTAGCTTATGCCTACAGCACTCTCATCATCACCTACGTACTGCCTTTGGCTGTCATCTCCCTGTCCTACCTGAGAATCTCGGTCAAACTGAAAAACCGTGTGGTCCCAGGCAATGTCACCCAGGGCCAAGCCGAGTGGGACCGAGCAAGGAGGAGAAAGACTTTTCGCTTGCTAGTCTTAGTGGTGGCAGCTTTTGGAGTCTGTTGGCTGCCTCTGCACATCTTCAACATGATAAAGGACATAGACATCAGCTTGATTGACAAGCAGTACTTCAATTTCATCCAGCTGCTGTGCCACTGGTTTGCAATGATGTCTGCTTGTACCAATGCCTTCCTCTATGCCTGGCTCCATGACAGCTTCAGGGGAGAGCTGAAGAAAATGTTTGCCTGGAGAAAGAAGAAAATTGGACCCACTACAAATTGCATCATGGCCAGTGTAGTGCTGTAAATGAGAGCTGGTGGGAGTGCACTTCCTTCCTATGGTAGCACTGTAAGTCTTTTCCACTCTTAATTAGGCCTGATTCCTGACATTTGTCCTCAGGGCTCAATTATAACAACACAAGTCCCATGTTTATCTTCCCCAGCACCTCTGCCCCTGCTGGAGAAGAAGAGGCAGACATTGAGTCCCAGAAATGTCTTTACTTCTTTGACAGGAGTTTGAGGCCAGGGAGATGTTAGCACAATAAGATACCCTTATGTGAACTACAGGGATCCCTCCTATCTGTTTTGGATATTGCTGGCAGTACAGACATGGGATTTGGGGACAGGGAGAAGCAAGGATGACTATAAGACCTAAATATCTCTGTGATGAAGTGCTTTGGATTGGGTAAAAATTAAATCTGCATCTCTACCCAGACTTCAGTCCTTAGCACAGGATCCAGGGTGGAGGACTGACAATGTTCATATAGTCCTCTTGGGTTAGGGCCATGCTGAAGAATAGCCTAAGGCTCTCTGAAATGCCCTTCCTGAGCAGCTGTCTCAGCTGTGGGCAGGAAACCAGGTTGGTAGGAGCTGCTTTGAGCCTCCCTCTGCCAGCTGAGTTGTGCTGGCAGCAGTAGTGTGCAGGAGGCTTCCCACTCCTGAGGGTGCAAGTGGTATGTGGGGTGATGGCATCAGCTCACCTGCATTCCCTCCGAGCGCCTCTGTACAAGACAACCGGTTTGCTGCGTGCCCAGGGACCCACGCATGGATGAGGGCTCTGCGGTGCTTGGTGGGGTGTGCTGTGTCTGTCCTGCACAGTTTCCTTCCTCACTGCCGTTTTCTCCTTGCTGCTGGCCAAGTGGGTGGAAGAGCAGCCTTTGCAGCAGGGCTGCTTGCCTGCCTGCCACCGCCAACCCCATTGGGCAGGATTCTGTGCTTTAGGCTTTTTGAACCCAGCATCATGATGCAAACCTCCTGAGTCCCGTGAACCTGCAGCACAGCATGTAGCAGGGGGAGATGCAGTATTGTGAGAGGGGAAATAAAACCAGAGTGATGGTGTTTCTGTGAGGTGCAACTGCGACGCAGCGTGCGACAGCCTGTTTGGTGGATTTGCTGGTGCTGTCACCAAGGATGGACAGACTGGAAACATAACGTGTGGTGGAAACTCATCCAGATAAGGGGACATTAAGACATATCACCACTTTACTGACATTGAATTGTGTTCCTGCCATTGTCTCATGTAACCCCAATTTGCTGACCCTACCGCAAGGCAGCTGCGTTCCCAGCCAGAGGAGTGGACGTCATCGTAGACTTGTCAGTGTTGAGATGTTTTCTGCTCATTCCTTGAGGAACTGATTTTGACCTGTGGCAATGCTGCCATCAGCTTTGATCTCCAGAGACAGCCAGAGACCTTGATACTGTCTTCAGGAGCACTTCTGGAGGTGTCTGTTAAGAGACAGTGGGCGGAAGGGGCTGTTGACATTGAGCCGTGTATGAGCATTGTGTGACCAGTCAAAGACAGACCTGTCAAACGGAGCAGAGTGGCAAGTGCTCTTATTTGAAGGAGTCTTTTGGGAAGAAACAATTTCCTTTGACATTCACCTTTCAATTGAATGAAGGAGTTAGAAGCTATAATCAACCTAATGGTTTCTAGTTTCTTCCTCCGTCTATCTGAACTGAAAATATCTGAGATAAGAGATAAGAGTAAGGAAAAAGTTCTGAAAGCAGACATTGTTTCTGTAGAGGTTTCTTCCAGCCTGCGGAGCCAGAATCTGGGATGGTACAAGGAACTGATTGATACTGAGCTGAGATCAGCTAGAGAAGCAGCGCAATCCAGGGGCAGTTTTGGCCATGGTCAGCAAGGGCATCTATCCGACCGCAACCCCCCATGGCCAGAAACGTACGGGCTGCGAGGCACTGCAAACGGACAAGGAGGGAGAGGGAAGAAAGAGAGGGTGGTTTCTCTAGTTTGTAAATGTACTCCTACTGTGCAACTGTGAATATCGTTTTGCTCATCAGCATTCAGTAAGCTAATCTGGTTAAAAAAATACACAGATGCATATGCACACACTGGGAAAAGCATTGGAAAAACATGAAATCCCTTCTCACAAATTTCCTTAGAATTTCAAGCTGTTCTGCTGCTAGTAATGAGGAAGTTGATATTGGAAGCTGATTACAGAGACAGTGAATCAAGGAAAGTCCTTTTAAAGTGGGTATTACATGCATTCACTCTGTGATGAAGTGTATCTGCTTTGCTTACCTTGATTTAAAGATTTGAATGACTTATTAAAGAACGTTTTGCTTTTGCTGAATTTTAGGAAATTGTTTTTTCTTCAAGCTAAATGTAAGAAGTTACTGGAATAACTGGTGATTTTGAAAAGGGTAAAAAACCCTTCCAAACAAACCAGTCAAATTTTATAAACTTTTCAGCTTGTGTTTCAGGGCTCTTTTGAAGAGATCAGAGAGTAGGACACTGAGAGAGCACTGAAATAACATTGCAAAAAGCAGTCTTAAATAACAACAAAATCCTGATTTTTAGACAATTTTCTTCTGTGGAATTATGTTACTTCAAGCTGTTAATTTGTCAGTTTTTAAAGACTAATTAGCATTGAGATGGCCCATAATGTTTACAATCTTGCACACTAAATACAGACACTGCTGTAATCCAGAGTGATCCAAAGCCCAGTGGAGTAACTGGGAAGACTCTTGTTAACACAGCGGGCCTGGGATCATTTCCTTCTTACACATCATGTTTTTACACTCATTTGCCGGCACTGCAGTTTGGTTTATTAACGGTCTCTTGGATGTTAGTGACTGCAGATGGCTGCTGCAGAGAGCTGCACGGAGCAAACAAGAGGGATTTCTCCCTATATTTTTTTTTCTTTTTTTTTTTCCCCTTGAGACAGAAATAAATGGCTGTTCGCACAGTGACGGATGCACTGGGAACATCTCGCTACCAGCAGCCCCTGGAGCTGCAGTTACAGCAGTGCCAAGGTCTGTCATCTCAAGGAGGTGCACAGGAATGCCCAGCACGGGAAGCACCCTTGTTTAAGTGCTGGTTTAACCTGTACATGCCTTGAATCTTTCAGGACTTGCATTTACAGCAGAAAGCTCAGAGCTTGCCCCTTCCTTCAAGCCCTTCTCAGGACTAAGTTTTGCAGATGTGTTCCCCAGTCATGGGGTCCTGAAGCTCCTTCTCTCTTCTCAGCAGCTCTCTTGGCTCACCTCAGTGGTCCTGCAAGGCCATTTTTCCAGGCTTTTCCTGCACGATGCACAAAGGAGGTCCAGTGCTCAGCTGGAGGGCTGGGGGTCCTGCAGGCTGGTGGGGATGGAGGCACAGCCACATTTGCTCAGCCCCACCTCTGAATCGAGCCCCAAGAATCTCTGCTCAATGTAATTACTGTTTTCTCTGATATCCAGAGTAATAAACAATAATAAGATTTAAAGTCATGTTGGTACGCTTCTTTAATCCAGTTATGCAAATAATTATATTCAAAACCACCCTATGAAATGTGTGCGCTAATCTCCACCCCTCTCCAGGGAACTGCTGTGGTTCTCTGAGGGACCAGGCCTCATCACTGCAGTATTTTTGGTGGTATAATTTTTAATTACAGTTTAAGAAATCATTGCATGCTTTGATTTTATAAAGTAGCCTGGTTCAAAATTCGGTGAACCTATTAACTTTCCCTGTAGGGGTTTTAGTTGTTGTTTCTTGCTTACATGCGAATCCAAGGACTCGCACACTGCAGGACAACGGCTCTGCAGGGACGGAGCAGGGTTTGTGTCTGAGCTGAGGTATGGCAGAACGTTATATGCTCCTCGTCTGCTGGATTGCAGTCCAGTCGACCCAGATGTTAAGCATTTTATAGGAGCAAGTACATGCTATTTATGATGGCTCCTCGGATTGTCCCTAAAAGCCAGTCTCCGGTAAACATTCCTAGGTGTACTGTGGAGTTTGTACACATGCTCTGTGCTGGTGTTTTCAGGTAGATATCAAATGCAGTAGCCAGCAAGTGGGTTATCAGAGCATGGTGAATCTTGGGCTTTGGAAATGGAGGGCCTACTTAGGACCACACTTACTCATTGTAAAAATCATCTTCAGAAGCTTGTTTTGTTCTTGTATCGTAGGAGAAGGATCCGGGGACACCTTATAGCAGCCTTCCAGTACTTAAGGTGGCCTACAAGAAAGCTGGAGAGGGATTTTTTACGAGGGCATGTAGTGGTAGTACAAGGGGTAATGGCTTCAAACTGGAAGAGTGTAGATTTAGATTAGGTATGAGGAAGAAATTATTCACTCTGAGGGTGGTAAGACACTGGAACAGGTTGCCCAGGGAAATTGTGGAGGCCCCATCCCTGGAAGCGTTCAAGGCCAGGCTGGATGGGGCTTGGAGCAACCTGGTCTAGTGGGAGGTGTCCCTGCCCATGGCAGGGGAGCTGGAACTAGATGATCTTTAAGGTCCCTTCCAATCCAAACCATTCTATGATTCTGTGATCTGGGAGATTTCACTGGGGCCAAGCCACTACAGCTCAGATGGCTCTGCATATCTTAAACGTGGAGATTAATAGACATATAGAAGGAGTTGATGGGGAGAGGCAGGGGACAGTGAGATGTCTTCACTTAAAGTGAAGAGCACAGATTTCAATATCATGAATCACAATTTGAAGCTATTCTGCATAGTTGTTGGAAGGACTCACAGAGCATCATTCTAGCAAATACACTGTATTTCCAATGTTTATAGATGCAGAAATGCTTGATCAAACATAAGCTACTCCCTACGGTCAAACATGGGATTGGTATTAAAAAGCAACGTACTTATGAAACACATAAAAAAGTAAATCAGTATTTGATTAGGAATTAAACCCCAGATTAGATAGTGAACAAAGGTCACCAAATCTGAAATCAGGCAACCAAAGGAAAGCAACAGTTAATCAAACCCCAGTTAGCGTCAGTTAGTTTCCCTCACCTTGAAAATGGCAGCTCAGAACAGTGACCAAAGACTAACTGGTTTGTGCAATGCATTGTTTTAAATAAATTTTCCTTATACTTGGATGAAGGAAACTGTGAGAGCTGTATTTGTATCATATTTGGTGACTGACAGTTTATCTGGGATGGGCAAAAGCAGATCCTGCCATAAGGCCATTACTCACCGGAGGATGGCGAGTTCTTCCCAGATGACAGATAGAGTGGGAAAAGCTGGTATTTTTCATACCAGCTGAACAACAGATGTTCTGTACAGTTTTAATTAAGTGAATCTTGCTTGTTGAGGTGTCACTGGTGAGTTATAATTAGATGTCTAAGATTATGCAGGGTACAGATATAAGCTGCAGCTGGGGAAAAAAAAATGCCAAATTGGACAGAACTGTACAATTCATCCATCAATCTACCCACCAGATGAGAAGAGGGCAGAGAGAAAAACAACACGCTGGTGGTAAAGCCGCTGCTGTCTTTGCCACTTCTGCATGAAGAAACACGATACAAATTTTTACCTCCAGCCCACACCTCTCACTGCCCACTATCTTTTGCTTTTCCAGAAAAAATAGTCACATTCCTCCTACTTCCCCTGGAGAAAAGCTTGCTCAAGGGTCAAAGCAAATATTTTTGCCTCACAGAAATCAGGCAAGCTTTCTAAAGTGGAGCTTGCTCTCTTCTCTCTTAAAATTCTTTCTCCGAGCAGAAACAGCCAGTCGTGCCTGGCACACCGTCTCTGTATGCAGCTGTTTGCTGTGCACATCTGCAGCTGGCAGGAGCAAAGCCAGCCTGCCTGCCACTTGGAGCACCGGCTTCTGTGGTCGCATCAAGTAAATACCCCTCCCCATACACAGCGACCTCATTCTGGGTCAAAACCATTGCTAACTTGCGCCCCTTGTACCTGATTTCCCTCCACATCAACAAGAGTTTGCTTTACTGAGAGTCCCAGAGAGCAACTGCAGATGCATCAGGGGTACCCTGCCCATACGAGTGGGACCTTTCCTTCAGAAATCGTTATCATATTCTGGGTTTCAAGAGCAGGTTTCAAGTACGTTCTTACCCTGTACCGATATAACCAGATGGGGCAGGCTTTCCCCAGGTTGATTTCAATCAAATTTTGTACACGTTTCTCTGCTCCCTGCTCTCCCACTCCTCCTCCAGACTTTTGAAATCATTGATCAACTAGTCAGTAGAAGCAGGAGCCTCAAGAATGTTGAGATCCTAGTAGCTATCTGAAATTAGGAAGACTACTAACATTTTCTTGGGGGTCCCCAGGGAAGGAAAAGACATCTAAGTGCTCTCTCCTTTAGGGACCCACCTGGAATCACACAGGGGTGGTGTAAATGGTTCAGAACTAGTTATGAGATGGCCGGGCTGCCTCCCTACAGGACAAAAAGTGAGGGGTTAAGGGCATGAAGCTCAAATATATGTCATTGGGAGATATGTCCCTTTGGGATCTAAAAATCTACTCTCTTTGCCAAGAAGCTGATAAGATTGAGTTTCTTGCCTGTTGTTGCTTACTTTTCCTTTCTACAGCCTGCTTTGTCAAACTAAGTTAATGAAGCTAGTAACTGATATAAATAATAAAGCACACACTCAGGAGCTCCCTGCTTTGTGTCTCCAACCTGTTGGAAATCAATTTGGGATCACTGCTATCTATTTGAAGCTGACTGGGCTCTCTGTTTTTTGCATCTTGTTTACGTTAATTATCACCATTACATTGTAATTTCCTTGTGTTTTTTTTTCTCTGCAGGAAACACACAAAAGGAGACGATGGCTTTAATCCCTACGTCTAGATCTCCTACAATGCCTACGTTCCCATCAGGCGCTGGAGATGTTGCTTCAGCAGTTAGCAGGGCTGCAAAGAGAAGTTTGCTGCTTTCCAGCGTAGCGATGAGATCTGCCTCTCCTGCTGAGCGCAGTTCTTGGTTTCCCGATAACATGCTGGAAAGGCAGCCTGTGGCTCACAGCAGCAGGAGGGGGTTTGGTGCTGTGGTCTATGAGAGCCTGGCGATGTGTGTGGTGCTGAGGGTCGCTCCTACTCGGCTCAGGATCCCCCCAGGAACATCACCAACAGTGATGTGCTTGGCTGGAGGCAGCTGGTGCTCCTGTGAGGCCGGACAGCATGTTGTCGGTCTGTCTATGGTTTCTTAGTCACAGGCAGTTGTGGTCAGCGATCCCATCACACCCATGACAAAACAGGCCAACACTCTAGTGAAAATGTGACCACCAGACAACACGGTAGCTGTGATCCACTGTCACAGGCTGCCATCAGTCACAGCTCAGGTTTGTGCGACCAGCTGCTTTTGGGAGTGGGAAGGCAAAGCAACGCACTGTATTGTAAAAAAAGCCTGTTTGGGGCTTGTGGAGGCAGGGCAAGAAAAAAAAAGAAAAAAAAATATTTCTGGACTTCAAGCAAACTATAACCATCCAAAGGCTAAATCTATAATCACCCAGAGGCTGTGTTTCTGTATGGATGTAGGAGTTACTCAGGTCTTCTTGTGAGTGTGGTCCCTCACTTGCAGCGTGCCAGTTCAGTGCATTGGCTTTATTGCATCTTCCCTCCCGTTCCTCAGCCATACGGTGAGCTTGAGTAGGGGCAAGCCAGGTGTACGCACAAACCACCGGTGTGCAGTCCGCGGATGCAGAGCCGTTAGTGTGTGGCCCAGAGACAGATGGGTCGAGGACAGATGCACTTGTGAAAGGGTTCTTTTTAATAAAAATAATTGAAAGGTTGGGGATGGGGTTCTGAGACAAGCAACCAACCCACTCCTCCGCAACTGAATGCAACTCTGGAGGAAGCAAGATGAAAATAATCCAAATATCATGGGCAAGAGTTAGCTATGAGCTACATCACCACTTCGAAATTACTTTCTGAGTCACGATGTACAAAGTATTTCAAATCATTAAGAAGACAAAACCTTCAACATTCAGCTTTGGAATGATTTCCCTTCAATTATTGGATCCTTTTAAAATTCAACATCTGTTGTTAATATGCATAACTTAAAAAAATTAAAAATAAATTTGAAACCATCTGAAGCACTAGACACAGCATATGGCAGACCTGTTTAATCTTAACAGGTTAATAATATTATCATTGTGAATCACTTCTTCATTAAAACATTTATTCATGTCTGTTGTAGAAAATAATGTTTATTTGTAAAAGCCTTTTGTACCACCCATGCAATTGTCAGTTGTCACAGCTAATTCTAAATTGTTTTGACAGTACCTTCTCTTGGAAAATTGCCATGGACTGAGGATAGACGTGCAAATCATCACTGGTCAAATGAAGTTCTAGCAACATCGCCAACAAAGTGCAAGGAAACCTTTGAGCAACTATGTTTTGCTTTAGTTACAAAAAGATGGTTTTCTTTATTTTTAAGGCATTGTGGAATGCACACTTCCAAACACTTCTCACCCCCAAAAAGTTGTATACAGGCTCCAACAAGATTATTATGCTTTCATAGTTCATAATGTTCTTCCCTTATTGCTACATGAAGAAATATGTTTTCCCATGAAACAGTTTAAAATGGCACTATCCACCTGTAAATGCTGCTGACTAGGGATCAGGTTAGGACATAAAAGACAGGTCAAACTTCAGAAGCCGGGATTAAAAACCAGACTGCCCATACCCTGAAGTCATTAAATTATTGGATACAGGCAACTGTGCACTGAAAAGCTTTCTTTCAATCATTTACTGAGAAGAAGATTTACCTCTTCCTCCCACATATTTAAGGAAAAATGCTTGATTTTCAGCATACTAACTTTCATGCAGAGACATCTCCCTTTGGCCCAGTATGAGGCACCCAATCGCAGAGATGCAGGGTTTGAAAACACATCTTCACTTTGCATCCTCAGTGGTGGCTGTCAGCTGGTTCAGCTCAGAGAGCAACTGAAGAATGCACATTAGCATTCAACATTTCTCCCAGTGCATTGTACAAACAATCTGCCTGGGATGCTCTCAATGCTCCTATGTATTCACCCAGTCTTATAAAGCTTTAATCTGATTTGTGAGTTTATTCCAAATCTGCTTTCCAAGGGTTTAAACAGGAGTGGTAAAGTAACCAAGAACCCTAGGTTAAATATCTTTTCTATACATGTGAAATTTATTATCAATTTACTCATTATCAAGTTAACAACAACAACAAAAAAAAACCCACCCCAAAAAACCCCCATACCCCAACATGTTAAAGGAATGGATTAACATAAAAAATAAGTCTTTCTTAAAATGCCTTGATTCCTAGGGATTAGGTAACTTTTAAAAGGGGTAGAAGATGTTTTAGTGTTTGCCCACTGTTGAAGAAGGTATATGCAAGTGAAACATTTGGTAGCTTTCTATACCATTATGGGTTTGCTGAGTGATCAGAAAAGCATGGGAGATTTAAGGGCAATAGGAAAACACACAGGATTTTTAGTGTTAAAATGAATTAGCTGGACGAGCTGGATCTACAATATGTTCAGCAAACACAGCCTAATTTACAGTGCTAGCTATGCTGGAAATAGAGATAATTAGGCAAGCACTTTTACTTCCAGTTCTAACATGAGGTATTTGAAAACAGGGGTGGAAGGTGGGTTGGGAGAAGGCCAGACTGGTACATAAATAGTCTTAGAAATTTTGACAGCAGTGAACAAAAACTAAATGGAAAGTGTCAGTACAGCTTTCTAAATCTGAAGCTATTCGCATTCAAATATCGAGACTTGAGGAGATGGATAAAAGTGATGATAAAATTTTTGCAATTCACCTATTTAAAAATAGTTGCAAGAATAGCAAGCCCTACAGTTTACCCTAAATTGCAGATGTTTGAAACATGGATTTGACCTTTTATTGCAGGAAGTCTAACCTTTGATGACTGTCTTTGTATTATTTCTTCTTAGACGGAGCCCAGAGACTTAACCAAGCCACTATGATTTTCTGCTGTAGATAACAGTTCCAAAATTAGCTTTGAGGTGTCTCTCCACAAGACTTTTTAATTTAACATTCACAGCATAACCAGAGGATAGAAAACAGCAAGTCGTGTAAGTAGAAACTCTTGCTGATGCCCCATTTACAGTAACTAAACATTTTTAAAACCAAAAGAAATGTCAGAGGACTGTTGGAAGCTTTGAAGTACTCTGTTTAATCTTTGCATAGCTAGTGGTGTTTTCTGTGAAACCACAATTCTTGTGACCTGGAATTTATGCCTTCTGGGTTTGGTCTAGGCAGCCCCAGAGCGCTGGTGTTTCTAGGGAGAGCAACACTCTTTTAGAAAATATTTTGTCCTTGTGAGATGGATACTGCCACTTTTAATCACTATGACATGTTTCAGTAACTGCTGAAACACAACAAGGAAGACTTTACTTACAACAAAATATGGAGAGTCCAGCTATGCAGAAGCATGCTAATTTCTTTTATTAATGGCTAGGAATCCAGCAGACACCTATTATCCACTGAATCTCAGTCCTGCATACGTATTTCCCCATAAGCGCTAATTAGCCATTTGAGAATCCACCAGAGAGCAATAGTTTTGTTTAGGTCAGAATAAGCAGCAGTGTGGATAAGCCGTCACTGAAAGCTGTGTCACATCTGAAAAGCAGAGAGAAGCCTAAAAGGAACCTCTAACGCCTCTACGATTCAGAGCACTTAAGCACTGTGATATGTCTGGTTTTAAATATCTCTTTCTTGTTCTGAAATATATTTGGACAAACTGTCCGAACGGAAGAGGAGGAAATACAAGTTACTCCTCCATGATTACATGGAGTACCACCAGCTAGAGTCGCACTCCAGGCTGCTCTCAGGCACCGGAGAAGCTTAGTCCCACCTCCATCCATATGAGCGGTAGGCTTGATTTCACATCAGCAGAACATGAATTTTGCAAGGGGCCCCTACCTTTCCTTTCTCCTGCTCTACGCTAGCAGAAGGAAAATATAATACAAGTGAACTTCCAACCTGTTTGTTTCCTGTTCTATATCATTCCAGTGTTCCTTTTTTTTTTTTTCTACAGAAGATCAGACACCCTGATGATGCAGCAATCAATACCCTCCTCCATGCATATTGTTCAGTTTTTAATAAATGGATGAGTCCAAGATCTGAGATATCTCCTCCTAACAGGCAGGTGTAAGATTGGAGTTCACGAGGCACAAACCATAAAGCAGAGCACAAGTGTACATAATTACCACCCTAATCCAGAGCCGAAACAAAACTCTACATTGGAGCTAGTCAGTATATCAAGTACCACCTCTTCACAGGAAACTAATATCAGCTTCCCTTCAATGTTCAGCATTAATAAATTTAATAAAATGGCTAGATCTTTACTCACCAAAGTATCTTCATAAGTTATTCTTTGTTTCCCTGGAACCTGCTAATCAGCTGTTTTCTCACTAATTGTTTCTACATTAGAGAAACAAATCCTGTTTTCCCTACCCTCCAGCAAACCTCACATCCCTTTTCCTAAGAGGAGTCGTCATCTTGATGAACATGGTGTCCTCCCACCACCATCAGTTGGCCCTCCAGCACCTGCCCCAGCCCAGCAGGCAGAGCCTTTAAACAGGGCACACAGAGACCCCATGGAGAACACTGGCAGTGTTGCTGGAGGCTGGGTTGGATGGGAGTGATCTATAGATAGTTCTAGCTTACTAAACAACAAGTTTTACAGGGTCATGTTCTTAGTAGATACTATTACATGAAGTCAGGTGAAACCCGCATATGCAAGAGGGCAATTAGTGTAACTATCTGATACTAATAGAGAAGCCTATTAAAACTAAAAAAAACAAAACAAAAAACAAATGAAAACAACCTCCTAATCTGTTAAGAAAATAAATACTGAAGGGCATGAATGAAAATTTATTAAAAAGTTTTGTTGGGGCATGAAGGAATTCAGGTTTTACTTCATTGTAGACCTTCTGGTTCTACTGGAGTGCTAAAATGTTGTCCCCCAGTTGTTATATTCTTTCTAAGAAACTTTATCTTCTAATTTTAATTGCTGTCTATTTTTACAGGAGACAATGACAGCCAGTCTTCTTGGTGCCTGCTGATCCTGGGGCTGTCTGGAGGAAGGAGGAGGACGGATCAGCACAATCAGTACAAAGCTAGACTCGTTCTTACTTAAAACTGGCTTTTGCTCTGGAGTCTGTGCCAGCAATAAGCAAGAGCTCAGTTTAACACCAGCACTAACACTAGGTGTTAGCTTCCTTTTTAGCCAGTAGAGTAAATATAAGACCAATGACCTCTTGGTGGCAAGCAAGAGTAGGACGTGGGTGGTGAGCAGCAAAGCCCCAGGGGCTAGTGAGCACCAGCTCTCTCTATACGCAATCTTTGCTCTGCAGCGGTGGTAGACGCTCGCTGGTCATCCACGCAGGGGTTTGTGTGCTGCCAGCGGGCTTTGGCACGTGTCTGTTCGTACAGCTACTCTCACTGCTTGGGGAACTGAAAATCTAGCTGGTGCAGTTAAACATCAAGCACCCTGCGGTGCTGGTGACTGGAGCTTACTGGCCTGGTCTGAGCTGCGTTCTCGGGGGTACCTTGTTGTCCAAGCAGGGTGTGAGTTGCTTCAGCCACTCATTGCCGGTCAGCATGGGCTGAGGTTCCGTTGCTGGAGACCAGCCTTACTCCGAGGAGGCGTGCTACCACCATACATGCCACCTCTACTCCCAGCACAATCACACACCTGACACCAGGTGAGACCAGTTATCCCAGACAGATACCTGGCCTTTCATAGTTTCTTAGGATGGCACTAGAGAAGGTCTCCAGGAAGGAGGACAAATGATGGTGTCTCAGGGTTGTTGAGACAATATTTGCTTACAAAATTACAAGAAGTCTCTCCTGTCTGGTTTCTTTTACCTTGGAGGGTGGACAGAGTTGTGACAACACATTCACTGTGCATCCAGGTTTTGTGATGGTCTTTTTTTACAGGCCATCCCCGCAAGCCCAGGTTGTTCCAGTGTTGACTTCCAGGTGTCAGCCTTGGACCTGTGCACCATCTAAATTCATAGGGATGTCTTGCTCTGGAATACTGGGCTGGGGCATGAGCCTTTTCACAGACTTCAGATTTCATCCTCATGGTTTTATCAACCCCATTTTTGTTCCAAATGGGTCTCTTGCTCCTATTGATATTATCTATTTCCTCTTTCACTAACCACTCAAAGCGGACAATTTGAAGATCACCTTAACTTCAGACCACGTAGTACGTCTTCTGTTTGCAAATCTTTTCAACTTGTGTAAAAAGCTGCAGCATAACACGGTCCTGATGCTGCACAAGCTGGCACGCAGCCTCCCATCCGTACGCCTATGAACTGTCTGAGCAAGAAGACAAATCAATACTAATTAACGGTCCCCTGGAAAGTAAATGATTGTTCACAGTGTGCAATGTAGCAAGGAATCCTGTAGGCTATTTTTGCCTTTGATTTATCACACCATATAAGCAAGGGTTTATACATGTAGCCTGGAACCTAGAATCTGTTGCTGATAAAGGTCACAGCTTCTGTTGAGATAAAAGGAGCCCACAGACCTGGGAGAAGAGCTGGGGGTTTTTTACTTCCATGGATGCAGCAGATAAGAGTGACCATTTCAGCTGTCTAGTTCCTAATTTACAGCAGCTCCTGAGGACTGGAACATACAGAAAAATATTCAAGAGCTCAAGTATTTTGTGGAGTACCTGTATTGACCTCCCATTTCCTGCAGAAAGGATGTTTTTCTGATATTTAGCCTTTCTCCCTAGCAGACAGAGCTAGAACAAGACAGCTAGGATAAGAGAAAATCATATTAAAAATCAGAAATTTTGGCTAGTGAAGGTTGCCTCTCGCAATCTACAGCAGGAAGGTCTGTTTTCTTGCGCCTGTGCTGAAAGGTTTATGAATGTGCTGAATCAATTGATACTGCTCCGACTTCATGTGCAACTCAGAGGGAAGGTTCAACAGTGGCTAGTTGTAGGAAAAGGATTTTTAAAATGTGTCAGGCCTTTTCGTTACAGATGGTCACTTAGCAATTGCAGCTTTTGGGAAATGAGTTAGTACCATTAGCGGAGGCAGGTTCTTCCTTTATTGCAGTCTCTTCCAGTAAGGTTTGTTCTCACAGAACATGAGCAATTTTGTTTAATTGCTCTGTGAGAGTACATGATGTTAGGAAATGGATCATCGTACACTGGCTCAAACGTATGTTTGAGTGTTGTGCTGCATGAATGTCACTTCATTACAAGCATACATCATGAGTTTTGTTCAGAAAACAGTATCCTGGGTCGCAGTGATGATTACCTGCATTTTGCAACACTGTAGGAAAACATTGGCTCATGTTCTGCACATGATTTCCTATAATCTTGGATCCCCGGAGTTTCAACTTGTATTCCATCTCTTATCTGTGTAGTTAATCACTCCTGGCAAATGAATGTCCTTCCCTTTGGTCCTGTAAGGTTTCATCCAGTGTTTTCATATAATTTCTCCAACTTGCCTAGCTGACTAGTTTCTAGTTCTGTCCTTAACACACTTGCACCTTCTCCTACCTTAGTGTTTCCTAGAGCTTTAACAGTATAAGCCTGTGGTGGTGCAACTCTCCCTCTGCCCCGGCCCCTGCCTCTATGGCCACTCAGTACTTGGTGCAATTCCCCATCCCTGGGCTGCATACCAACCTAGGAGATGTCAGGCATGAATTGCAAAAGATAAAGGGCCAGAGCGTTAAGACACTCCCTTAATGCGCCTGGCTCTTGTTTCCCCTACCACTTGGGAATATCACTCCCTGATAGCCCAGTACATCTGTACCTGGCTCATGCCCCAAAGGCAGTTGGTACCAGAACCTGCAGATCTAACAAGTTTTGGGCTTGCACAACTGGTGGAAAGTACCGGAATATTCCATCGTCCAAGCTGGGCCAGAGTGGAAAAATACCTGACAAAAGTCAATTATCTCGGATCCTATAAGTAGCGATTCTAGTGAAGACCCTTTGAGCTCTTCTGGATTGCAGCGGGCTGTGGCCAGCGCCTCCCCTGAGTTGGTACGCTGTCTCAGGCAAACTTCGCGAAGACTAAAGACCAGGGTGAGACAATCCTTCTCGAGCCTCAATTACCGCCCGTTGAGGAATGCTGATGCATCGTGAGTATTTACTCTAACTCAGAAGGAAAATTTTAACTCCAGGCTAGCTTCTCTTTCATCCACCTCTCCATTTATAAGTTTGTATGCATTAGCTTTGTGGATGTGGATGTTCTTCCATTTTCCGTGCATGTGTAGGAGTTAAAAGGGCTTCCCGCCGACTCGATAAAGTCATGCGATATTAAGAGATCTTCGATCTCAGTGGTTATAAACTGCGGTGTCTGTGTGTCTGTGTGTGTGTGTGCGCATGTGCTTATATGCTTTGTTTATGTGTATATACATTAACCTGAGATCTGTGCTTTGCTCTCATATGTATACGTATTGGTTTGGGATACCTTATAGTAAGTTAGTGTGAATCTTGTCATCTTCGAATCTGTAATCAAGTCGCTGTTCATTTACCTAGTTAAATCACTTTGTAAATCTTTAAATCAGTTAATGATTAAGCACTGCTAAAACTAAATCTCTTGATCTGTCTCAAATCACTAACAAAACTGAACTGCTGCTAAATCATAACTGTGTCTGATACTTCCATCCCATGACAAAGCCTCTGTTGTATCTAACAGGTCATTAATAAAAACCTTTTGAATACAGCCAAATCCATGACAGTTTTCTGAGGAGCCCGTTAATTACGTTCTTCTATTTTGACCATAGGCCACTGAAAACTGCTATGTTTTCATTAGCTCAGCATGTTTGTTCAGCCTGTTTGGCCTGTGCCTTATGGGAGTTTCATGTAGAACATATTTTTCTACCTTTTGAATGAGAAGGTCTTTAGAGAAAGTATTAAAGTCCATTCTGCATTTTCGGTGGTGTTTATTGTTTTCTTTCTATCTAGATCTGCAACCCATTCATAAAAAGAGACGAGTTTGCTCTGAGAGGATTTGCAATTGACAAATCCATTTTGACTCTTACTCATTTCCTTGTTTTCTTTCATGCACTCACAAAGATTTTGTGCTTTCCAGGGTTTTTCTGGCATTTGAAGGTAAGCTGACTGATAGACAAATCCCCGATTAGTCTTTTCCTTCCATTCTTAGAAGCTGAATATATTTGCCCTTTTCCAGTCTTCTGATGCTTATTTACACTCCCTGACTTTCCTAAGATAACCCCAAGTGGTTCTGACATTACTTCTGCCATATTCTTTTGCAGTTTCCTGGGATAAAATCTATCAGGCTCAGGCAGCGTGAAAATTTTGGAGTTCTCCAAGGGCACTTCTGTGGAGAGATCCTACTGCTCTGCCGCTGCTTGCACTAGCCAGTCTTTGCACTTGATCTTTACTCTTAGAAATGCAAAATAAGACACAGAGAACTTTGGCCTTCTTGGTTTTTTGTGCTGATGACTTCCCTTTT
Source organism: Burhinus oedicnemus (assembly GCA_008921705.1). Lineage (NCBI taxonomy): Eukaryota > Metazoa > Chordata > Aves > Charadriiformes > Burhinidae > Burhinus > Burhinus oedicnemus. The sequence goes on from VFFE01009051.1 coordinate 2,016,552, forward strand.
TCATTTGCTAGGGAATCAATAATTTGCTTGGTCTCTTTGTCTCTCAATGCATACTCAGAATCGTTTCTTGCTGCTCCTGCTATCACTTGTAAACCCCTGTTCTGTACCTTCACTTTTTAAAATTTTCTCTCTGCATACTCATATTATTCTTTGATACTTGTCTTGGTAGCTTCATCTAGTGGCTACTTTCTGCAGGCATGTTCTCTGTGTTTAAGGTGAATGGAGAGCTCATGACTTTTCCCCGTGTTTCCAAATCTTCTCCCGCAACTCTGGTTGGCTGACCCAATTGTCCTTTTAGTTTGGATGTGCTGAGAAGAGAAGGCATCAAAGTCACTGCTCTGGTTAATAAAAAGAGATTAAGCCTGATTCAGAGCTCTGCCCTGCTTCACCCTACTCAGTCACCCATTAAAAATCTTTTCCTTCTTTTCTGCATCTTTAATAAAAAATCTAAAAAGCTAAAACATTTGAATTAAAGGGATTCATAAGATTTTCACAGTAATTATTCCCTGTTTTATTCTTACTTTTGAAGGGAATTTTTAGAAAGAAACTTCCATTTGAGTAATACTGTATAGCAAAGGAAAGCAAGACCAAATATCCTTCTGAAATATGAAATAGGGAGGATTTTTAGTGTTTCTTTTGTTAGTGACCTGATCCTGCTCTCTTTAGTAGAAAATAAGACAAACACTCAGCAGGAGGCACATAATAACAGCATTTCTCTCTCTGGTGTTGGCTTTTACTTGCAGCCTTGCCGTGGGAGAAATCCAGGCACAGTATGCGGTTTGATCGATCGTGTCACAATCTGGCAAATATGTATAAAGACCAACTGTCCCCGGTGGCGCTTGTACCTGCCCTTCTGGCCTTGGTCGCCCACTAGCATTGTGAGAGACAGTCTTCTGAAATGAAAGGTGAAAAGGAAAAGGATTAAAATACACGGACAGAAAGGCCATGTGGGAGAAGAGAGAGAGCATCCAGTTCCTCACATTTACTGCTCAGGATGTCATAAAAGGACTCAGGTCTTTTGACTGCCTGCCAAGGGACTAATGGAGGATCAGGAGGTCCACCAGCGCTCTCTCAAGCCTCTTAGTTGAGGACACCAAAGTGATGCAGGGTAGGACAACATGTTCCACTTTTTTTTCTTCAGATTATGTTTAACCATCAACTTATATCAGTTTATTTACCCCATTCTTGTTTTATTACTGTGTAGGCTTACAGTGCTGAGGTGGCCACTGATGGTTCCTGGGCCAGTGGAGGACAACCCAGGTGGTACCATGAGAATAAGCCACCCAGAGAAGTACAATGAGCTCAGTCTGAGTTGATACTAGTAAAATATTAACACGAGTTACAGCATGACAGTAAGTGTTTCCTAGAGAGATAATTTATTTTTTCAGGCAAGATCTTTTAAAACTCTTCTATCTGTAAACCCCAAAATACAAAACAGAAATACAGACGCATACACAAAACAATGAAGACAGGTGAATGAGCAAGGGGCTGGTTCCATTTGAAGGGATTGTGAACAGGCTCTAGCAAGTCCCTCTGCATGCAGCATCTTGCAGGACTGTAATATTAGTCATGATAATATATTTAAAATTGAAGTTAAAATAACATTGGCCAAACCCACCACCTGCTTTCCCTCTGGAGGGTGTTTCTGGGTTATCCCAACAATAAGGGCAGTTAAAAAGGGGACCACAGGCTCATTAACAAATATAAACTTAAAACATGATGCTGGGACAATTCTGTTCAGTTTGCTTACCGTGAGAATCCTTTCTGTTTTTCAGGCAGTTGAAGTGGGCTTGTTATTCAGATGTTGAAATTTAATTACTCATTTGAGTAATTAAAATGTTTAAAGCTGTCTTGAAATCCAGTGTTTTGCAACAACACTTTGAGAAGAGCTTTTCTCCTCCTAGTTTGAAAGTGAACAAGTGGGTTTCCTTACACATTTCCAGCTTATTAACTACAAGGCCACACGTTTTGGCACTTCGGGTATCATAGATAGGAGATATCTCCTAAAATACCCGAATCTGCAGCTGTCTGCTGTCCTGTCATGCAAAACAGTCCTTGCTTCTTCTGCCCTTGAAGTTAACTGTGCCCTCGCAGACAAGCTAGGAGTTTGTAGAGCAATGGATGCTCTTCCACTGCCATCTTCTGGCCATGACCAGTGGGACTTGAGTGAGATGGCAATGAAAGAATTAAAGGAACTTGAAAATATAATAAACAAAAGATTCAACTCTCCTTTAATTTCTGCCAGAAAAAAAAAACAAAACCAAAACAAAAAAACAACTGAAAAACAACCAAACCCTCACCTTAAATGTCTCCTGTTGGCCAGAACTCAAACTGTAATAATTTTATATAGACCTCTGTACTGTGTGTGCATCTGCTGGGAAGTAGCCTGAGCAATCAGTCTTTCTCCGTAAGTCAGCTGGGGACAAAAATCCTCCAGTGGTGCTGGAGCAAGTGAACCCAGCAGTGAAAACAACAGTGCTATCCCCCCAGCAGCAGTTACCAGCCAGCATACAAACGGCACTGAGAGCTGAGCCCTTTGAGCTGGTATCCCCACGTCTCTGTGGAGCTGGTGTGCACCAGAAAGTATGATACCTATGGCCAGGTCCCATTCTTCCTTTAACTTGCCAGGGATTGCAGAGCTGACCTTCCTTCCTTCTGCTTTTCTCCAAACCTCCCTCTGTTTGGACCAGAGCCAAGGTCTGAAGGTCACCTATCTGTTTAACAAATAGTGTTTTTTTCTTTGGCTGGGAAATCTCTGTGTGTCCATGACTGTGAATTGGGTCTGGTTTTTAGAAAAAGCTGGGTTTATTTCATAAACTTAGAGATGGAAATGGGCAAACTTTCTTGATTCTGACCATATTTTACTGTTACAGGCGTGCAACGTACTTTGTTGATGAAATGAGGAAGTGTATTTCGTGCTTACCCCCTCTTGCGTTTTGGATGCAGAATTTAAAATGATCAGCCAAGAGACTCCTGTCTCCAGCAGGTGTCAGTGGAAGCTACAGAATGGAGAAATGCCACCAAAGCCAGGCTTTATTCACCTCTCACTCCTACAAGGTACTCCCTGGCCAGGGGAGAGAGTTAATGCTCCATTCTACAAAGAGATGTTATTGTAAGCCAGGTTCCTTAATTACTTTTTCCTTGCTTGAAGTAGAGCTCAAGAATTTGCAAAGTGGAATGCTGTGACTGTCAGAAGGGGACAGTGATGAAGCAGGCATTAAATCACTGGAGAGACAGTAAACGTTTGAAAAGTTTGAGTTAGTGACCCAGTTCACTCATATTCCTACAGGGAGCTAAGAGTCTCCAACTTTGCTCCCTGGAGTAGTGCTTTACCCTGTGCTGCACAAATACGCAAAAGGGCAGCGATAACGTTCTCTCCGTAGCTTAAATCCTGCCATTTCCTAACATGTGACTGCTTTAGATGTAACTGATGGAAACTCTAGAGACGTGCCAGTATGATGTCTACCTGCCTGATGTCTCACATCTCAAAGGCAGGGCATTATCACTCAGCCTGCACTTCCCACAAATTGCTAGCTGCTGTTCCCACAGCCCCCACCGATGCCGAGCGCTAGCATTACTTGCTGCTCACATCACATCCTTCTCCCTGCCAGCTTCTTGATTCCTCGTGGCTGCCTGTAATGTTGGGTGGTCCCAGAGACACATTCCTTGAGCCAGCAAGGAGCTGGGGCCAAGGTACGTACAGTGTGGCTTGTGCTTCGCTGCGCAAACTGATGGCATTAATGGGCTGGTGCCAAAAAATAGCTTGGATACAGGGGTCCATGTGTGACTGCTCCCTGTCAAGCTACTATGAGTACAGCTGCACAAATCCACATTTTAAAATAGGACTAGAATGTAGTTGAATGGAGATGGAGGAAGATCAGAGTGGTCTTCCCTGCTTTGGCGCTCACTAGAGCACTAATGAGGACCTAATAAAATCAGAACTACTAAGATAGTTGTGCTGCCATACCTACATAGCTGGGGGGGACTGGGAAGAAGGAGACGTCTATATATCTGATCACAACTGCACAAGGATAATTTCTTTTCGGTTTGTTTTTTTTTTCAGTCTCTCCAAGCAAACCATGATAGGTTTTCAGTAGTGCTGCTAGCAAGTCCCTTGTTCTCCCCCTCAAGCACACCATGCAGAATAGAGTTAGCTGACTTCCAGTGGCTGAAATCGCCCCACACGGTTTCAGGCAGATTACTGCTGGTTATCTTCCAAAGTAGGGGCAGCTTTAACCCGAGAAATGGCAGGATTCGCTCTCATCAAAACATTATGAACCTTTCTAAAGTCTTTCTTTGCTGTTCTGTTTTACTGGTGACATAGAGTGGCAGCATAACATATCAGAGGTTTAAGACAACACTATGGTACAGTATCATTCCTTCATTATCAAGAAAACACTCACAAGACAAGAATACTTATTTGTCATACATGTGAAAACAGGAAAAAAACTACCTGTACCTCATAAAGGACCTTGTAACTGGTCTGGAACTCTTGTGCTTGGCCTGAGCTGCCACATGTGTAGCCTGCATGCTTGCAAGAGCCCTACTGAGGGCTGCCACACAGGCACGCGCATGCGTAAGCACTCTGTAATGGGTTTAAACTTTAGGAAAAACTAGTATTTATGATAACTTGTTGCAACATGTAAACACGTTTCTTTAGATATTTATTTCCACTAACACCTAAATGCAGAGTAACTTCCAACAGGGATTTTGCTGGTAGTCCGCAGGCTCTCAGAGACAGGCATGCGCCAACATGGGTGGATTGTGAAGAAGGGCATGTAGGAGAAAGGTTACAAGGTCATTTTCAAGGTAATGGCCACTTTTTCTGTTTCCCAGTGTATAACAACTAAATAGCTTTATCTTCTTAGTATTATCTCGATAATGAGTAAGGTATACTGTCCTTGCGCTCTGTGATGTTCTCTGAACCCTCAGTTGCCTGGGTGCGTGCATACACAGTCACACACCTAATACAAAATTTCCAGTTGAGATCTCAAAAACAATTAGAGCCTCCAGTGACTGAAAGCAACGGTGAGGAATAACAGCTGAACGGACCTATAGCGACCAGCTATAGTATGGTGCAGAGCTGGGTCTTCATGAGCTTTAGTATAGCTGGAGGCAACGTTTCTAAAAATCTATGGCTCAGCTTCTGGGCATTACTGAAATACCAAGCTCCTGGGCACCAGATTAAATTTGCACTGGATTCCAGCAGTGGCTGGGCTTCTGAATTTATTGCTACACAGCTCTGATGATCTGTCTCACTGGATCCAACAAGTGCAAGTTGCCAGGAAGCTTTAGCTGACTGACTTAGAGTTGTAGGTTAATCACCCTTTTTAAAAAAAATAGGTAATTGAATGCTCATTTGAGGAAGTAAGAGACGAGGAAATATCATTGTCATCTTGCAAAGGACAAAAAGAGCTTTATATTCTCTAATTTCCATACTGAGAAACTTCCACTGTGTTTTTAAAGCATTTATGAAGAGACACCTCACTTGTGAGGAGCTACCCTCCCCCAGGGAGAAACAATTCAAATGGCAGCAGCCATTACTTACAATTCAAGTAACAGGTACCGCTCAACATGAATATGTGGTGATTTTAAACCACCGATGTGGTGAATTTCTCCAGAATATTTTATAAAAAGAAGTTCCTACCCCATATCACTTGAAGATCATAATGTTTCAATGCCACTTCAAAGGAACATTTTAACTTTGTTGAATATTAACAAGGGGTGAACCCACCTATCTTGTGTGAATAAAACATTTTGTGTGATGTTTTATTAACAAGTTCATCAACACACATTTGCAAAGCTTTTCATGATCCTCTATCAATTAATCCATTTACCTATTCAGAAAAGCAAATTTATTAAAACATGCGTCCATTATTGAATAACGACACTAAAAGTCTTTAAAGACACTTGGACTAATACACAAAATCAGTTTCTATTAACATCAAGTATCGCAAAATAATAAAAAAAGACTTAATATCCATTATCTTAATTTACAATTCTCTAGCGAGTGAATCTCATGTTCATTTATTCCTAGATCTATAATTAAAAGCTGTGTCATAAATTCCCAACATCTTAATTTCTATTGTATTTTATTCATTATGTTGCATCAGAATTCAGAGGAAGAAATTATAGATGATTCTTGATGTATTATGCAAACTTTTTTCTCGAAGTAGATTCAATGAGGGTTACCAAAGCTATCTTTAAGAAAGATTCAATTAAGTATATGAGGACATAATTTGGAGTTGACTGTAAACAAGAACCATGCTTACTCTCATGCAGGAAATTACTGAAATCTATTGCTGTCACCAGTTTCCACAAAACTGAGGTGCTGGTCTGTTGGTGTTTTGCATCTAACATTGTCTCTGCATATCCAGTGCCAGCCTTTACTTTTGAAACGAGAAGGTTTGTTTGTTAAAAATGGTGATGTGTCACTTCCAAGGTACTGGAGATTTCTTATAGGCTCCTTTCCAGTGATAAAAGAGGTGGGATTCGGGGTAACAAACGCAGGGAGAGCTGCTGTGGTTCTGGTGACCAAGGGTTGGTCAGCAAAGGGCTGCTCCTTTCTTCAGGAGGGTTTCACACAAGAGGTCCTACACCTGCAAACACTGGATAGTGGTGCCAGGGCTTCTGGTCCTGAACTACGGTGCTTGGACACCTCCATGGTGTCAACATGTCGGGGAGTCTTCAAAGCTGAAAGCTTGACAACATTTTATATACCAGAGCTTTGCAGACACCCCCAAGCACGGAAGCAATTCTGTAACAGCAGTTGTGTGAGTCACTCGCTAAAGGCAATATTATGAGTCTGAGAAAAGCTTTTCCCAACACTGCACAGACAAATCTCTTTTAGCCTTGATGGGATGGGGAAGAACATAACTCACCCAGGGAAGAACTTTGCAGGTGTGTTGTGCATTCAGCTAAGAAGGACACCACAGCAGCCAAGAAGGACACCATAGCAGCCAATGTTGAACAAATATGTTATACAAGACACCAGAGGTAGCCACCCGTCTAGAGCCACTTACTGAAATTTGCATGTGGCCAAGAGCCACAAAGCATGTGCTTCAGAGAGAGAAGGCAATGGGAAACTCTGCAGGACACTTTGCAGGTGGGATGGGAGAGTTATATCCTTGAGCTCTCCACGCTGTGATGTGGGTGGCCAGAGCTGAGATGTGTGATGGTGTCAGCCCCAGCAGTTCCCACTTTGTGACCCCAGCCAGGCATTTGGGTTAGCTGGCGGCTGCGGTGTGGGCCATCTGACACAGCCCTGACCAGGGAACCGCACCAGAACCGCTCACAACCAAAAGCTACAAGCTGGCATCCAGTGGTGAATAGACACAGGAAAAATCCCAGCTACTGGAGGCAGTTTATTATGAGAGTGTACCGCTTTGGGCTATGAAGGTCACATCGCAAAGTGATCTACTGCTCTCATTTCCTAGCATTCAGTTTTGTGCTTCGATCTACCTCAGTGAGGTAATCCAACCACACTGCGAGAATAAAATCTAGCAAGGCACTGTGTGTATCCACTTGTTTAGGGAAAACTATTTTGTTCTTTTTTTTTTTTTTAAACATGTGACGCTGATTATCTACAGATACTTGATGTGCTTGTGATTTCAGTCAGCATTTTGTTCATTCATTGCCTCTCAGTTTATTGATTTATAAGCCCTTTAGAATGGTATGATTAGTGCTAGCATTTTATTCTCAGTGGGGGTAAAATGGTATTTCATTATTAGCGTGTTAGAAGCTATTTCAAACCGACAGTTTGTTTTGAACCTGAGCAAGAGAAGTGACATTTATATTTGGAAGCGGGAGATTGACATAGAAATTATTCTGAAACGTAATTACAGTAAAGGCAAACGCAGCAGAAGATAGAAATTGCAGTTAGAGTTTCTGGGGGCTCCCCTGCCATCGGTAACTAATTCCTGCTCTTTCCTCAGCTCAGCGTAATGAGACATAGCCGTGGCCCCTGTAGGCATTTATGGTAGATGCAGGGTCAAGATTTTTACCCATTAAGGCAACTCAGAGCAGGGCTACGAGTGAGGATATAAGGCAAATGCTTGTTCTACAGCCTGTCCTGGCCATCCCCAAACGCTGCAGTGCTACGACAGCACCCTGTGCTGGAAAAACTGAGGAGAGGGTTAGTGCCAGTGAAGCAGCTGATGTCCCGGAGGCATTTACTCACCTTTACATTAGGCTGGTTTAGGTCAGCATTCGCCGGGGTACCTGGGGGCCCGTCTGCTCCAGCGGCACAGGGGGACGCGGACCTCGCTGCAGCCCGGCTGGCCCTCCATCACGGCTCTGCACCTCCTGCACCCGCTCCAGGAGATTTGTGAGTGCCCAGAGCTCAGCCTGGGGTTTTCCAGGAGCAGGGCTGACTTCGTGTGCACTCCGGGGTTGTTAATATAAGCTCTTCCCCTTTTCCCTGAGCTAAACATTTAGCTGACATTACAAAGGCATGTTTTCTTGCCAGTGTCAATTCTCCCATACTATAAGAGGACTCATGAACATTTTACAGACTGAGTTGCCAGACTTTGGAAATAGATTGCAGTAGGGGTTTTTCCCAAAGGATTTTGATTTCAGTGACTGACCTTCCATTACTGAGGTCTAAAGGAACTTTTCCATCGATGTGAGTAGGAGCAGAGGCCAGGACTGCGCTGAAGTGCTGGGAGTTTCCACCTTGGCACTAGAGGTCATGAGATGGGGACACTCTGCAAGTTTCATACAGAAGTCACGTACAACCTATTAGGCACAGTGTAAAGAATACACAGACCCAGAGAGCAGCAACGCGTCAACACATTACATGAAAACAGTGGCCAAACATTACCTTACTTTCGCTATCTTCTCTGGAATAGAATGAGAAAGAATACAAATTTCCCACTATTGCATTTTTTGTGTGTTGGGTGATTTTTACAGTTATTTCTCAGGGGTACGTAGACTCTATTACAATGTAGTTTTTAATATTTAATATATTGTAAGCAGATTAAATAAATAAAATGTAAGAACTCAAAATTCTTTTACTTAAACGCATAGGCTTTTGTTTGTGTAAGACTGAGAGCCTTAAACTATGTCAGTGAGCATGCATTTCTGCTTGAACTTACTTAAAACTGTAGTATTATTAAATTCTTAGGGTGAAATCTTAGCCTCACTGAAGTGAACCGGAGCGCTGCCTCTCATTCCAGCAGGTCTGAGATTTCAGATTTCTGCAGGGTGCACTATTACTTTATCCCTCCTGAGCTGCTGCGTTCTGGTGGCCGATCTCATTACATTGCACTGTTTCATATTCCTTTCTAATGAACGAAGTAAAACGTGTATCCATTATCCATACATACTCCCTTCATAATAAAGGAAGGCAACTAAAAACAGTAATTAAAAATAAATGTCCAGTTTTATCTGAATAACGCAGAGAAGGCAGTTCAATGACTAGACATATGGAAAAACATGAATATACTTGAGACTAGAATTATTCAACTCCAGATGAAGAAGAGTTGAAGGAAGCAGTATGCAATTAGATACAATTATGAAAGATATACAGGAAATTAGAGCTGTTCGTAGATATTTTTCCAATTAACATTTGTCTTTCATTGGAGGAAAACCTTTAACTGGAAATAACCACCAGAATTTTGCCTCATCAAGCGAAATGCTGATTTCTTCTTAATTGGAGGGGGAAACAAAAAAACCCCTCCCTCAAGTGTTTTTGGCAAGTGAAAGATTCAAAGACTGAAAACTGTTTCTCATTTCAATGAGAAAAATCAAAATTTCCATGAATAAGTTCCTGGATGAAATAGTAGAACTTGTCTTTATCCTAACGATGACATCTGTTTGCAATAACACTCCATGCCAGTAAACGATGTTATTTTAACTAATCTATTGGCGTGGCGATGAAAGTGACAGTAAAATGTTGATATGGAAGCTAATTTCTGTGTTTGGCCTTGAGATCCATCTTCACAGACACAGAGTGAGCGCAGAAACTATTTTTGGCAACATCATAGCAATCCAGATTTAATTCTGACACTTCTCTGCCTTCCTGAAATCCAAGGAAGACATCTGGCTGCGTTTTCTGCGTATGTTTGTGAAGTGCCATTGAAATCATTTGCATCAGCAGTGAATTTGGAGATAGAGATGTGAAGAGACAGAGGAGGAGGGGACAAAAAGCTTGGGTTATGAAGAAAAAAAGAATGGCAACTCTTCAACCTATAATGTGCTTACTGAAAGCTGGGAATAAGATGTCATTCTGAATCTGTTTCCGTGAACTTTTAACTTTGTTTAGTGCGCCTATGTTGTTCAGACCCATGATTTATATGGAATTATGCACATGCATGGCATGTGAGGAACGAGAGGATAGCTCTGCCTGATTCCCAGGGGAGTCCCTGCCGAAGGCGTTTGCAGTCCCTGCCACGGGTGTGCTTCCAGCAGCCCGTTAGAAGAATAACTGGCTTAAGTGTTTGTGAGTTATCAGTTAATTTAATACTATTTAGGGTGGCCACAGACTCCTCATCATTTTTTGGAAGCTAGAAATGTTTACTTAGGCAAAAATAGCTCTGTAGACTTTGTTTGCCATTGTTTAGCTTAATACGCCACCGTCTTACTCTCTTCCGCCAGAAGCTGAGCTTTTTAGTTACTCGCAGCGTGCTCAGAATCACTCAAAAAAAAAAAAAAAAATTAAAAAAAAATAGTAGCGCTCCTCATCTGCTGAGATAATTGCGTGTTAGTCTCCAGCAGCAGCAGCCGGGGCCAAGCGGACGCAGACATGCCTGCGCTGCCGGTGCGGTGCAGTCGGAGGGCCCAGGCACCCGGCGGTGCGCGTCGGCAGCCGGCGGAGCCGGCACACATGCGGCGGGGCAGGCAGGGCCCTGCGTGTTCAGGCACACATGGCGCGGGAGCCTGCTGCCAGACGCGCTCGCCCGGGCTGTCTGCAGCCTGCCCACACGGCAGCCATGTGGGTGGAAGGCAGGCGAGCGGTGGAGCAAACCGGCTTATGGCTGTTTCGTTTCGGAGACCACTTTTTCCAAGCGTCCTAAACACGGGCCTTAATCATCAGCACTTCTGAAGCACTCATCGTTCTTGTATCCAGGCAAGGAGCCTTGTTATTACCCTTTGAGAGATACCACATTCCCTCATTTCCGATGGAAGGGGGCCTGCCAGCAGTATCAATACCGGCACCGCTCGGTTTGTTTCAGATTAAAAATGTCCCCGGGGAAGATCTGTGTTCGTCTTCGGCAGGGTCTGAACACAGTGGTGGGAATAAACTCTTGCACTGGGCCACCAACGGTTACCTCCAGGGAATGCATTGGTGGCCACCTTCACCGAATGCACTCCTTTGCCTTTGCCGAGAGGAGAAAATAGTCCTCCACTGACCGCCCTCGAACCTCCCCCTGCATGGGGATGGATTGCAGTGACTCTGGTCCTTGGTGTGGTGGCAGCCCCTGGGTGGGAGAAGCCTGACTGGTTCAGGTCCAGTCTAATGCTGGAAGAGACGCTTGGAACAAAAGGAAATGCAAAATACTGTCTGCAAGGCCTTCAGCGCACAACTGCCCACCCCCCGACCTGCTCTGAGCTACAGCTCCCAGCAACGGAGAGTGCAGGAGGAACCGAAAGGAAAAGCTGTGTTTTCACCAAAATTTAAATTTGCCTCCTGTATTTCAGAGAGTTATGAGATGCACATACCGTAACTACGTATACTCCTTAGAGGGATCCATAAACATGGCACGCCGTGGCTGTTTGCACAGGGCGACCAAGGGATGCTGCAGTCCAGCTCGCGTATGAAACGGCCAGTCACTGAGGGTGAAGAAAATACTGTGTAGATGTGATATCACAAGTTATATAATATCATGGCCAAATCTCTGCAGCTGGATATCATCAAATCAAAATTAGAAACTCATTGGAAGCAAAGGACAGTCTTTGCACAGATTGCCTATAAATCTGCAATAACTAGTTCTCCCTGGGCGTAACATCAAAAACATTTTTTAGTGTCTCATTAGTAAGAAAATTTATTGCTCAACTATTGAACTATGTCGATTTTTGAAAACATTGTGTGAATAATTCCAGAAAGCATGTGTTTGATTTGTATTCGTTTTGTGCCGCTGGATAGAAAAAGTGGCTTTTCCCCTATGATGAAATGACACTAATCATGAAATTAAAAGGTGAAGCATGTCTACAGTTTCAGAACAAGGTAAATTTTTATAAATATGCTAATGCCCTCCCTTTCCCATAAGTCAAACTAAGATTAAGGAGGTCATACCCCAGATGAACTTAAAAAAAAAAGTAAAAAATAGAAGACCCAATTACAGTTCTATAGAGGGGAAAAGAACTCCTCCCCGCCCTTATTATTTTTTCTTTGTGCTGCAGTGTGTTTCCCAGCTGTGTCTGTTGGCCAGTTTTGTGGCTCACATAGCCTGCAAAAAAAAGATTGAGAAACAGGGGAGAAATTCAAATCGAACTCGGCGTTGTCCGCATAGGGTGGATGCAAAGAGTTTACAAGTACCTGTTACGCGGTGCAGATTTATTGACAGCGATGTGTGTGCAAGATTTGGGTTAACAGTGCTAAGTGCAGGCAGAGCGCTATCTTTTCTCACGTTTTAGCAATAGGGAGGGCAGAATAAACGGCTCCGGGGAGATTCACTAGCATGGGCCCATGTGTGCAAAATTCCTTTAAACGCTCGGGCGCTGAGGCAGGTGGTTCTGCACCCAGGCATCTCCCTCAGCTTCAGCAGCACTGCACGCATGAGGATGGGTGAGCAAATAACAGAAAGGCACCATTACCCTTCACCAGCGTTCCCTCTCTAGATTTTCCTCTGCAAACAAATGCTTGTCAGCAGGCTGGTAAGGTGAAGGAAAGGCTCTGAGCATGAGGATTGGTGATGCCACGGTGGCCCTGCAGGTCCCCAGGGTGCAGGGGCAGCAGGAGCAGGCAGGAGCACCGTGGGGCTGCCATCAGGTCTGGAGAAGCTTTTGGGACAAGCCTAGACCTGAGGGACCATCCAGAGGCTCAGCTGGTGTTCAGGCTTGGGTTTAGCTGGTGAGCAATGGGAGGGACAGACAAGTTGTGCAACTAAACCCCCCTGCCTTTGGAAATGTAGCCGGTTGATTGTGTTTATCACGCTGTTAGCAGGGTTTCTTCAGTGCCTTTGCTTCGGCCCTGCGCTCTCCCTCCCTCCTTGCACGACATGTTCCGCAAATGTGAACTAACCCCCAGGTCTTCTATCAAGGAATTTATACTGCGGGAAAATGAAAGAGAAAAGAGAAACTGAGTCGGAGGGGCCAAGTGGTATGGCCAGGGTTACTCACACCTCAGTGGCAGTGTCAGAAATAAAATCAGGCTGAGGAATCACAACCCAATACCCACCAGACAGTGGAAAATACAACTCAATTCCCAGCTGTCTTTGCAAAGGGACACTTTTTTTTTTCAGAAATTAAAAATAAAATAAAAAAAATAACTGAATCTATGTAGTGTTTTTAGTATATAACTCCTTCTCGTGAAATACTTTCAGCATTGTCCTGTCAGGGAACTGTGGAAACCACAAAAAAATAGGCATTGCTGTTGTAAAGCCCCATTCAAATCTGTGAGCAGCGACTTCCAAGCCCTGTCCTGCAAATGCCTGTACCAGCACCACCAGTGCGGATGAAGCAGCTGGTGGTTAGGAAGGACCGGTGGGGCAAGCTAAGCCCTTCCTAAAGAGGAGTTGGAGGCCAGCAGCGCGACTGTCCTGTCTCCACAGCCGGCACACCATGTCCTGGCTGGCAGAGGTGTGGGTGGGCTTCCACCTTAAGCACAAGAAATCCCCATGCTGCAGACATTTCTCAGCCAAGACTTCCCACTCGGCACTGTTGTTTTTAATGAGGGATGCCCTCCCCAGCTCCAGGAGATGTGGGGGAGAGGGTCCTTCCCGGAGGAGGTGAACCTTTGGCTCCAGCAATCCTCCCCGGAGCACCTCTCTGGCTTGCCTACAAAGGCCTCCGAGCTGGGCTCCAGAGGACACCAGCAGCGCTCCCCCACTTTTTTCCAGCTGTGTTGGGAAATCTCTTTCCTGAACATTCATGGGAAATGAGAAAATACAGGCACAGCCCCAGCCTTTACTGGAATGAAAGTGAGCCCCCCCGTGACCCCGCTCTCCCACGCCAGGCCCCTTGAGCCCAGCTTTATGGGTGAGAAGGATCAAAGGGCTCCAACTGCTCCCATATGGTAAATGGCCCTATACGTTGTGTATAATTACACACAAGCATCCCCACATCCATGTTCGGTCTCTATTAAAGATCGCTGGGCGACAGCCAGAGCCGTTTTCCCAAGGCAAGAACAGCTCCAGACATCACGGCAGTGGCATCACGCACTCTCACACGCACATCCCGGCAGCCGTGGGTCCAGGGCACGGCCTGGCCATGGCACGGGATCCCCTCCGCTCCTCACCGTCCTGCCCCGCAGCACTGGGACAAGGCAGTGCCGGCGGGCAATGGAGACCTTCCTTCGGACACCAGCTGGGAGAGGCATTTTTCAGCCACAGGGTGGCATCTGATGGATGCGTTCATGGGAAGTTAATGCTCCTCGGGTGAATTCGAAGCTGGCCTTTTTAAAAATTAATTTCACTTTGTTAATATAACTCCCCAAAGGGGATGTTTGCTTTTTAATAAGACTGGGCGGAAACAGGAAGAAAATCAGCCCTTCAGTCACTTATTTTAGGTTGTTGTGATCCTTTTTTAAAGCAGGCACCTGTGCAGTGGATGCACGGGTGCACATGGAGCCCTCAGGGCAGGGCGCTCGCCCCTCTCGGGTGTTGGAGCAGCACTGGTCACAACAGAAACATCGTCTGCAGCTGGAGGCTCCAGGAATAGGAATGTCAGGCCATAAGAAACAGCCGATTTGTTCTGCTTTTAAGACTGAACTCTCTGGAACACAATCCTGCCTTGCTAGCCGGGTAGAAGGAGGTAGCTTTCTTCTGGCACCAACGTGGAGAGAAAGTGAGGGAGAAATGGATGAAAGGGGTGTGAAGACTGAAACACATTTGATTTTTTTCCTTGTGTTCAAACAGCAGAATTTGAAACAACTTGGAGATCCAGAGGGAAGCACCCCTCGGTGCCATAAATGATGTTGGACTAAGCTGGAAGGAGCAGGAAACCCCAGGTCCCATTTTTCAACCTCATGGCAAAGCTGTGTGATGGCCCCCGGAGGTGTGTGATAGCGTAGGGTCCGTGTTCAGCCTGGCCACCCACCTCTGGATTGCTCCCCGCTGTTTCCCAGGCCAGCACTTACCACACATAAGAAGAAAGCTTATTTTAGCAGAGCCATCTTACCTGGGTAGGTCTGTCCCGTGGCAGAGGGACACTGCCTGCAGTCGTTGCAAACTGTAATTGCCAAGCTGCCATCCTTGATCAGCCTTCTGGGCTGGAACGGAGAAGTTCCGTCACTAAAGGTGTGAGTCCTCAGCTCAGCCTGACTTCATTTCAGGCAGGTCTTTGTGGCGTACGTCACTGCTGGATGGGTTAACATGCACCACTGCAAACGTGGCACTGGAGAATCCTAGGGTAAACTGGCTTTTGAGATGAAGCTCAGAGGTTGACACAAGGATTCACGTGAACACCCAGGTTGATATGACAGCCTCCTTTTCATAAACACAACCCCCATGAAATTTGGGTATTGTTTGATCTTTTTTAACTGAAGAAATTCCTCCCTCCTACCCCTTCCAGCTATTGTTACCTTGGGTCACCTCTGGCAGAAGCTGGTAGCAGATCTCGTTGGGGATTTTTCTTCAAGAAAATGTTTTCAAACAGAAAATATACTGGCAAAGGAAAGCCTGTGTTTTGTGGTGGTCTGCCCAGCTAAGAAGAAAAAGAAACCAAGCTTTTCATCTGGAAGATTCCTCTGGTTCTCAAAGGGGCACCCTGAGGCCATGACTACCTCAAGGATTGTGTTGCTCACCCATTTCTGTGAAGGGCTTTCTGTGGGTCGCCTTGATTCTCCACAGGGCTGGCAGTAAGGGACATTTTCCTTCTTTGCTTCCTACTTTCCCCTATTGTCTGTTTGCTGGCTGCTGTGGTTTGGAGTGACAATGCTGAATGGCAATGTTGATACCTGGTTTGCGTCCAAGCAGCGTTTTTTTCAAGTAATTAGTTTGGGAAGTAAAAAGCCTGCGTCGCTGTGCTTTTTCAGGGACTGGTGGGTTAGGTTACCTGCTGAGTTAGAGAGGTTACCTGTTTGGGGCTTTTTTCCCCAAATTCTAGACTTGTGATAGCCTGGGAAAAGAATTGTCTTTATAGAGGAACCCTTTAAAAACAACCATGGGCGCCCCCACCTTTCTCTGCTCAGTAGCCCAAGGGCAGACTTAATTAAAAGTTCCTTCAAAATATACTCCCCACTGCTCTAAGCTACTGTGTTTCAAAACCTCTGGTGCTGTGCCAAAGTGGGTGCAGGAATACATTAATGTGACAGGTACAAAAGAGATGGTTATATTCCTTGCGCTCCCTTATTCTCTGATCCCTCTGTGCTAAAGTCCCACAATCTAAACATTATTGAAAATAAAGACTATTAGTCTCTCTTCTCCCCTGCCCATCTAACGAACAGATTACAGCTAACCGTTTGCTTTGCGCAAGCAGCCTCCTCGGCATAGGTTCCCCACTCCCTGTTGAGATTCAGCCCTGAAGTCTTGGGAATGTTTTTCTGGAAACAGCAGCTTGGTCACACCATGTCTCTGCTGGCAGTGTGTCCGGTGGAAGGCTGCCACGCTGCCTGCGCAAGGACAATCAGGCTAGAGAGCCTTAATATCTACCAGCTTCTCGTTAGCAGCCGAGATAATCAAAGCCTTCTTGTTACTGGGATACTTTGAATTTTCCGAGCGCGATACACTTTGGCCTTTCTGCTAACAGCACGTCCCAGACGCCACTGACCACAGCCTCCATGGTAGCCAGCAACGAGAGCCAATATTGGGTTGAGAAACAATAATTTCAGAGAGAAAGGTGGAATCATCACCTTTCCAGCCTATGACAGAAAGCTAATGACAGCCATCGTTAGGCGGTAGGAAGAGACGAACATCCTTCCCCGAAGACTGAAAAGAGAGAAGGAGCATGAGTTGGAGCACATTAAGTTAATCTAACAGCTTGGCATGGACTAGCTTCCCCTTTTCACAGTAAGTGGGAGCCTTATTCTGTCAATGTGCTGCGGATTTTATTTCTAGAGATTTATAGCCACAGGTTCTGGAGTGCTCTGTAATTACATGAGTTTACACTTGCAGGGACAAAGGCTGAGTAAATATTTTATTAGGCAATTTTTTATCTTATTGAAACTGAATACACATGTGATAATTTGCCTGGTGAACAGGGAAAGGATAGTGAAATAAATAAGATAGTTTACACAGAGCCTTGTTTGAGGGTTGCATGCAGAATCAGCGTCGCACGCTGCATCACTGCCAGTGCAGGCGCAGCGAGTGACCCCCACAGCCAGCACAAGAGCCCAAGTGCAGCCGTGCAGGTGGGGCCACTGCTGGGGGTGGCATGTGCCCGTCCCACGGGACAAAAGGGACACAGAAAGCCTCCTGGTACAGGGACACTCTCCTGGGACTGATGAATTTGTTACGGAGTGCCTCCACTGGTATTTCTCTCTTGACCTTTGTTTCCTTAAGATACAAATGCTTTACTCCACTGTTCACTCATTTGCAGATGCTGGAGCAAAAAGGTGGGAAAAACTGGCAACAAGAACACGAAAACGTGTAGGAAGGCTTCTCCACACAGCCAGAAACATGCACACACTGGTGACCCCTCTGAGGCCTGCTGGGTACCTGCCACTCACACTGACATGGGCTAAAAGCACCAGGAGCCCTTCTGCACGGACTCACTGGTCTTCAGCTGATTTCTGATCTTAACTCCAGGTGTTTTGCTCAAATTACTCCTGGTTAGTAGCAGTAAGGAGTCTCCAGGACCACTCAAAGGCCATGGAGCAGTGAGGGTCCCCAGGGGTTGCCAATGCTGTTGATACGCAGCTCTCCATTGCAATCTCCCATTCATTATGATAGAAATAATTAATAATATAGGCCACCGCTTGTAAACAGGACCTCCTGTTACTGCAGGAGGGATCATCCAGCTAGCAAAGCAGATGCGAGTTGAACTTGCGTGGGGGCGCTGTACAATCATCTGTGGCATTGATTCACAAGTAGGGCAGATTTATTTTGCTGCAGTGAGGAAAATGTGACAAAATTTGAGGCTCATACCCAAAAGCACACCAGCAAGGCTGCTCTGAAGTTTACTGTTGGCTCTCGCAAAGAAGAGGGAGTGATGAAAGACGGAGATTTTACAGGAGACACTTAATCTTGTGGAAGTTGTTGAAATTAAATGGTTGTCATTGTCAGGTAGGTAAGTGGCCCTGGGAGGCAGAAATGGATGGAGCCAGCTGGTCTCGCTGCTCTTGTCCTGGGCTGCCCGATGCTGCAGCACAGGGGTGGTGGATGATTTTTTCACGCTGTCATGTTTGGCTCTCTGAAAGCAGGTCCCAACCCTGCGGCTCTGCTGGCAAGGAAGCCATGCTCGCACTGCTACCGTACAGCCAGGGAGACATCGGCATGGGGTCCTTGGGGCTGTGTCCGTTCAGGAGCAAACCCCAGGATCTGCTTTGCTCCTCCAGTCCATTTGTCAGTAGCCATGGGGCAGAAATTTGTGCCATTTATCACTGGGCTTCTCAGGAGACTGGACTTACAGTGCCGGGGGAAGCATGGGGCCTCCTTCCTATGGCATTCATGTTGGTCAACATAAGAGCCAAGTGACCCTTCAAAAAAAATATTTCTTAAGGGCAAAAAACCAGTGCAACCTGCCCTGTGCCCCAGTTGGGGAGAGAGGTGCTTGGTTGCCTGGGAGCTGCAAGTCCTCCAGGGCCAGGGTGGGGAAGAGAGGATTCCCACTCACCCTGGGCATGAGACCCTCCTCAGACAGCAATGTGTTGACATGTCCTTTCCTCTTAGCCTTGGGATTCGTACTTCAAAAGCAGCTGCAGTCATGTGGAGAGATTACCGTGGGAGTCCTCAGTCTTTTCCTCGCTGGTTTCATCACTGGTTGGCCTTGCTTCCCTCAAACAGCAGCACAGAGCCGGCTCCTCTAACAAAATCCACCCCAGCCCGAGAGTTAGTGTGATGCCTCCTGGATATGGCCCCTCTTGAGGGTCTATTGCCTTACTGTTTAGTTTATTGGGATGATACGGGGCTCACAGCAAAGTGACAACCCACTAGTCTAACTTTCTGACTTACTCCAACCTCCGCTTGCAGCCACACGATCAAGTCTCATGCAATGTTATGGATGTGAACCAAGTCCCGCTGCAGCCAACAGCCAGCTGCTGTTTGCATGTACTCTGTATTGACATGAATGTAGCAGAATTGTGGCCCGCTTGGGAAGACGCCTGTTGATTTTAAGACAACTTACAAAGAGTGAACTTCCAGCGGCTCGCTGATGCGCGGGCAATAAACTGTTGGATACGGCAGTTGTATGTGAAACTCAGCTTTGAAATTAAGATCTTGGTGAAGAAGCATCAGTATAACATTTTTTAGCAGCAAGACATTTAATAAACATCTTCGTAGGCACATGTATAATTGATAAAAAGGAAAGATTCCTCCAGCATTTCACAGATTCGTATTATTATTCTATTCACAAACTGCAGCCTGTTATAAGTCCCAAAGCACAAAAGTTTCTAAGAATAGTCGAGGAACCTTAGAATTAACTTCTAAAATTCAGTAATCATTTGCAACTTCGTTAAATACTCAGATGGCTAATAATACATTATTCTTATCTTGATTTTAAATTTTAATTGCATGAAGTTTGGTCCCTCAATAATTAACACATTGTATATCCCACCTAATTCACCAACTAATTGTCATTTCCTAGTTCTTAATGTTACTTGCTAATTCTGCCAATGATGAAGAATTTTATGTCAAAACTCCCCAGTAAGTGACATTCTGCATGCACAATAATGACAAAACAAGTTAATTTACTGCAAAGTTGCTGAAAGACAGAGCTTTTTTAATTGCATATTTGTTACCTTCATTAAAAGGTAAGTGGCTCTTCAGTTATGTATTTGCCCATTTCTTACACATTAAAAAAGTGCTAATGAACCTGATTAAAATTAATTGAAAAGGTCCAAGATCTGCAAAGAGATCCTAACATCAACAGACTCCTAATTGCTGCTGAAAGATGGACTTAAATAGGGTTTAGCGATAGATAGAAATTCATTTTCTAGCTCTGTTGTAAGGAACGACATGGGGCATGCAAAAGCGATCCAGAACCGAAACACCTGGTTATGGCTGCAGAAAATGCTGAGTGTCTGGACACTATTTCCTCTCACTCCTCCCTGCTGATAACTGTTCTTCCTGCCCTCCGTCCCCTGTGCTGGGCAGGCTGTGTCACAGCTGTAGGGAGAAGAACAGGCGCTCGCAGGAAAAGCAGGGGGAGGGAACTCCAGACTGCCCCAGCCTGAGCGTTTGCTTAGCAGATAGGGCTGCGAGGTGTCAGAGAAAGGCCGAATTTTAGGCAGGTTGAGGGAAATGCCCATAGAAGCGGGGATGGAGGAGTGAGAAGGGGAACCCGAAGCTGAGGCGCCGCAGAGAGAATGGGGGAAGGATGCGGGAGAGGGCGGCTGCTCAGCTCTGGGGACTGACTAGGGAACAGTCTGAACCCTGCAGAAAACGGGCTGTGGCGCAAAGATTGTTTTATCCCACCCTGGGCTTTCCTGGAAGTTGTCCTCGTGCTTATGGTCACCCAGGATGCTGCGACAGGACAATCCCTGCCGCGGTCCCTATTGACGCTGCCGAGGGGAAAACTACGGTTGGCTCCCGGGAGGTTTGAAGAAAGGCACCGTTCGGACCTTTCCGGCTATCAGGCACATTTTGTCCCTGCTGTTCCTGTGTTTCCAGCAGTCACAAACCCCACAGACCCAGCAAAAGCAGCTCGTTCTTCCTCGTGTTGTGCTCATCGGCAGTAGCACATCTGTCTAAGCTGGGAGAGGGTGTGTTTATGTACTTAGCAAGAATTAAGAATTGCCTTAGATGATGGTTTCTCTCAAACTTAACAGACCACTTTATTACTATAACTGCACTGTTTAGAGTTGTCCCTTTTCTTCTGTGCTCCCCCACTATCCATTCCCATTATTCCAGGATATTCTAATCTTATTAGAACTATTTTCTTCATCACAGTTAATAGCATACACCACTTATCTTGCTACCACTGTGTAAGTGTGAAAGAAGAGAGAAACATATGAGCTATTTTAATTTTTTTTGTTTTGATTTAATTTAAATTGCTGAATGAAAAAATAGCTTCTTCTAGTAATTCTGCTGTAACTAACTCAGTTTGATATTGGTTCTATTAGCCTTCTAATAGCATGAAAGCTAAAAAATTAAATCGTTCCACTTCCACATTCATAATTATGTGCAATTAAAATCTTTACATACCCAAAAGTCTTATATGAAGCCCTGAACCCTTCAACTGTCACTCTTCATTATCTCCAAGCCTAACAATTTTACAGTGACACATTGTACACAATGAGATGTGCTAAAGAGGAAATATTATATTTTACTGATGTATGTGTTCTTTAATTTCTCTGAATTAGCTTTTTGATATGGATGCTAATTGTTTTCTTTGAAAGGAGTCGCCACAGATATGTGATTTCTCTATGCCTGTTGCGCTTCAAAAAAAATACAGTTAATTGCAGGAAACAGGAATTTCTCTCTTTTTTATATATAAAAAAATAATCAGCTGCATATCAAAGGAGTGAATCTTAATCCAACTTTCTGATTGTACATTAAAAAGAAACCTTCAGTGTTTGTGACCAGCACAGAGTATTTGGCGACTTTTGATGTTTCCCCTTTTCATTTATTCATGAGGAGAGATGAATAATTAAAACAGGACGTTTGGCAAAACCAGCGCGCACACAAAAAATATTTCCATATGAACTTCCAGCTTCAGCCCACGATAGTCTACAAGACACGTTACTGCAGGATCGTCCATATGGCAAGTGCGCATGCAACTCTGAAACCATAGACCTGGTCCAGACTTGGGATCCTGCCATCAGCGGCTGACAGCTGTTACCGCTGTATAAATGCAAATGCTAAGTGTGGATGAGACAAGTGTGGCAGCTAAGAAAGGCTGAATTTAGACCCAGTCCTGGGTGTGATGAAGGCGATTGACAATGCGTGCTTACAGGGTGAGTGGCAGATCCCCTCTGGATCTCCAGGGGAAGGTGGAGTGAGTCGCCACACTCCCACACGGTCATGCAGGAGAAACCTGAGCTGCAACACAGAAACATCCTTCTTGATGGAACAGCAGGTTGCTCCACACGCATTAGAGAGAAGATCCTTGTGATGGAGAGGGGCAGTTTGTTCTGTAGTTTCCCGCAGACTACTCACCAGCTAATTTTAACATTTTGTCTTAGCTGCAATGCTACAGAAAGTGCTGCTTTTCATCCTAAATCTCATAAAAGGCTAATTTGACATACCTCTCATTCATTAGAAGGAAATATTATAGAGAAGTGACAATACACCAGGCATATCAAAAGGTCTCAATCAGTCTGAGCTGGTCTTCTTTGTCTTGCAAATCTTCAAAGGAGCTCATGGGTTTTAATCGTCACATCCTGCTCTATTTCACAGCTTGGAGGATCCTGCTGTTGACAGACATCTTCTCTCCATATCTAGCTCGGCAATTCCCCACTGACTCTAGTGAAGGTCTACATTCCCGTTTGCAACATTACTAAATTTATTCTTCAAAATTTTTAATGCAACTTCTGACCTCCTGTGAACTTGTGCACTGGTGTTGGAATGAGAAATAAAAAGGGCTCCATTCATGCTCAGTGTAATAGTCTGACACTGTATATAGCTGTCTCTTTAACGTTTCCTACAAATCCTTCTCATCTATGCAAATTACATACAGTTTGTTTATCTTTTGATACCTGCAGTCGTGTTTTAGCTTCTTACACAGACAAAAAGGCTTCCAAAATGTGGCTGTTTGTGCTTGTCTGTGTAAACCTTCAGGATGTGTCTTGAAAACGCACTCGAGTTTTGCTCCGTCTCCTCTTGGAGTTTCACCTTTGCCTCTGCGTTTCCTGAAGTGAAGTCTGTGGTTTATGAATCATTTTACTATGACTTTGTCTTGTTGTCCCCCCAGAGCTGTGGTCTCTGCTTACATTTTTCAAACGGCAAAGCCCGTTTGTTTCTTTTTAAACTTCTATCAGCTTAAACTTCCATCAGGCCTTTTCTCTGCTTGGGGTCTCTGATCCCCGCTCAGACCTTATCACAAATTAGGGATTCCACAACCTTCTGTAAAATGAGGATCAACTTAAATTCTCAGATTAAGTAAGAGGAATAATTAAAATAAAGATTCTGCCTCTATTTTGCTATTCCTCACCTAATGTGAGGATCATCTCCTATTTCTGATCTGAAAACATATTTTTAAAAGCTAGCTTTGTTCACTGATGTTTTTGGTAGCTCCACCTGCACAGATTTTTTCTTGAATGTTTTCCTGAGGCCTGTGGGCACTTTGGATGGGGCAACCTGTGTACAGAGCTTGGTTCCATATTCTCCCTATGCTCTCATGGCATACTTAACAGTGTGGTAGAATGTCAGAGGGACACACACAGCATTTCCCAGAGGCAATCTTCTCAGAAATTAATAAAACCTTAATAAAATTTATAAAATTAATAAAAGTTGTTGTCTTTTTCCCAGACTCCCCTACCTCATCCTCCCAGAAAATTACAGCCAATAGCTAAGAGCAGATGAATCTTCTGAAATAGGTAGGACAAATTCAGCAGAGCCCTACCAAGTCATGGCATGGGGTGAGGGCTGCGGAGTGTCAGAGCTCACGCACCAGCGATGCCAGACCTTCAGAGGGTGCTGCTCACATATAAAGGGCTCAAGGGACCAAACTGGGCCACCAAGCATGAATTCCCCAGCCACAAGTTCAATCCTACCAACATGCCCTGACTGCCCATTCTGAGCACGGGGAACCCAGCAGAGAAATTCTTCGAGGGTGGCAGCACAAGGAGGGATCCTGTGGTGTTTTGTTTTCCACAGAGGCTTCCTGAGGGCTTCTGCGTGGAAGACTCACTAGCTCTGCTTAAATTGCTATCTAATATAAATAAGTTGATTAAGTGGCTTGTTTAAATTGCATTTATCACATTCCATCCTTGTTGAAAAACCCTCTTCAGAAATCTAAGTGGCTGGAGAATTTGCAGAGAAGTGTTATAGTCACAAGAGTGATAATGAGTTAGATGCAGCTGGGAATCAGGTATATGAGAATCACTGAACACTTGGCAAAGGCTGTTACTCCCTTTCTCCCCCTCTTTTCCTTCTCACGATTAAAAATAAATCAGGAAAGATATTTGTACACCACCAACAGAAGCTTGTTTGTTTTGTTTGTTTTTTGGGTTTTTTTACATAGTTCTTACAGCTAGTAGGTCTTTATTAATTTACTTTTCTACCTCCTTAAATCACTGAGGAGTATCTGGTAATACTTCTTCATGCATTCCTTTTGGGGGAAGTTGTGTCTTTGACCCTGTGCCCTCACACAGAAACCTCAGGTGTTGCTCTGAAAGGGTCTCCTCAGGTCTAGTCTATATGTTTTCTATATTTTGGTTTACATATTTTTTTTTCCACTTTCTGACCACTGTAGCGCCCTAAAGCAATTGGAAAATAGCACAGCCTCCTTGTACAGAATTTCCCAGGATAATTTTTTTTCCTGGGTAGGGTGTAGCTTCAGTGCCATCCCCTGGCTCTCCTCCCTCCTAGTCCCAGACGGGTAGAAGCAGGAGGCATCAAGAGCATTGAACATTCAGACTCCTCTGGGCTGAAGGAAGATAGAATCGTCTAGGTTGGAAGGGATCTTGAAGGTCATCAAGTCCAACCATCAACATAGCACTGCCAAATCATGTCCCTGTCTTTTAAACACCTCCAGGGATGGTGATTCAACTGCTGCCCTGGGCAGCCTGTTCCAATGCTTGACAACCCTTTGGGTGAAGAAATTTTTCCTAATATCCATCCTAAACCCCCTCTGGTGCAACTTGGGACTGTTTCCTCTTGTCCTATCGCTTGTTACTTGGGACAAGAGACCCACCCCCACCTGGGTACAACCTTCTTTCAGGTAGTTGTAGAGAGCAATGTCTCCGCTGAGTATCCTTTTCTCCAGTTCCCTCAGCTGCTCCTCATAGGACTTGTGCTCTAGACACTTCACCAGCTTCATTGCCCTTCTCTGGACTCGCTCCAGCACCTCGGTGTCTTTATTGTAGTGAGGGGCTCAAAACCAAACACAGTATTCAAGGTGCGGTCTCACCAGTGCTGAGTACAGGGGGACGATCACTTCCCTACATCTGCTGGCCACACTATTCCTGATACAGGCCTGGATGCTGTTGGCCTTCTTGGCCACCTGGGCACACTGCTGGCTCATATTCAGCCGGCTGTCAACCAACACCCCCTTTTCTGCCAGGCAACTTTGCAGCCACTCTTCCCCAAGCCTGTAGCGCTGCATGGGGTTGTTGTCACCCAAGAGCAGGACCCGGCACTTGGCCTTGTTGAAACTCATACCATTGGCCTCGGCCCATCAATCCAGCCTGTTCAGATCCCTCTGTAGAGCCTTCCTACCCTGGAGCAGATCAACACTCCCACCCAACTTGGTGTCACCTGCAAACTGACTGAGGGTGCACTCGATCCCCTCGTCCAGGTCTTTGATAAAGATACTAAAGAGAACTGGCCCCAATACTGAGCGCTGGGGAACACCACTTGTGGCTGGCCACCAACGATCCTCTGAGTCATTGTCCAGTTTGGAGGACAAATGAGAGTAGATTCTGGTAGTCTTCACAAATGTTCTTGCCCAAAGAAGAGGACAGATTTTTTTCCAGCAGCCCTAGGATCTCTGAAATAATGTAACCAAGAATCATGCTTCCTCTTGCAGTTCCATTGATCCACATGTGTGGTCACACAGATTAAGGATGATTTTCCTGTAAACCTATCATTGCTGAGTTTTAACTACCTGGTGTAGGAATAGCTGCTTCATGAGTCATGTCCGTTATACACAAATCCTCACGGCAACTACAGTCACTGGATTACACAAGTGCCATTCAGTGCCACATCTTTTCACGTGGGTTCTTTCTTTCTTTTCTGCATATTAATTTTGAAAAGGTTAATATAAAGACGAAAATACAAGAAAGAAAAATAACAGCATAAAAATCTGCTTTGTGCTTCCTGGTTTTTGTTACAGCTGGTCCCTCTGATCATATCATCAGCTAAGTGAAGTCTAATTGAATGGCAGATCAGCTTGGATGGCAGATCTGTTGCTGTACCACCAATTCAACAAATACCTTTTTCCTTCTAGCAAGGCGCTCTATCAGATTGGTGGCAAGACGTCATTCAAATTTCTGGTATGAAAAAGACTACTCATTAGTAAAAAATATTCCAGTCAAAAGCAATATATTTAGACAACATTTTTGCTTGAGTGACACATAAATGCTCTTGCAGGCTTAAGAAATAAGCTCAAGAGTTTCTAGAAATGTTTTGGTCTTTCACAGCGTTAGCCTAAAATCTGTCGAGCACATTTGCTCGCTGTTGCATCGTTGCCACGCCACTATGTTGAAGCACATAAGACTTGGTGGGACAGTCATCCAGGACTCATTACAATAAACAACGAAATCATCGCAGAGAGGTGGGCGGCCCACCCGATTACTGACAACTTACAGCATAAACAAAAGCCCTGCGTAAAGCTGCAGTTCTGGGCTCATACCTGCTGTAGGCTGAGCGAACGGAGGCGAGACAAGCTGCGGCAGCCTGGGGAGGCTCACGTTTAGGAATCGCAGTCACTCTGCCGGCAAGCCCAGCTGTACGCTTCATGCACTGCTGCTACGCACTGGGGCGCTTTGTTACTGTTTTGCTGTGGAGCTATCTCAGGCAATTAGGTCCCAAACCATCCCACGGTTTACAGGTTACCTTTGGTTCTGTCCAGACGTTTCAAGTCTGTGTATCCAAAATGCCTCGCTCAGAGTTTTTCTCTGATCATCCCTCTGATGTGGGATGCAAGCGGTGCAAGCGCCTGAGTCTCAAAATGTTGAGTACATAAGAAGTATCTGACGGTGGGGCACAAGGAGTGGACAGCTGTGGCCAGCTCTGCATCAGAGAGGAAAGTCCAAACTTGTCTCAACAGGCCTGCTTGGAAAAACAGAGGTCTTGGAAAGAACTCCTAACCACAGTGCTGCAGGACCTAATACTGCTACAGATGGTCGGGATATTCCCTCCTGTAACAATGGCAACCAAGAAGAAAAATCTTGGACAATAGTACAAACTCGTGTCAAACTGGATTAGATGGTTCTAAGCCCAGGGCAACTGAATTTCTGCATTTGGTAGTTGACCTGAGACACTTCTGTTAGACCCGAAAAGAAAAGATATATTTCACTCCTCGGCTTTAAAGAAATTATATTTATTTTTCTACACAAATTGCCATTTTGAAAGAAAAGGTTTTAAAAAATTCTAAATGTTTTTTAACAAATTGCAGCTGCAGGGGTTTTTTTTGCTGCAACTTCACTGAATATAATGCAAAATGATTACTATTTTGTGTTTTCTCAGAACTTCCAATTTTCTCCCCATTGAGAAAAACCTGACGGGTCCTGATAGAAGTTGCAATGGACAGTGCCTGTTATTTTCCCGTAAGAGAAGAGTGAGTAGATCAGGTGGAAACTTCTGGCAGGAGGAAGAGATGGTTCCTGCCCTGGGGAGGGACTGAGTCTGCTCTGAGAAGAAGTTTCCAAAACACAGGTGAAGCAGGCAAGGGAATGAATCGAGAGCCTGCAGCACAGCAGAGGCCATGTAGGAGAAAGTGTGAGTCAGCAGACAGGTGGAGTGGAACTTCTGACACGTTTCACAGTCAATTTTGTTCTTCTCTGGATATTAAAAGTCAGAGGAGAGCTCTGTGTGGCTGCAGACTGTAGGCTCCAGACCTTTAGATTTTGAAATGAAGTGTTTGTAGATCGCTGAAGATCCAAATTATGCCAAAATTATGTTATTATAGTGTAATCATCTTGTTAGCTGCTTAGAACATTTTCTTCATTATCACTTCATTCATACTTATGATGATGAGCAGATGGTACCAATGTCATAACGCAGCATAAATCACTCCCAAATGTTGTTTGAAAACAGTCAGAAGGTGGCAGGGACTTCCTTGCCTGCTGATGAGCCTGGTTCACTCCCCTTGCTGTTAGAGGAATTACAGAAACCTGGTTTGCCACCTACCTATGTGCTGGCTCCTGGCACCAAAACATTGTGAATCCTGTACTAACAGAGGCTTACGATCATTTATACTGAGAAGGAAGTTTACATTTTTTTCAGCAAAGACTGGTGAACTTAAGGCATTTCAAGGTGGATTATGGCCCATTTCGATCAACACAAGAAAGTCACAAAGAAGTCCCACATGTCCCGCAGATCCTGTTCTTACTGAAGAAGTCATTGCTGGTATCTGTACCTACACCTCATCCTCCTGGGGCAGGACTCTGCAAGGGAAAGGGGTGTAAAGCAGACTTGCTCTGCTGTGGCAGTCCTGCACTGCAGTAAAGTCCTCAGTAGCCAAGGAAATGGTGCAACTGGAGGTTGCCCGTTGCAGCTTTAGCTGGCACCAGTGCTGGAGCTGGCCCTGCGAACAGGGCAGTGGCAGCACATCTCAGGCGCTCCCCGCACCGACAGCCCAGCTCCCGGTTCAGGTGTGTTACAGCAAATCCAAAGTTAAGGTCTAATGCAGATGATGCCAGTGCCCTTTTAAAAAAAGATCAGTGATTCCTGAAGTATCCCACTGAGCTGCGTGGGCACACCGGCCCTCGCTCCAGTACGCAGACCAAGAGCCACAGGGCTCGGTTTGTTTGTGACTGATCGTTCCTTTCCCCAGTTTGGGCGGGAGCACCGCAGCAATCAACAAAAGGACCGAGTGTGCTCAGAGCAAACACACCGTAATTTTACTCAGAATCAGAACAAACACACTCCAGACCCCAATCCCCAAATCCAGGAGACACAGATGGAGTCGAAACCCAGAGCACCTAAGCAAGCAAAGATGCATACACACACAAAAACCCCATGAAAGCAAAACAGCAGCTATCAGAAAGCTACTCCTCCCTGGAAAAAAAAAAAAAAAAAAAAAAAAAAAAAAAAAAAAAAAAATCAGAACAAAAAAGAGCCAGAAAAAAAAA
>VFFE01009051.1:2045726-2146431 GCA_008921705.1 Burhinus oedicnemus
AAAAAAAAAAAAAAAAAAAAAAAAAAAAAAAAAGGCAGGACAAATAAGGACAAAAAAAAAAAGTTGTAAACAACACTTTCCAGACTTGTACAAAACATATTTTTCAGACTTTTTCTCAACCATAACTCTGTCCCCCACCCTCAAGCTGTACCCAACATGCCACTCAGCCTTTGATTTCTACATGTAATTGACCTTAGTCAGGGCAAAAGAGCAATTCGAGCCCTACCTGCAGCACAAGGAGGGTGAGTTTTGCCACTGCACAACTAAGGACCCCCTGCTTAGGTTGTTAAAAGTATTTACGTGCCTAATTTCCCTTGATTTCCCTTTGCAAATTTGGTTCTAGCTCTCAGAAGAAATTCCTCCCATAAATCTTTTACTAGCCACTAGAGGGGAATGTATAACCCAGTGAGAAGCGAGAGACTGACACCACATTAAAGTTGCAGCCAGTTCGCTCACTCAGATGAAGAAAGCATTTAGTGCATTGTTGGATCTTTACAGTTTTTAGGAGCTAATTTAAGCTTTATCAGGTGCTTTGTTATTTCACTCTTTTCTGTCACATTGATCTCTCTCACCTTTTGCCAGTTTAGGGTAGTTTATGTTAAAGTCATAGACTCTTCAGGTGAAAAAAGATCCTTACAGACACTTAATTTGATGCTTAATACCTCGTAAGCCCATAAATCATGCATTTGAGAATGTGATCTCCACTGAAACAGTCTCCTATTCAAAAATGTTTACAGAGCACAACAAGTACCGTATTTCTATCCCGGGAGAAATGTTGACATTTCAGCCTTTCTTTCCATTTAAAACAGGATTAAAAAGTAAGATTCAGATTTTTTGTTGTGTGGGATGGAAATTCCACATTAATCGCAGTTAGGAAATGACAAACATTCATTTGGATGTTCTTCTAACAGAATGAAACTTTCAGCAATTTTGAAATTGATGGATTTTTTACTTCAGCCACTGATAAAACAACCCTAAATGTCCTGCATCAAAAATGCGTTTCTCTGAAACGTATGGGAGCCAGGCACAAACTGTTCTGAGTCTATGGTTGCCGGAGCTGGAGCTGGGATCTGCTCTTCCCTATAGCCCAGACTTCCTAACCAGGCCACAGCTTGTATCGTACCTCAAAGTCCCATGATTGCTTGATGTTACATCAATCCAGGTCAGGAAAAAATCAGCACATTGGCTTACAGCCCTCTTGGGAATCAGGACAATGAGGCCCTGCATTCGTTTATGCGGCAGTTAATGACAGTCTGCCATTCTCCTTCCCTTACTAACAACTCCATGTGAAACCTATGTCCTGGGTCATGTGGTGGGCAAGTGGCTATGAACATCAGGGCTGGGGATGCAAGCAGCTTGTAACACTGGAAGCTGAACTCCTACTGCCATACGGCAAAGGATCATAGGGAAATTCACTCCAGGACCAAAAGAAAAAAATAAATCACTAAGTGATTTAAAATGCATTTCAAGCCAAATGAAACAGTTAATTCCATTTTTCTGTGGAAATTGCAAATATTCAGTGAAACAAAACCTTTACAATAGAAAATTTGAATGGGTAGTAACTGCATTTTTATCAGAAAAAAAATTCTTTTTAAAATTTTATTTTATTTTATTTTATTTTATGATATGATTTTATTTTATTTTATTTATGATTCCCAATCAGCTCTGGATATTTGCACCAGAGATTTACATTTTAAATACGTCTTGTTCATGAGCCAAATTTTTGGCAGATAGGAATTAACAGATTCAAGTCAATAGAGCCACAGAGATTGATAAAAAAAGGAAAATGCATCTCTGTATTTTCAAAAGCTCCCTTCTGATATCATATAGATGGATGCAGAATTAAACTATCTGTACTGCAAAGAGGCACTCATCAGAACACCAGAAGGTCATACTATCCCTTCAATCTTCTCTATCCAATTCCCCAAATCCTCATGTGTGGCCTCCAGAAGATGTGGAGCTCTCATGTATTGCTGAAGTTGGCTCCTACCTACAACCTTTCTAGACATAAACCTTAGACTTGCCGAGGGCAGTCACTAAGTCCTTCAACCACTGAGGGCATGATGCTGAAGAGAACTGTCTCATTTGTGGCTGGAAAGCTGCCTGGTGGAAAAGGACCTGAGGGTGTTGGTTCACAGCCGGCTGAATACAAGCCGGTGGTGTGCCCAGGTGGCCAAGGCAGCCAATAGCATCCTGGCTTGTATCAGAAACAGAGGACTTTGGGCCCCTCACTACAAGAAAGACATAGAGGTGCTGGACCGTGTTCAACGAAGAGTAATGAAGCTGGTGGAGGGTCTTGAGCACAAATCTTATGAGGAGCGGCTGAGGGAACTGGGGTTGTTTAGCCTGGAGAAAAGGAAGCTGAGGGGAGACCTTATCGCTCTCTACAAATACCTGAAAGGAGGTTGTAGAGAGGTGGGGATTGGTCTCTTCTCCCAAGTAACAGGCAATAGGACAAGAGGAAACAGCCCCAGGTTGCGCCAGAGGGGGTTTAGGATGGATATTAGGAAAAATTTCTCCACCAAAAGGGTTATCAAGCATTGGAACAGGCTGCCCAGGGCAGTGGTTGAGTCACCATCCCTGGGGGTATTTAAAAAACGTGTAGATGTGGTGCTTAGGGACATGGTTTAGTGGTGGACTTCGCAGCGTTAGGTAAACAGACTTCATGATCTTAATGGTCTTTCCCAGCCTAAACGATTCTACGATTCTATGATTTTCACCAGTGGTACTTTTGGCCCAACAGAAACTTTGCAATGCAAATAAAGGCAGATGGTTGGTTTTCAACCCACAGCTTTTATATGCAGAGCACAGTTTGTGAGGAGATGAAGGCAGAAGTTTCAGATGTTTCTCTCACTAAGTGTGGTTGAAAACTACTCATAGCAATTTGCCAGATTTTAGATGTATCTTCTGCTGGGGAGCTGATGAGACCATTCTTGTGTTTGGTGACTAGCCTCAAAGTGAGATGGATGTTCTTCATTCATATTCTGCTGACGCCGAGGAAACACAATTAGAAGTTGACGCGACAGCAAACACTCATTTTGCTAAAATTATCACATTTAGTGTGATTCCCATAATAAAAGCATGAGCCAGCATGGGAAGCCTCTTTCAATTTACACAGAGAGACTTGGGGTCTCCTGACAGTCAGAACAGAGCCAATGTTTCTGAGTAAACTTTGTTAGGAAAACAGATTAAAAACTCCAGAGGTTTAGCTAAATCTTATACAGGAAAACACCTTGTTACCCTTATGATTTAGAATCATAATTTAGTGTCAGTGAATAATACATATTAAGTGGTGGTGAATATGTCTTTGTAACAAAGTTTATGTGATGAATTTTTTTCCTTTATCTGAAATATGCAAAATTAGGTGTTCTATTATTATTACTATTATTTTTATTATTGTGACTAGTTATGCAATAGTTGCTGCAATCAAGTCTTGATGGCTCATTAACGAGACATTTACTGAAAACAGTCAAGTCTCAAACTCTTTTGGTTTGACACATTAGCCTTGTCATATTTGATGTGCGTCTTGACTGAAATTTTGTCACATCTAGAATTAGGATTCAGGTTTTAAAACAGTAGAAATAACCCCCCCTGCATTTCAGTTGCTTTCCAAGAAAGCAGGTAGATATTCCTTTAAAATCTACTCTTTTTTTAAAATCTGCTCTAAAATCTACTCATTCTGTTGGTGGTCATTTATAGAAGATGAATATAAAAGGAGAAATAAGCTCCTACCTGAGATGAACTTGCAACCTCACTTTCACATTCTTTTTCTAGTATTGTCCAAGTATTTATCTCCTTTTGTACTTGCAAGTGCCAGTGGTAAACACTGCAGTGAGCCCCTTCGTGTTAATACTATGGAATAGGGCCATTCAGCTCAGGAGCAGATGGACACGCGGACTGATGCTTTAAAGACTGTCCTGAGAGATCGTTACTTCTTGAGTTCAGCCCCATGGCTGCTGTCACTTCATGGTTTCCTTGACCTGTGACCAGGATCAGCTGGATTGGGGAACGATAACGCTGGGATACAAGACCAGGAGTTCAGGTGCTATAATCCCTTGGAAATGCAAGTACTGATAAAACAATCCTAAGGGCACTCTGAATTTCTTACCGAAATGTGATGAGTTGCTGTTACCCTGAAGATGAACGACCTCTCTGTCCATTTTCTGTAGCCTCCTGACCGCGCTGCTGGGAGTGTATATTCCTGCAGGGAGCCTGCGCATCCCCACGTATCTTACCTGGAGTGAATTACTATGTGTGAATTTGGTGTGGGCTGAAAGTGAAAATCTAAGCCACATTCCCTGTCTTTTCACTCTAGGAAAAAAAAAAAATATCACCCAGACTCTTACAAATTGTTCTGCAGGGATTATTTTACCTTTTTAGAACTTAATTCGATTTTACCCCTGACACAATGTTACTGATTTTGACAGTTAAACTTTCCAGTCTGCTCTTTCCATATATTTTAATATCCTGTTACCTGTGGTAGGGAAGAGCTAAATTTTCATGTCAGATACTGATGGTGATGTGGGAAGAGATTTTTTAAAAAGTTTGCTTAAAAAACAGAAATAATTACCTCTATATGTAGCATCACAACCTCCTAAGTGACTACTGGTAATAGCCAGCTAAGGAAAAAATTGGAAAATCAAAGTGTACAGCCCACTACCATACAGTCCCTGCAGCTTCTCTACCCAGAAAAATACAGATTTCTTAAGAGGAGCTCTGTCTTCTTTCCACTCCAAGGCAATGTGTCAGTAATGAGTGACAAAACCTGGTTACTGTGGAGCACTTGTCCCCCGCAGTACTCCGAGTTGTTATGTTGTGAGTCACCTTCAAGGTTTCCACCCTCCAAAGGACAGGGTTAAATGCAGGTTTTGAGACAGTTGCATCAAAAGGGCTGGGGAAAGGAGTAGATCTTAACGTACAGCTGATGACAATCTTGGCTCCTTCTTTGGAAGTAGTATGATCTGGACAGGCTGAGGTCATTACTGGACAGGCAGGTAGCGAGCCACGCTTTCAAGTCAAATTCATAATGTTCAATATTTCAATGCAGCAACAGAAAAAAATCCGCACGATTTCCCGAATAAGTTGTTAGGATGTTGCACAGATGGTGTTAGAAAGGAGACACTGAAATAATTTCCCTAACGCAATTTCATTACTAGAAATTTTAAGAACATCCCATCTCAATTTACTCCTGCCTCTCAGATACAACTCTTCATTTCGTTATTTGAAACTAGTTTATTCAAGTATGCAGTGACTCTGGGACATTTGCACAGCAATGTCAGATGCTATCTGGGAAATAAGTAGTACATTTTCAGGCTCTGAAAGTAATTTTTGATGACACCCTTAAATCAACTTCATGGTCAGTTTTCTCATTTTGAGCAAGAACTGGGATTCCATTGTGATAACTGAGGGCTGCATGTTACTTGATCTACGGTAATGTAGAATAATTACTAGTCCATTGCACTTCATTACACTACTGTAATAGGCAGCAGGTCAGTGTTTGAGCTACAGCTGCTCTGAAAATTGAGCTGACACTGATACTATGATAGAAGTGATAGCAAAAGGCTCTCATGCAAATTGTTGAAATTAGCTTCCACTCAATGGGTTTTGAAATGCAATACATGACTTGGATCAGGACACCTGGTTTTGACTGACTTTTTTTTTTTCTTGGATACAATGGGACGGTCATGAAATAAATTAATTGTTCAATGCAATATGCCTTATAAAAGGTCACTGAAATGCCAGAGGATTCTAAATACCACAGGACTGTTGGACTTTAGCTAATAACATTCTCTAACACGCCATTGAAGGCTATCTGATGGTGGTTTTATTTTATCTAGATGATTCTCGCAATCATTTGCAAGTGTTCTGCTCCTGTATTCACAGGACATTTCACTGCATGAGACACCCCTATTTTTTATCAATGCACTTAATTTATCAGGCCTTCAGACGAGGGCGGTAGGCAGAGGCTATGAATAACGAGGCGTTCTCCTTTAACAGCTGGCTGGAATATCTGAATTCAGCTCGCTGCTGCACTGAAGGGTCCCCCACGCAGTCAGTCTTTCAGAGAGGCACAGGATGATCCTCACTTTAAGTCAGAATTTTGCTACGAGGTCTCCAATGAGCACTCAGGCTAACGTACCACCAGTATGTTTGAAACACTTCTTACTTTTGAAACACCTCTTATTTTTGAACAGCAATTCAAAAATAGATGTGGGTGTTTTGAAGGAAAATGGAATATTTTTCCTCTGAAACATTCATTTAATCAAACTACTTATTTCAATAAATTGTGTTCTGCTGGAAAACAATTGTCCAAGCCGACACACCACCTCTCCACTCTAGGGAATGCTTATCAATACTTACTGACAAAAAAAGAGAAACTTGACACATGTGGAGAAAGAAATTTTGTCATACCTCTAGAGTAAAGCAAAGAGTTTTATAGAAACACCCATATACATTGCCCTCACTGTTCCTCTGTAGATGTTTCCTGCATTGAAGCCTGTCGAGCCACACACTATGTGTCTCCAACAGAAACTGTTCAGTTCCTCCCCTTACTCAGCGACGCAGTAGACTCCACTCTGGCATGGGTTCCCCTCTGCCCATGAACAGCCTTGGATCGAGTCAGTGGATCCTCAGCAGGCACCTTCCTTGCTTCTGAGCTAAGACACTCCATTAACTGTTCTGTTTCTGCCTCTGGCGTTTGGTGTTCAGTGTGATTTAGGCAGGCCTCCTTTTTCTCGGAAGTTGCCTAAGATGGGAAGGAATCCTTCGACACCTACCAACACGTATTTAATGAATAACCGTGCTGCTTTTCATATGACTTGGAATCATTTTAAATGATGCCTTTGCTGAAAATATTCTCTTGACATTTGTATTTCCTATCTTCAATGCATACACAAAGGGATATCATGAAAGGACTCACAGGCATCTGAAATCTTAGCCCCTTAATGCACTGTGCACTGCCTATAGATTGTGCAGCTTTGTCTGTATCTGTCCTAGCCTCTTGGGGGATTATTGCTAGAATTGACTACCGCTATTTGTTTGAACTCTTTATAAATTAATAAAAAAATCAATACGTGTTTGTAAATGCCAGCTAATCACAAGTAGCTTTGTACGAATTAGAGCAGGGATATAAGAAGAAAGTAAATGGACAATGCCTGTGAGGGTGAAAATGTCAACACTCAAAGTTCATCTGCTACCTGAATGATTACAGATACATTCAGCCTGTTCCTATGGTTTTGTTATTCATGAAAGATGGAGGAGGAGGAAGAGGAGGAGGAGGAGAGCAAAGCAAACACAGCCCATGCTGTATGGGCAATGAATACAAAGAGCCACTAAGCCATGAGAGTAGGAACTCTATCAGAGAGAATTGGAATGCTGGAAAATTCGTCATCTGGATTTAAAAAATGGAAGCAAAAAAAAAAAAAAAAATCTTAAAACCCCCCTCCCCTGGATTTCTGGATGAATATCTGGGAAGGAATTATCTGTCAGCTCACTACTAATTGCTTTTCTACCTCAGGAAACACTTTTCTAGTTTACCTATGGTAACTATGGCTTAGCTATGTTAGCCAAAAGCATCCTTGAGGTGGGATTCACAGTTACTATACTGTAGAGTTATTAGAAGATTGACTTATTGCCCCAAAAGCTACATAGGTATCTGTGATGCATGAAAACATTTCTTTTCCTATGTATACAGCAATTCTTCGTGAAGGGATATTCTCTAGTGTTAACATGTTCAAAGAATGATAACCAAACAGAAAATGGAAATGTACCACGTCATCAGCTGGCAATCATCAGCTTTGCTTCACCTGATTCAATGAGATCCCACGGAGCTGTCAGTGCATTTGCTGCCAAGTGTCAATCCCTTGCCAGAACGGTTAAGTTGTACGCAGCCAAATCAACAGAGCGCAGGGTGAGGAAGCAACCTCAGATCTATGCATCATATAGACTTATCTTCATGCAGGAGGGAACAACCGGGCTCCTGGAATATCAGATCAACCGGCAAAGGAGGGGTAAACCTAAGGAATCCTAAACCCTTTGTGTCTGCTTGGCTGCTCTCCTCCTCAACCTGTTTTGCTTTGTAGCAATGATACCCCCAGCAATTCGGAGTAGTAAGAAATAGAGAAGACTTGCTGGCTAAAATATCAATGTGTATTTATTCGGGGTGCTGAGGGACCCAGAGGGATAAAGCCAAATGACTGTATAGATGTCCTCTGCATCTGAAAAAATATTTCGTGCTTTGAGTTTTGTGAGGTTTGTTTGGCAAAAGCTTTTTTTCCCCATTGTAATTCCCAGCTGAAAATGTGCTTAATTTTTTTTTTCCATTTCCCCAGACAAGAGTTGTACCCATGTATTAATTTTCCTGATTGATGCAGATGTACACTCTAAAAATACTTGAGCTTGTTTTAATGGGGGGCTTTGTGGGTTGTTTTTTTGTTGTTTTTGTTTTTTGTTTGGTTGGTTGGTTTCTCCTGGTGTTTCCATAATGGTAAAATACTATCTGAGTTGCTCTGGGAGCTGTTATCCAAGATTTGGATGAAACTTCGGTTCACCTGCTTTAGCTGTGAAAAGCGGCTGAAAAAGCTGTTTCCAGCACCCACAGACAACCCCATGAGCACATCCAGAGAACTTGCTGTTTTGGATAAATTGCTGTTTTCATGTACTCCTTTTTCTCACAGTAGCCATCCTTTCAGTGTGTTTGTTCTCATTTCAAATTACCAATTGAGCCTTTCATCTAAAATACGAGGGACATTACCAAGGTATTAGTAGTTAAGCTGCTTTGTTAATTACAGCCAGACTCCTCTTTTTCCTGCCTGTCAGTTCAGCAGCAACAATGGTGCCAACGGCTCTCCACCCGCTCTGCATCACCAGCTTGCGTTCACACAAATATCCCCGCTGTCTGAGATTTCCAGGTGTTCTTCCAACTACTGGACAGGCGGAAGACCTGCCAAGGTCACCGACACATGGCCACACAAGGTCACACAACACAGCAGCCTCTCCAAGCTGAACTCGCCACCCGTTCAAATGCAAACCACTGCAAAGCTGTGATCATCCATGTCACCTATCTCATGCCTTCTCCAGGTCTACACACTTCCCTTGGCAGAGAGGGCCTCTAGCTTTACACCATTCTCAAGATTTGTGTACGTTCTGAATTTATAAAGGGGCATGATTATATTTCCTGTGTTGTTTTCTATTTCTTTCCTCATAATATCCGGCTTTCTACTTATTTTGACTGTGGTCTGGCATTAAGCTGATATTTCCCCAAAACTACTCATTATAATGCTAACACTGTTTCTCATGCTTGCAGACAACCAGGACTTCATTTAAGTATATGCAAAATCAAGTATTTTTCCATTTTTGTTACATTGTATTTACCTACATTGAATTTCAACATCCGTTTTCTTGCCCTATCATGCGACTATTGATAAGGTCCTTCCTCAGCTTTTAACAATCAATCTGCATCTTTACTATCCTGAATAATCTAAGTATCCTCCACAGATTTCAGTAAGACAGAATTGCTTATTTGTAGCTAATGCTGACTACAGGTCACCTCTAGGCACTCTGGGAAACTAGCAGCCCTGAAGACAGTTGTGGCTGTTCCATCAGTCCTGAAGTTTGTCCAGATGAGATACCTGCCAAAGCTTAGGACAGCTCATTCACCAGAGTATCCATATTTAAGAGGATGGGAATTTTGCACGGTACTCCCATCTCCAGTATTCAGAAGACTGAAACAAGTCAAGATACAGCCTTCACCTGTGTAATGTGGATTTTGGATTATTGCTTTTACAAACTGCAAATATTTCTCACGCAAGTTACAATGCAATTGTCTGCAGACCACATCTGGTCTTTCAAAGGAGATTCACTTAGTGATTTCAATATCATTATATACAATTGTGTTTCCATATTTTTGTTTATACATTTAAAGAAAGCTGACACACACAAATGAAAAAAAATGAACAAACTCTAATCTTTCAGGGCCAAAAGATAGCTAAGGAAAAAAACAAAGCCAATGTATTTTTCCCTTCTGTAATTCTGTTTGTGAATAGAATGTAAATCAAGTTAGCTGGATAATTTGCTAAAACCCATGGATGCAATAATTCTTATGTTGTTCTAACAGAGAAAGAAAGTAGAAAATGTAACAGGGAGAGACAATATGCAATTATGTATGAATACTAACACCCTAAGGGACAAATTACCAACAATGACAGTAAAATACTGCAGATTTCTTTTTGTGCTACAGCATAATTGACTTATACTCTGATGAGAAGAAACAGCTTAGCTTTGGAGAAAAATTTAAAAATACAAGCTATGTATTTGCTGGAAAGTGTATAGTCACTTTGTTTTTCCACTTT
Source organism: Burhinus oedicnemus (assembly GCA_008921705.1). Classification (NCBI taxonomy): domain Eukaryota; kingdom Metazoa; phylum Chordata; class Aves; order Charadriiformes; family Burhinidae; genus Burhinus; species Burhinus oedicnemus. Next base: position 2,056,076 of record VFFE01009051.1, read on the forward strand.
GCTTTACCTGTAATACTGATTACATTCCTTTGTTTTTAACTTATATATGTAACTTGATTTGAGAAGACATAATTTTTCTTTATCTTTTCAAGAAATCATTAATCATCCCTAATGGTATTAATTATGGGACTTCAATTATTTAATCAAACTTAGCCAATACATTCAATGCAAACACTTTTAAAATTGCATGTGGGAAACCTCTTTGTGTTTAAGTGAAGGAGAAATAAATCTTGTTCTAATGACTCACATGAGCTGAGCCTCAAGGGGCTGTTCCTGTCCTTCAACACTACACCTTGTAGAATCTGCTGTGTGGCACCGGAGATGTAACCTGATAAGCAGCAATCTGCAAACACCAATCTTGGGGCAGAACCAGGGCCTTAATTTGAATTTTACTGTTAACTGCAAGGAAGATTAAAGAAACACAGTCAAGGTTGGCTGCTCAGCATCCAGGGTACTTTTTGAGTTATATTTGCAAGGTCCACTTGATTAGTTTTCAGATTTCCACCCCCCTGCATAAACGCTCTGATTATTCTGGTTTTGTAGGGAGGTTAAGGAGTTGAAACAGATGGTCACAAACAACCTTCTATTTTATATTTATTTATGTGATTTCTTTATAGATGCAGGATACCTGGATTTGACTAGGAGTAAGGCCTCCAAAAAGAAAACAGGAAACACTGGTTTTGCTTGCAAATCAGTTTTCATAGAATCATAGAGTATCTCGAGTTTGAAGTGACACATAAGGATCATCAAGTCCATCTCCTTGCTCCTCACAGGACTACCTACAACTAACCATATGATTAAGAGTGTCATCCAGACACTCCTTGAACTCTGACAGGTTTGGTGCTGTCACCTCTTCCCTGGGGAGCCTGTTCCAGTGACCAACCATGCTCTCAGTGAACAACCTTTTCCCAATGTCCAATGTGAACTTCCCCTGACGCAGTTTTATTCCATTTCCTCAGGTATTAGTCACCAGAGAGAGGATATCAGCACCTTCCTCTCTGCTGCCCACCTTGAGAAAGGTGTAGACTGCAATGACGTCCCCCTTTAGCCTTCTCTTCTCCAAGCTGAACAAACCAAGTGACCTCAGCCGCTGCTCATAAGTCTTGCCCTCAAGAACTTTCACTATCTTGGTTGCCCTCCTCTGGACACACTCTAATAATCTTATATTGAGGTCCCTAAAACTGGACACACAACTCGAGGTGGGGCCACACCAGCGCAGTGTAGAGTGGGACAATCATCTCCCTTGACCAGCTAGCTATGCTGTTCTTGATACACCCCAGGACACAGTTGACCCTTTGTCTATCAGGGCACACTGTTGACTTATATTCAACTTACCGTCAACCTGAACCGCCAGACCGCTTTTTGCAGGGATGCTCTCCAGTTTATCGTCCCCGAATTTGTATATATAACCAGGATTAGCCTGTCCCAGTTGGAGAATATGGCACTTGCTCTTTTTAAACTTCATATACTTAGAGATTGCCCAGGTCTCTAGTCTATCCAGATCTCTCTGTAAGGCCTCTCTACCCTCGAGGGAGTCCACAGCTCCTCCTAATTTAGTATCATCAGCAAACTTAATTAATGTACATTTGATTCCTGTATCCAGATCATTTTAAAAACATTAAAGAGCACCAACCCTAAAACTGAGCCCTGGGGAACCCCACTGGTGACTGGCCGCCAGTCCAAAGTAAACCCATTTACTATAACTCTTTGAGCCCGACCCATCAGCCAATTGTTCACACATCGTATTATGGACTTCGCTAGCTGTATGCTGGACATTTTGTCCAGCAGGATACTGTGAGAGACAGTATCAAAAGCTTTGCTAAAATCCAAAAACCCCACATCTACTGGCTTGAACGCATCAAGCCACATTGGAGAATTACAGCTGCGCTCTTGGAGAACAGAGCAGCAGACTCACACCAGGGTAGAGCCAGGTTTGCCTTTTCTGTCTCCTTGATATTTTCAAGGACATTATCTTTCTAACAGATGTAGAGAAAAAAGGCAAACATATTTTACACCATTAAAACCAATTAATTTCAAATTAACTAGAGAGGTTTTGAACTGCAAAATTGGGAACTACATTATGTAATATCCAATGGAAAATGGAAATTAGCAGGGCTTAGTCTAACCTAGGGAGGTACAAATCATTGAATGCAGCACTATGCTGCATAACCAGGCATACTACCTTGGAGAAGTCCTTACATTAACTAATTCTGTTTCCTGGCTCAGCATCCATCATTATGGTGGAGAAAAATGACAGTTTGCACAAAATATCCCTCTAAGTCATATTGAGTCAGCAAAATTTGCAGAAGAAAGATATTGATGGTAACTCACACACTATCTGGAGGAAAGAGCATGTGTGACACCCATCTACAATAAGGACCGGAAGGAGAATTTGGGGCACTACAGGCCTGTCAGTCTGAACTTGGTGCCAGGGAAGTTTATGGAGCAGATCATCTTGAGTGCCATCACACGCAACAGACAGGACAACCAGGTGACCAGGCACAGTCAGCATGGGTTTATGAATGGCAGGTCCTGCCTGACAAACCTGATCTCCTTCTATGATAAGAGGACCCTCTTAGCGGATGAGGGAAAGGCTGTGGATGTTGTTTACCTAGACATCAGTAAAGCTTTTGACATAATTTCTCACAGCATTCTCCTGGAGAAACTGGCTGCTCATGGCTTGGACAGGCCTACGCTTCGCTGGGTAAAAAACTGGCTGGAAGGCCGAGCCCAAAGAGTGGTGCTGAATGGAGTTAAATGCAGTTGGCGGCCAGTCACAAGTGGTGTTCCCCAGGGCTCAGTATTGGGGTCAGTTCTGGTTAGTATCTTTACCAACGATCTGGACGAGGGGATCGAGTGCACCCTCAGTCAGTTTGCAGGTGACACCAAGTTGGGTGGGAATGTTGATCTGCTTGAGGGTAGGAAGGCTCTACAGAGGAATCTGGACAGGCTGGATCAATGGGCTGAGGCCAACTGCATGAGGTTCAACCAGGCCAAGTGCCAGGTCCTGCACTTGGGTCACACCAACCCCATGCAGCGCTACAGGCTTGGGGAAGAGCGGCTGCAAAGCTGCCTGGCAGAAAAGGGCCTGGCAGTGTTGGTTGACAGCTGGCTGAATATGAGCCAGCAGTGTGCCCAGATGGCCAAGGCGGCCAACAGCATCCTGGCTTGTATCAGGAATAACGTGGTGAGCAGGACTAGGGAAGTGATCGTCCCCCTGTACTCAGCACTGGTGAGACCACACCTTGAATACTGTGTTCAGTTTTGGGCCCCACACTACAATAAAGACACCGAGGTGCCGGAGCGAGTCCAGAGAAGGGCAATGAAGCTGGTGAAGTGTCTAGAGCACAAGTCCTATGAGGAGCGGCTGAGGAAACTGGGATTGTTTAGTCTGGAGAAAAGGAGGCTGAGGGGAGACCCCATCACTCTCTACAAATACCTGAAGGGGGATTGTAGAGAGGTGGGGATTGGTCTCTTCTCCCAAGTAACAGACAAGAGGAAACAGCCTCAAGTTGTGCCGGGGGGGTTCAGGATGGATATTAGGAACAATTTCTTCACCCAAAGGGTTATCAAGCATTGGAACAGGCTGCCCAGGCAGTGGTTGAGTCACCATCCCTGAGGGTATTTAAAAGACGTGTAGATGTGATGCTTAGGGACATGGTTTAGTGGTGGACTTGGCAGTGTTAGGTAAACAGACTTCATGATCTTAATGGTCTTTCCCAGCCTCAGCGATTCTATGATTCTTTTCTAAGTCACAGAATGGTAGGAGTGGGAAGGGACCTTCAGAGATCATCTAGTCCAACCCCCCTGCCAAAACAAGTTCACCTAGAGCAGGTCGTACTACTTAATTCAGCCATTGTAAAACTATTCAAGTCAGAACTGAAAAACATACAATCATCTGGGTGAAAGCGAATAGATGAGCAAAGAGTTCTCTCAATCCTCCTTGGTAGTGAGGTGTAACTGATTTAACAGTCTCATCACCTTTTTAAAAAAGTGTTTGAAAACTTCACTACTTTTTAAAGACACTAATGAACATCTTCTCAAGCCTGCTTCCAGCAGGATCAGTGGGTAAACTAGGGTGCATGTATTGATCTACCTACAGGAAAGGGACTGAAAAATGACTTCGGGTTTGTGGAAAATATGGGGCAGCAATGTTTCGTGTTCCTTTTTGAGGAGTAGAAGGGAAGGGATGTGACTGAATGAATATAATGTCTGATCACATGGAGAAGACATATTTTGCTCTAAAAAGACAGAGGTGCTGCAGGCACAGTCTCTATCGAGGAATTATTGTGGAAGGCACCGAAACTCACAACACAACAAATGCAAAGTCCTGTGTTCTAAAGCCATGCAAGTTGGGCAGCATACCAGAGGAGACCAATGATCTACCAAAGCTGCTCTTCCATGTCTGTGAGCACTGGCCTTTAGACTTGTTCAGAGGACAGTGAACTTCATTTTGCTACATCTTACACAGGTAACAGTTCATCCTGAATGGTCCATATTTCCTTTTTTCCAGACAGTGGTTGGTACTTCCCAGTCAATTGCAGCTGAGAAATATTTATAAACAGTGCCGTTTCAGATGGAGTTAAAAATAAAGTACATGAAGGCAATGACCAAACTTATATGAGACCTGAACTGACATGGACTCTTTTCTACTTGACCTAAACCATCAATCACATCTGACCCTGGACCTCACAGTATTATTTTTAATAGGTCCTTAGGGGTTGCTGTACTGACTTCCATAGCCTGAGCAATTGGAAAAGCTTTTCAGATCTCAGGACATCTATCAGTTGTAGAGCATCCTATGCTGAAAATCCTTCTGTTAGTACCTTGCACAAATAGAAGGTACTTCGTCCTGCTCCCAGTTGTGCCATTACTGTGCAACATGCACCCAGTATGGCTGGAGAGTTACAAAGCTTTGAAACTATACTGGCAATTTGGTTGCACATCTGTATCTGTGAGTGGTCTGAACACCGAAACAGCTTACCTTGTCTCCAAAGAACATTAGAGTTTGGCCAGTTGCATTGCTTTCATTTATTCTCTTTCTTCCACCACTGATTGGACTTCTAATGGGTTAAGGAGGCTAGCAGAGGTTTTAGAGAGACAAAAAGAAAGAAAACTTATAGCTGCTCTTGGCTATGAAGACATCAAACCTTTCCTCACTTGAGTCCCCTACCTGGTTTTAGTCAATACGATCTCTTCTTCAGGCATGGAGAGAGATAGAGATGTTAGCCTGATAGTAGCAGACACAGCATCTGAGAGCAGATTAGAGTGAAGGAGAAAGTGATACAGGTGACTTCTTCAGCCCATAAGTAGTTCTGCTGTAACACTTAAGCCCTTATCAGATTCAGATGCCTTCTCTGCCTTTGACCTTAAGCCCCAATGAGATAAGATTTGATAACTGCCTCCACAGCTAAGCAAGGTGTTTACCTGTTATATTACATATGCACTGCATATGCGTTCTCTTGAGTTCAAAATGATTATACAAATGCTAATAATCAATTAAAGTCTCAAAACTTCTGACATTAGGAAGTGTTATTATCTTCATTTTACAGATAGGAAATGAAAGGCTTTGAAAGGTTACTTGATTTTTTCCAGAGGTCACTTCGGTTGTGATATACAGAGGGTTCTCCAGCATCAAGGCTGTTCATAAGGACTCCTGCACCTCAGTGTCAAGGCCTGGAACAAACTCTGATAGAGAGTTGAAGGGAACTTTTAATATGCTGAGCACCTAGCTCTAAGTCAGAAGATTAATACTGACTTAGTTATATCCAACATGTTTAGTATCATTTCACAGTCTAACGCTGATGATGAGTGTCTGAAACTTCTGTTTTTCCATCCTCTTACTTTTGGGTGACATTAAAATCTCCTCACCACCTGGTTAAACTGGCAAATATCAGCTTAAACACCTGTGTTCCTGATACATCTATTAATATCACAGCATGCAGCACACGCCAGGTGCATTACTTTGAGAGGCTTCGGATAGGGATTCAGTCTAAAACGATGCTGGTCTCATTAAGAACCATGTTTTCCTCTTTCTCACTGTGTTCCTCTAATCTTCTTACAAGGCAAACAAGCCAGGTGTTTTCCAAGTACTTGTGAGAATACTGCACTTTGAATTCAGCTCCAGATGTTTATACACTGAGTTTTGTACAATTATCGTATCGTTTGCGTGGTGCATAACTTAAGAGGGCCAGCTGAGAACAGAATACTTCCCTTTCCCTCTTTCAAATACCCTAAAGAGTAATAAAGATTTTGTGAAGGTTAATAAGTAATTTCAAACACCCTCTGAGACTAGCGGCGTAGCCATTTAGTAACTCTCTGTTACATCTTAAGAAATACTTTTCAATATATACAGTCTGTACTTTCACGTAAAGACTATCACATTTTAAGAAGAATATGCAAAGAATCCAAGGTGGGAAGGAGTCACATGGAAAACAAAGCTTATGTGAATGACTTGTCACTCCGGAATGAAGTTAAAGGCTGTCCAAAAGTTGTGTGAATACTGTGCTAAGTCTCTCATTTTAGAAACATGGTTGGATAACATGAGCAGATTCCAGACTAATACAGCTGCATACCCCTCTATCACACAGCCGCCAATTCCTAGCGAATTCTGCAATACAGTGACAGTAATGGAAAGCAAAATGATCTCTAAATAATGGTTTAAGATGGTTACTTGATAAAGGGCACCGCAATAATTATGATCAATGGAGCATGGATTCAATATATATTGCCCATTTAGATGCACCAGATTAGCTTAACAGCTTTCTTTAATGTTCTGAGTATTTTGTGTGTGTGTGTGTGTGTATGTGTGCGCGCGCGGTTGTGCATGTGTATATGAGAGGGACAGCACTGCACACATTTTGGTGTATTCCTCATTACTTAAAATTTATCAATGCAGATGAGTGCCTTGCTGTATGGGAAAGTGAAATGTAAAAGTTAGACTATCAGTTGCAAAGACAAAGCGTAAAGAGTTGTGGGATTTTTTTTCTGGAGATAATTGGTTTATGGTCTTAGTGCCAATAATTGCTGAAATAGTTATTTATAGCTTTAAAAAATAACGCACACACAAAGAAGCAGATAGAAAAAATATGCAGTTGGACTGTGCGCTTCGTGGTTTCTCTGGACGTACTGAAACACGGGGGCAGTGATGGGTTCTGACTCGCACGAGGAAGATCTAGGGATGCCTTGCAGATTCCCAAGCTTCTGGTTTGCTTCCCAGGATGAAAATGCAAGTTTCTGAAAGAAAACTCTTTGCTAATTTTCAAAGCCCAGAAGAAGTGATTAAATAATCACCTCTAGGACAGCTTCACTGGCTAAATATTTTACCCACTGAATTTCCATGGGAGGTCATCCATTGGCTCCAGTGCTCCATGGAGCTGACAGTCGGGCTGTATCATGGGGTTGTATGATGTGCTTCAGTCAAACAAGTGCCCTTATTTACATAAATCTCGTGCATGTGCTCTTTCTGCTCCTCACTGGCCATGTTAGTGCAGTATGGATGCCTCTCGGGTTCTAAAAAGATGCAGAACATCGTTATTCCTAATTTTGGCTGAGAAACTGAGGCATAAGTGGGATGAAATTTTTTCCACAGACGTTCAGGCACTGGTTGAGCTGGGAACAGATGGCTGAGTTGCCGCTTTCAGCCTTGTGCCTAACCACTGCCGTATGCTGCCTCTTATTGTGCAATGAAATAACTAGCAATTGAGGTTTCGTTTCGAAACTGAGGAGGACATAATTTCATAGCTTTGACAAATTTAGGACTATGTTTTGACAGGGCACAGAAGTGCAATGGCAATTGTCACAGACAGCATTGGACCTCAGCAGCTAAAGAAGCAAGGCTATTTTCAAATTGTACAGTGAATGCAAAATCTAACTATGAAGGCTCCTAAATTCATATATTAAAAAAATAAAAACGAAACTCCAAACCAACCCCAAACCGCATACTAAGGTTTTGGAGAGTTTGTTTGGTTTTGCTTTCTCTGTGCAGGTTTTTGTTTGCTTGTCTAGGCGGTATTAAAAGAAGCCGCATCCAACTTTGCTAGGCTCCCTAAGATGTCACGCTTGGTGAGAATTTTTACAAGGTATATTTTTCCGTATACGGTAATGTATACAAAGGAAAGCCCTGTCAGCTGTCGCCTAGCAAGCGAGCCCCCCTGCTGGAATGCATTGCAGTGCCGTGCTGCGCCACGGAAATCATCCCCCTGAGTCTCGGCTCAGGATGCAAAGCAATTCTGCAGGGGTGATCAAATGCACCGAGTCCTGCCCTGAAGGTGACGTAATTCTTCACGTAGATCCGTTCAAGAATCATGACAGAGGACCAACATAATGATTTCATTTCAAAGCTACCACGGGATAGGATTTGGATGAAACCTGCTGCTATATTTAGGGAATGTCGTTAGGCACAAGCCTCTTACGGCATTCACTCCAAAATAATGGGCAAACTAAACGAATATTAAAGGCAATGTTTTAACTGTAGCACCACATGCTGGCTCTGCTTCTTGAAAAACGGTGGCGATGGGTGAAATGATAGTAATGTGTGATATACAAATATTTTGGGTGAAATATATAATCAGTTAATTGGTTTATTAAATTATAAAACCTTTGTTTGCTTGAAAGAGCAATAAAACTAACTGACTAAATGAATATTCGCCCCTTTGAAGACTTCTTACATTAATTATGTTTATGCATCACTTGCAGCAGTAATGTTAGACAAAGGAAGCTTTATCTTTATATGCCATAGCTACATTGTATTGTGGTACAAATGATGGCACCGACTTTGTGTCTACATAATTACTGAAATCTTATCCCTTTTGTGTTTGCACATCATTTTCAGTTTTTTGGAATAGTTAAACTCCATTTTACTTTTTAATAACATTTTAGAAATCATTCTGATTCAGGTAAACAGAATTTGATTGCTTTGATGGATTGAAAATGGTTAGCTCAGCCAGAGCTTATTTGATTTGTTTCTTCAGGGATTACAAAGAATAGGATTTTATCTATGAACTGACAAAAGAGGCAATCTCTGCATTTTTGCCTATGAAATAGCAGATCCACTAAGCCATTGCTCCTTCACATAGTGAATGTATTAGTCATGGGGTTGCTTTTTATTCATTTTCAAAGTTTTTATTCCACATTGTATGGGGTGTCAAGCTCCTTTGTTCTTAAAAAAATTAATCTGGAAAAATAATACTGTCAAATGGAGTTTGGGGAGATTCGGTAGCCCATTAGATTTAAAGCAGATTTTAAAAACAAACAAACTCTTTCTCACCAGTAATGGACATCTTCGACAAATGCTCTTAAACTACTGCAATGGATTTAAAAGCCTGAAGTACCTGAATGCTAATTACCTGCCAAAGTTGAGGCTGGGAGCTCTCCTCCGGGTTTCCCGAGAGCTCAGTCCCTGACCCAGTCAGATTACGTGGTTTTCCTGGTACCGCTTCTCATTTTATCCTGGGTGACATGACATTTGCAAAGCAGACAGCGTCAAGAAAATGTCAATATACGGTATAGAGATGATACAAGACACCCCGAATAATGTGTTTGCAATTGTTCTTACAGTGGCCAGCGCATTCACCGAGTCCTCCTCAGAGATGCTGCCGACCGCCGGCGGGCTTGTGCCCGCTGGGTTTAGTTCATGGGTGAACAGATTGTAGCACGATACCCAGAAAAGCACCGAACAATTTCTCAGGGAATTTGTAATTTACAAGCTCGGCGTTTGTCTCACACCGTCTCGGGGGAGAAAAACAGAAATGTAAACTAAATTGGTCCTTACTCTGAGACTGCCGCCAGGTATTGGATGATGCACCTAAACGCATTTCTATTCTATAACCATTTTTTGGAGTTTTTTTCCCCTTTATTTCTGTTTGGGGTAGCAAACAGAGAGCAGCTTAGTCATTCAACACGCAAAATGTTTAAGTGCACGTTCAATTTTCAATAAGAACTACCCGCTTGCTTAAAACAAAATTTTTCGCAGGCTGGGACCTCGTGTCCTGACCGTTTCCAGATTTCATCCCCGTGCTGACTATTGGAAGAGAGCAGGATTTCCTGCGTGCGCTTTAAAGCTCAATTAAATTTGACATCATATACAACCTACTCTCAAAAAAGTCCCTTAACAGGAATAATGGGATGTGCTTTCTCAAAATTTCCATTTATGGCCAGACATGATGGGAAATGTACAGTGTGCTACTTACGTATCATCCCCGTTAAGTATGCGGTTTTAGATTTGCTCTGTGAAATTTAACAGGCAGTTTGTAAGTGCCTCAGATTGGAAGACCAGCTAGTGGAAATCAGGGCTGGCCCATTTTCTTCTTTGATTTGCACCATCTGAAGATTTGGCCCAGCACTGGGTCGTTTCTCTTCCCTTTAGTATACGGATATAGAAAAAGCTACTGATTCTGGTAACTTAGATTCTGGGAGACAGTTTTGAGGAATATGGATACAAACTGCTCTAGGAAAGGTCAGCTGTGCTGAACAGGAGCCACTGCAGGCACAGCTCTAACCTTACCAACTTACCGCATCCTAATACAGCCAGAGATGACACAGGATGGTGTGCGGTTCGGAAACGAACACAGGGAGTCCTGGCACACCCGGGGCTCTTGTTCTGTTGCTTCTGTTTTATTTCAGTTAAACATGAATGCTCTCTTTCCAAGGTTAGACGTAATTTTTTCTCTTTTTTTTTTAAGAAGAATACTCATTCTCTTGGTTACAGAAGAGAGAAGTGTTTCATGTACCTCATTTTTATAATTAGGTGCCTTCTTATGCTGATTTATGACTTATTTTAGCTTTAATTGGTCTGTGTTTCTGACGGCAAAAATGATAATCCATACTCCCATGCAAGCTTCAAAGAAATGCTGATAATCCGCTGTGCCTGATCCCGAGACCTGGCAGCAGAAAACTGGAGGAGAAAACAATGTGCTGGGTAACAGATTATGGGGGTAGCACTCGGACCCCTGACAGCATCTCTGACATTGAACTTCTCTCAAAACGGTCGACGAGACTTCTTCTTCCCCGCTGTTACCAGGGTTCAGCAGAGGCTGCTGCTTTTCTCAGAGGGAGGAATGAAATCTTAGTGTCCTGGCCGACAGCACCTCTCCTGCACGACTCCGTTCACAGGGAGTGAAAGGTTCACCACGGAAGGGTTAAAGCCTTTTCAAAAGCAACAGGCTCGCTCACGCACTTTACGCTGTTTTACAAGGCCAGGTGAGCTCATTGATGAACGTCAGTCAGTTCATTGCCAGCGCTCTGAACCCCCTCTGCTTTAACCTGAGATTTGAGTTGCATACTTCTCGGGCTTAATCCCGTATTTAATTAAGTGAAGGTCAGGATGAGGGTCAACTAGACTAGTGAACTTAATCCAAGACTCACAGGTTATACAATAGCTGCTTTGGGGAGGTATAATTGTAGATAGGAATCGAGAGAAGAAAAGACAATATAATTGAACAAGTTATACGATAAAGGAGGAGGGGGAAAGTGGGATTATTTTTTTTTCACTCTGTGGCACTGAATGCATTTTACAAGAGTAGCCACTAGATAGCAGAACGGGCATGACGCTCTGGTCCTTTGTTGGGCCAAATGCAAGACAAACAATGCTCCAGTCCCAGCAAATGCAGTGTACGTGACTGGGTTCAGCCGGTGCCGCTGTTTCACAGGAGAGAGGGGTTTTTAAGGTGCTATTCCATATGTTGTTTCCTGCTGCTCTGATCTTAGTCTGAGCAGTTTTTTCCCAGCATGCTGAAAGAGGAGCTTATTTCTTGAACAGGCAATCAAGCCCAAATTTAGTTCCAGGGAAGACTTTCTTAATGAGGAAGCCCATCATTAACCCAGGCCCCCAAAAGTCAGCCTTGCCTGCTTGGTGACCGAGCAGAGTCCCCACGAGCTGGCCATGGCAGGCTCGAAATAGTGACAGGACATTACCGTTGCACCCTGGCAGCTCACCCAGGGTTTCGACTGGAGACATCTCAGACATTGAAGTAAGAAAACCCTTTTCTGGCTTTCTCCCCCTGCACCCCACTGCAGTTGGTGCCCTTTAGAGGCTTAGAGATGCTCTGTGCCTTTCAAGGGGCTGTCACAAGGAGCCCTTGCAGCACTGCATCCTGTCGTGTGCTCTGGTTTCTCTTACCCAGTACTGACCAGTTAACGCCCAAATACTGGACTGAGCAGAACTCTGCTGCCGGGCTTGGCTCTAGGTGATACCTGAGCAAGCCACTAAGGCTCACAACTTTAAGGTGACTCTTCTTCAGAGGAAAGAGGGTAGTTCCTGCAATCCATCTTCTTGTGGTTCTTTTATTGCCAGCCCGGAGAGCTGCTCTTGAAGCAATCCTTATAGGTTCAGCCAACAGCCCCGGATCCTGCCGCGGGCAGCTTCCACAGCAACAATTATCTGAGTGTAATATTGATTCATCAAAAATTGACAGTAAAAACCCTTTACTTGATACTCTAGGGTTATGCTCCAGTTTAATTAGACAATGATAATGTTTTCAAAAGGCTACTTTGATTGTCCGTAGGATATGTTCTGAACCAAACCCAAAAAAGCAATGCTCTCCTGTATCCAAACTTAGAAAGAAAGCTTCTTCAAACAGTTGGGTAAGGAGAATCTCAGGTGGGTTCCCACCTAGCTGCATCTCTGATGAAGCAATAAAGAGCTGCAGTTGCATTGCATGGGTACGCATATCTCAGAGTCTTGATATGAAAGTTTCATTCATGACCTTGCTGAGTCTGAAGCTATGTAGCCATACTTTTGCAAGACCTAAATTACAAATGTCTCTTTCACAGATCAAAAATTTTCGGAGTATTGACTGACGGACTCATCCAGTCCACAGGACAAAGGTTTAGATCTTCAGGAGGGGGCTGGTAAGTCAGAGGAGAAAAAAGGCACTCGGAGCATTTACAGTGCTCCATGTTTTGCACCGCACTGTGGCAGCCTCATGTGATGACTCAAACCCTCATCTCTAATTCCTATGCAGGGAGACCTGCTTGGGAAAGTCTAGAACTTAATTAGGTAAAAACATTCCAAGATACCAATAGTAATTGATCCTCATTACAGATTCAATTTGTCTGCAATTGTTTTAACTAAATAACTGAGCTGTTTTTCAGTTATAGCAAATGAGGGAAGCGGGGGTGGAGACTTAAACAAGGATACACTTTCTAACTCATCGCCTCAAGGGGAAAACATGATTTTTCCAGAAAAAAAAAATGTTTTAAAGTAATTAGCTCCTGGGCTGAGATATTTTCAGCCTGCTGTGAATTTTTATGACAGTGCTGTTAGACTGCTGAAAATACGGTTTCCTAGTTTATCTTGCAGAATTTTAACTATGGTGTGCAAGGAATATTGCAGGAGTACTAACTCTGTATCTGTAGCTGTATCTGCACATGCATATATATCCCCAGAAATTTTACCCTGCCTCTTGCAAGAACTGAACTGAACCTCTTGTGCTCAGTGAAAGAATGAACTACATTGCACTGCCTGGCTCTTTACCATTTTATTTGTTTAAAAAAGAAAAAAAAAAGAAAAAAAAAAGAAGATACCCTTATTTGAAGTGCGTTGTTCAGTGAATAAGGGACCTGGTGGATCTCAGAGAATTAGCTTTCAATGCCATCTCATTGTTTGACTCTGGACTAGGCGTATTTCCTGTCTCAACCTTCACCTCCTGATTTGCAAATTGGGGATAATGATGCTGAACTCATTTGCAAAATGCTTGAAAGCGGAGCCAGAATAAGACCGAATGCTCTTATTTGATATGAATCGTGTAATCCTATCTAACAAGAAAAAATGTTGTGTTGGACCTTCTCAGGTACCCAGTCCATTCAGTACTGAGCTGCAGCCATTTTGCCAAGAAGCTCCCATCACCCTCAACGTGACACCGTTCTGATATCCTCTGCCACGAGCTCACCTTGGTCTCTACAGAGGTCAGTGATAAGGCTCAGACACCCTCAGTCCTCAGCCCCTGCTTCTTTCCATGGCTTGAATCCCAAATCAATCATTCTGCAAGCAGAGTAGGGGCGACTCAGCTTTGTCTGTGTCCCACCAGCAGTGGTTCAAGGTCAGGAGCTGTGTTACGGCCAGCTGGGGTTACACTGGTGGCCACAGGGCTGCGTGGGTGAACGCAGTCCTACTTTGCAAGTATTTCATTAGGCTGAAATCTTTAAAGGAATAAGAAAAGTAAATACAATAGTTTGTTGTTTGTTTTGGTTTTTTTTTTTTAAATAAGCCAATAAGCAGAGTCCAATTAAAGAAACAAATAGGTGCATCGGTCACAGCAAAGCCTTTCTCCTAGGAGAAGAGCTTTCGCACTGTCCATGCTCACCAGTTCATATGAAGTACAAGCCTGCAGGTGACACCAAGCATCTCTAGCCTAAATGAGAGAACTGTAAGGAGGAAATAATACTGTCCTGCCTGTGTAATTAGAGAAGCTGACGCGTGAATCATTGTTATAACGAGTTTAATTATAAACATGATTAAATAGGCAATTAGTGCATATTCTGCCCCGGATAAACAAAATTAAATTCCTGCAATATTAACATCTTCCACAAGGTTTATTATTAGATTACTGTAAGTCATGTGGCACAGGAACATTTTCACGTCCTATATTTGTTGTGAACAAACATCAGTTTTTACTTCCACTTGACCAGATGTTAGGGACAAAATATGCTGCTCCTCTAAACCGCCGGGATCTTTTGAAAAGCAGCATCCTGTGCATTTTAAAAAACACATCTTATAAAGCAAGCCACAGACAGCACAGGCTTTCCAAGTTTACCTAATGACAACTCACCACAGCTACGACTGGCGATCGACAGCAGTGCAAGGATCCAAGTGTAGACGAGTCCTAGGCAGGCAGCTCTCACGGTGCTCTCCTACGCCTGCCAAAGCTGCTGGTACGCTCCTAGAGTATCAAAACAAGGGCATGGCAGGGTCAAAGCTCTGGGGAAAAAGTGCTTTGGATCCAGGGATGGAACAACTCAATTACAAGTAAAGTGCACAGGATTTTCCATTGAAAAATCGAGAGGCTTTTTAGTGGGTATATTTTACTTCCTGGCATGTGTATCTCCAGCGACAGCTTATGAAGAAAGGTAGAAATACCTTCAACATACAGGCAGTCTTTTATCCATGTAGCTCCAGAAAACTGTATAAATATTAAATACGTATAAACAGCCTTTTCTGCTTAGTGACTAGTAATTTGAGAGTGTTCTGTCAGGAGACAGAGAAAATGCTGAGTGTCCATCTCTCTGGAAATCAGGTCCCTGTGAGAAGCCTCCATTTAGGAATGCAAAATCATGAACTGGTTTTAGGAAACCCCATAGCTCTGGATTTCAGATGCAGAAACTGGTAACAAGAAACTGGTTAGAACTGGTTATCAACTCCAAAAGGCTTTTGTTTGCAGCACAGTCCCTGTCCATTTTCACTTTGGCTTTCCTTGAGTGTATCATTTATGTTTTCCCAAGAGTCAAAGGACTTTCAAATTCCATATGTTTTCACATACTTCCTAGCCAACTGGGATGAGATTTCTCACCAGTCACTGATTTAAAGGTCTCCAATAAATGTGTAAGGGGGCTACACATATTCTTTATTTGTCCTCTCCCAAGCCCACACTCTTCTTACGTGGGAAGCTTTTGGGGTGATTGATAAAAAAGTGGTAGCTGTTACAGCAATGTTTAGCTGTAGTATCACATCCAGTGTTATTATTCCTGACTGTTGAGATAACCTGGATTCTCTCCCTGTATCTATTATTGCTCTGTGAATCCAGAAGGGATCCAAAAGAAATTGATATACCAGCCATATGCATAAATTTGTCTCAGCAGAAATTGATTCAGCAAATTTTCTGCAATAGTGAAGTCTACCTCATTGCCCCGCTACATTGTATACTCAGCTTTTGGAAAATAAGCAGCATTTATGTAAGGCAGACTGTTATGCTGTGCAGTTAACATCTTCAGCAGTGATGGAATAAGCAAGCAGCTGGGTCATGGAGTCCAGGGAAAATCTCAATTTGGATAAGAAATTGCCACAAGTAATTTTAGCTCTACACTGCCACAGTCCCTTACTCTTTCATGAACGAGCCAATCTTCGTCTAATATAGCATGGCATTCACATCTCATAGGATACATAATGACGTTGATACCGTAAAAAATTTTGTGTCTCTATCTACAGCTGTTAGTGATGTCGCAGCGTGTAAAATCTCATGTGGATGATATGGGCAAATTCCAGCTTTCCCCCAAATAAAAGTGAGGGCCAGATGCAACTTTGCTGACCAACGGACTTTGTCAGTTACTGGAGAGCGACATAGCAGCGTTGGGCTCGACTGGAGTGTCCATACCAGCAAGTTTTGTGCTAGGCACTTGAAATGAAGGTACTTAATATCCTGACCTGTGCTGATCAGTGCAATCTATCAGAAGCCAGACAAGAAGGAGAGCGTCCCTGCTTCAGGCAGAGCATGCGCTGGTGTCTCTCCTGACCACCAGCACTGTGCGACTCCGGGGCGAGCTGAAGATGAATGTAGGTATTAGCACCAGGCCTAATGCCAGGGATGAGTTTTGGGATGAAATAGTAGCCTTGCTGGCCACTACTGAGATTCAGGCAAAGAGCATTTACAGATTGAATGGTCCTGCACTAGGCACGTATACAAATTTATACCCGTAATGGCTGCAAGATCAGGCACATACTATTTTGTGAAAAGAAGTAAGTGACATACTGAGATATGCCTCCCAGATGTAGAAGACAGACAAGCGTAGCCCCAACACATGAGCAAACCTGCCTCCTCTACAAACCACTTACGCTTAGCGAGCCCTTTATCACATTGTCAAAATCAGCACCAGCTTGAGCTTTCTGATATCAATATAACATTAACTTGTCTCGGGTCAACGTTACCTATTAAAGAGCGGAGAGGAATTTCAGAATTCCCCGAGACATAAGCACGCTGAAAAGCCAATTGAATCCCCAAATATGCTTTTCCTCAAAGCTAACAGGTGTACTTTTCTTTCTCTTATTTCTAATTGAACTTCTTGGCATTCCAGTCAATGCTCTGTAGTATGTTTTAGAAAACAATAAATCCTGGTAACATGAGATCTTGCTACAGTATTTCACTGTTAAATCTTTGCTGAGATTCGGGACGAGTGTAGCAGGGTTTGTGTGCTGAATTATGGGGTGCATGGATGAATGATTTTTCCCCTCTCGCTTTTTCCATTACAGAATCAGCATATAGTGAAAAATCTCTGATGAGTCAGATTCCTACCGTGTCTGCATTTCAATTCTCTAAGACACAACATATTTCAAATATATTTAATCTTTCTTTGAAAGTAAATGATTATTTTCAAGTAGAGAACATTGATGTTTTATTTTATAGGGGTAATCAATGTTTGATTTTCTTCAAAATGTAATTCTGATGATAGTGTGTTTTCTCCTTAAAAGCAAATATTTTCATAGAAAAATAATTTTGGTTCAATTCCCAAGGAAAACCTAAAGTTTTTCTTGTAAAAAAGTTCTGTTTATAATTTAAAACTACTTTCCTAATTTCCTTCCCAATTTTTGAAAAGCAAAAATATTCTCTGAAGCATTTTTTCATTGAAAAAATCTCCTTCATTTTCACTGGAAATGTTGGGGAAAAAAACCCCACTTTTGAAAATTTCATTAAAATCTTTGTGTTTAACATTACTTCTCTGTTCTATACCCAAATACTTTTCTGTTTCATTATTATATCATTTCTACTGTGACTTCCTGGAAAGCAATCAGGATATTTCTGATGTAATCAATAATCCGATCTTTAGGAACCTCCTGAAATTGTTTGAAATGACAGGTTAATGAGAAACATTTGGTAAAAATCCGCAAAACTTGGGAAGTTTCAAAATCTCCTATATATACTTAAAGACCTATTGAGGCGTTTTCATACGATAGTGGGTTAAACATCATTGAGGTCTTAATCTCTCAAAGGCATAATGAGACAGCAAAGAGTTATCCAAGACTCTGCATTAACAATGACTAAAAACTGTGAAATTGTATTTAATAGTTTATAGTCTGAATTTTAACTATAAGATCACGAACAATAATTCTTTTTGATTATTTTTTCCAATTTAACATCACTATTCTTCAAGGACCAGAGAAGCATAAGTCTAATGATTTTCCTCTCTATTTCTGAGAATACTGTTATGCTGCTTTACCAGAATGTCCTAAATGAATGTAACTCTTTCTGTCACAGACTTCAAACACTGCCCAAACTTTTTACCCCGAGCTGACCTTCAAGATCAACTGGAAGCTTTTATTCCTCTAAAAGTCTTTATGATGTCAAGAACAGCACTAATAATAGTATGTTGCGTTTGTTTTACCCTAAGCATTTTTGGCCACTTACAGGGTTCTTCAGGTTCAGTCATTAATACTGGAACTTGATCATAACATGGCTATTAAAATGTAACATTACTGGGAAAATAGCACGCACACTTTCCAAACCTTTACCCCCTACCTTAGTTTCACATATTCACCGATATTTGATGTAAAAATTAGGATATAGATAAAAGCCTCAACTTTGCCTTTATTCTTGAAAGTTATGCAAAAAGTGCATGGCCCAGAAGACTAGTTGCCAGCTGTAATATAAAGAAGGATACTAGGGAAACTGAGAACTGGTTATGGCAGATACCCTGTCAAAGGAATGATTTATAATCTGGAAATACAAGCAGCAAGAGAGGCCCACCAACCAGACCTGTATCATCTGAAGCAATCAAATCCTGCAAATATAAAGCAATTTACTATTACCATTTCCAAGTGCTCCCCACAATAAGGACTCTTGTATGCCAAAGTTTAATATTCAGAGCAGAAACCACAAACTCTAACAGCCGCTTCTGGTCAAGATAGCTAATAACAGTTCCCAGGCAATGGCACAGTTGTAATAGTATTGCACAAGGCAGCTGGGGATTTACTTGTATGTCAGCTTCTACATCTGAGAACTAGAAAACGATGGTGGGTCAGACATCCATTTGCTTTATATATTGATATAATTTCATCAGAATTTATGATGTGGGAATTATTGCACTGGCAAGAAATGTAATCTAACCTTCATCTCGCACAATGTAGTACCGATATTACGTTTTTGGGAGAAATATACTGACTTGTTGAATCAGATTACTCCAAGTGCATTCCTAATGGATTTCAATATTCCCTTGGATAAACCAATGCTATTTGCTTTGTATTTATTACATTTTTTAAAAAATATATACAGAAGATAAAACCTCTTCTGACACCATATATTCTTTCATTTTACAAGCTACAAACATACATTTGTTCATTAATTTTAATGTCTAAACTTTTCCCTGGGTAACAGTCACTGCATTTACTCAACTACCTATATTTCAACTACACACTTCAAATGTATAAAGAATTTAATCTAAGTATTGACAACTGTACGCTTTTCTCCTTCCTCTCCTGGATTAGACAGCTTGCCCTTGCATATCTGTGAGGATCACATGGTATAATTATTAGTGCTGGGATATTCCCAAATGCCAGGGTATGCCACTGGTAATAGGTGATATATTTGGGATATTCCTTATTATGACACTTCTAATCTAACAGAACTCCAGGGAATTTTATCAAGGGATAAAACTTGGACCACTCCTGAGGTTGCTTTGTATCATGGTCAATAATGGGGAAAACAATAATAGTAACACAGATTTATATAAAAAGAGAGGGAGGGGTCTTGAGCGCTAGTCCTCCAAACAGCTCTGAAAAGACCTTAAAAAACATGAACTCCAGTCCCTGCCTTATAGTTGGATTATCACCAAGAAGGATAATTATTTTCAACCCCATCCATATCATGAAAGTGCCGACTGCTAAGCCATCTACTCCCAGGCTCCCATTTGCCAATAAAAAGTACTGGCAAGTGCCCCAAAGGAGATTCATCTCTGCTGGTGGAACATCCAGCTTGGTGAACATCATACGCTGGAGCTCTTGAGAGCCCTGAAACACCTCCTGGGCAGGAAGCACCCCGAGCAAGCCAGGCCAGCTGGAAAGGGATGTGCAAGGATAGAGTGCACTATGCCTGTGAGCTCACTTCAGCACCACGCTCATTCCTGCATAAATCTCCAAAAAAGGCAGGGATGCTCCATTAAAGTAAAAAACCCTCAACCCGGGGGTGAAGTACTGGGCTGCAAAACTGGAAACAAAGCTTCAAAGAAGTAGAGCAAGAAAACCACTTCCTTCTGGGGCCAGAGCTTTACCCTGAGCTGTTACTCCACAATTCCCGTGCAGAGAGTGAGGGAACAGTGAACGAACGCCGGAGGTGAAGCGCAGCAAACGTTCTCCCAGACAGGGTGCTGTCTCAGAGAATTACCTTTCTGCTCCCTCACAGTACACCACTTACACTCCCTTTTAATCAACAGCTACTGAGAGCTACCCCATTTAGAGAGCTCCTCTGTCTTCTGGCTCTTCAGCTAGCAGATTGTTTTATATTCCTGCTTCATTTTATTGTTCTTCCCTCCTGCTGTGGTGATCAGACAAGACAGAATAGGTTAGTATATCAATAGAAACACAAACCACTGTGCATAGTACGTAAATATTGATATTAGGAACGGGGAGTCTGAATTAATACCTCCACACACTATTAGTTCCAGGGTACTCGGTCATGTCCAGGCAGTTCTATAAACAAATATATGAAGAGGAAACAAGACATTCAGACACTCAGACAAAGATCCCGTTCCTTACTGTTATTTATCCTTCAGCACAATTAGCAACTGCTATTGTAGTTTTCCTGATAAATATAGCTATACAGGACATACAGCTACACATTAAGTCCATTATTTCCAGAACATTCCAACACAGCCATAGAGAACATATGCTCCTTAAACATCTTAATTCCTTTTGCTGTACAGATTGTACTGGATAGCAAGTGGGTAAGCAAAAGGTAAGAGTGCGTTAGTGTCACTTATTACTGAGATTGCTGACTTGCCCAGAAATAATTGCTGTTTTGAAACAGGCGCTTGGAAGAAACAGTTTTTCACTGCAACGTTTAGGAAAGACATATACCACCGATTCCTTCTGGATAGACTCATGCCACGTCACCGCTCTGTAGTCACTGCAGAACAACCACCCTAACGCCAGCTCTGGCTCTGCACAGAACAACCCTTTTTCCTAACTCCTACAAGGAGCATATAGGGGATACGCGTGAGCAGCCCAGGTTGAGGGTTTCTATTGAACAGACGTGCTATGAGACGAACGTCTTCAGTCAGTGCTTTGCCATTATTAAGTGCCAAAGCCATTATTACAGAGGCAGAAGCTGTGAATGAGATGGGAGATGTTTATAAGTCCAGCGTCTCCTGGGCACAGGTGGCAGTGCTTCAGAATAAATGCATGGTGTCTCCTGAGATGGTCACCACTGTTTCACTCACCTATTCCTTTATCGTCCTTTGATGTTCACTGGAAAGCAGCATTATTTAACGACGAAGAAGCAATTGTAACACACTGAACTGTCCTAATGTTTGGTTGGGTAATTTCCTGCTGGCTTCACCACACACGGTCTCCTCCCCTTTGCACCTGACATACACATACACAGCACATATCACCATCCAGTACTAAGCAGTCCTATTTTGGTAAGATTGTGCCTGAGAGGAAAAGCTCTGTCTTACAAAGCCCGCTTGCCTAAGTCATGGCTAGTATTAAATACTGTAGAAGGAAAAGGTTTCAGCCCAAAATGAAGGGAAAAAAATAATGGCAGAGTTTGAGCGTGCAGTCACATGAGTGCATCTGTCTCTGTTTTACGGAGGCAAGGTTGAGGTATTACCTAAAAGCATTCATTTCAAAGCAGTGTAGTGAAGCCTGAAGGAGCACTATTTTAAAACAAATCAGTCAGCATTTTATTGGTGTCGGCCCAGCTTTGTACTAAACACTCAGATTAATGTTAAATCACAGCTCAGGAATTATTCATGAGATCTCATACAATGTAATTGCTGATTTTGGCATCAATAGTCTGTATCCCTTTATTTCCTAGATTAGCTTCCCTTCCCAAACTACTGTATGTCATGCTAGAGACAATGATTCCACATGACATATTTAGGAAAGAGGGACCCACCTATTTTACATAAAACAATGTCTGAGGAGGAATGTGTCCTTATTGCCGAGGTGCCAGTCTGTGCTGACACATTCCCGCGGGAGGCAGAGCCTGCTGGGAGAGCAGAGGGCACAGCAGTAAACGTCTCCTTTCAAACTGTTGACCGAATGGTTAGTTTTATTTCAAACCTTTATAAAAACTAATGAAATTACCCTTCACCTATCTTTGAGGATTAGCATTAATGCTCAGAACAAACTGCATGACTACTAATCTCTTAATGTCCCTAAAGATATGTACAAAATGAAATTTATAAATAATAAATGAAACCCAACTTTTTCTAGAAATACTAAGTCATCCTGCTCTTTCCCTCTGCATCTCTCCGAGTGTTGTGTGCTCTTGTGTGAGGTTGGGCTGATATAGGGAGTTGGAGAAAGGTGCCTTTGAGCATGGAAGTCAATGAGCTCCATGCTTTGGGTCTCCACCATTTTTTTTTTTCCTCTAAAAATACTGCCTTTTCTTTCTACAGCAGCATGTTTAGATCTAAATATCTTCAACCTCTCCCTCCTCTCATTCCTTCATGCTCCAAATACCTGTATCACATGGGTGAGCAATGAGAGCAGGAATCCCTGAAGACACAGAGTATTTCATGCTCAGGTGGCTACATCTTGCAGCTGCCAGAAAAGGAACACTACCACGCATGCCATTTCCTCACATCCAAATCTTCATGCAAGCAAAAACCACACTGAAAACCAGACTTAAATTCTCCGAGTTGATGAAAAGAAATTGTTAAAATTTATCAGAATTCACTGCGTGTACTACAAGTAAAAGAGTCTTCCAAGTGAGAAACCCAACTGTTGCTCTCTTAGTTGGAATGCAAACCCAGTATTTTTCTAAATGATGATACTGGAGGGATTAGTCACTCTGATTTTCCAGCGCCTTCAGTCCACCCACTGCACTTCCACCCCTGCTTATAGAGACTCACACTCACATACTTGAGGATTTTAGTATCTACTTTTGAAGATGCGCTTTTTAGGCTGTAGAAAATTACAGATTTTGAATTTAATAGTTAAAGATTTCCCAGGAGAGCTGGTGTCTGACCTCCAGCCCTGGGGTGTTTGTTTGCTCAACAAGCACACCTGAAGTGTATTTATCACTCTTGCACATATTTTAGAGTATAGCAGACACAGAAAATATATAAATAATTATTTCTCAAAGACTGTGGTGGCATCACTTTGAAGTGATTGTAATGATCCCTTTTGAGACAGACCTGGATCTGCTGAAATTTGCTCACATTTTCAAGACCCTGTTCCTGCAGGCCTGACACAGTCTGCCCAAGGGTTCTTTCCAGGTCATTATTTCATTTACATTTTCTCGATTTCTAAGAAATCTTCACTCAAGGAAACATTTCAGGCCAAAGATTTTGTCCTCTTCAAGGGCTAACTCACAGAAGACTAAGATTCCTGTCCAAAAAGATGCTTAGTTACCAAATTGCCCACGATTCACGCACTTACTTTTTAATCACTGAGACCTTACAGCAAAATTTGGAAATCTAAACTAGGCATTTAGGCTTCACATTCAAAGCAGAAGCAGAATTACACGTCTTGCAGAGAGAATGCACAAAAACAGTAAGCCAAGTGGTGAGAGTTGGCAAAAGAGGCATGAGTTTACCCTAAATCCTTCCCTGTGCCAAGGAGGAAGGACACTTTGCCATGACTGTCAAAGAAAGTGATCCCATCATCGCCTTATTTTGGGGAGGCTGCTCTAAGTAGGTAAGAGCAGAGTGCCATTGTTATCTTGCTCCCTCTAAAATCACCAGCCCCCACTACATTTGTACGGATCTGGCTTGATATTTAGGACTACTGGGTCAATTCTCTCAAGATGACAAATGTGGAGAAACACCTAAGCTATGGATCCCAGCTGAGCCTGGACATTAGCTGAGGACTGGCAAAAATCAGTATTCTGTGCATGTAGTAAAGCAGACTTTTCTGAACACCAGCAACTGATATCACACAGACATCCACAGGAGTTCGTATTACTTGAATGTTAGGCAATAGTGGTATGATGATACAAGGTGGTTTCGCTCCTCAAGAAAATTTGGTTCCTTTGATTCTGCAAAGGTAACTATGGGATGAGAAAACACTAGTGCTGCTGGTTCAGACTTAGGTTTCCAACAGAGCCTGTCCCAAAATCTCATTTGCTTCCAGCTGTATTTGGACACTTCACTTAAGGCTTCAGAAGCCTAAAATCCTGTTGAGTAGGGTCTATATGAACTGTTACAAGAAAACTATATTTATTCATGAAAGAAGAGCATATTTTGTGGATAACATTGTGTGCTCGTACAAAGTACATATATCAGAAAGTCATGAAACGTTTTTTTTAAAAATACTTCCCAAGCGATCATTACTGCTTGAAAGCCAAACTGATTTTGTTAAAATAAAGCAGACCTATTTCTGAAAGTCGTAAGACTCCCATAGGCGTCAAGTGGAGCTTTAAGGACTCAGAACACAGAAAAGCAACAGCACTTATTTTTATGCTCATAATTTCACAGGGGCCAAGTGTACAGTTTTCTAACTTTACAAAAATGCATAAATTAATAATAGAAAATAAAAATAGTATGATCCAAATTACCTCAAGGCTGAGATACCATGTGCCTAATTTCAGCCCAATTTTCATGGCTGTGTTATCTGAGCCTGCATATTTATAATGGAATTACTGACAACCCTTTTTTCATAAGGAGACCCTCCTGCTTTAAGACCAATATAAATATAGTTGGACAAATTCAGTATGCAGGAAAACAAACATCAATAAAGATTTTGATACACAGAATAATACAGAAATGACAACATATTTTTGACTCTGTACAAAGACATGCATTCATCTGTAAATGATTACATTTCTATCTGTGGCAGAATGGTAGTGTGGGGCATATGAATCTCACCTTCAAAAGATATTCTTTCATTCTACAAAAAAACCCCGGCAAGCACAGGAAACTTCAATCAATGTCTTATATTCGAAAACTATGACACTGTCAAACTGGTGTCATTAAAGCTAACTAACCATATTAAACGAATATTAAAATATAGGTTTCTTTGCATAACATAATGAGTAAAACTGCTTTTAAGTTTTTCCCTATGCTTTGAGGTGTAGGTGGCATTTTCATTCCAAAACTTTGAAGTCAGAACAAAATGTACAGGTAGAGGGTACTAGATCAAATAATAATCAACTTCAAAAAGCATTTTGGCTGTTAGATGTCCCAAGGCTAATTTCCTCTAGACATTTTAAATGTAAATGTCTAAACTCATTTAAAAATTGTAAATTGGTCTAGGTTCAATCAAAACCCATCCTGACACAGAACAGGGAGACCGGGCTAATTGTCATTTGTTTGTCAAATGAATTCCATTTGGAAAGCAATGAAACCTCCAAGCTAATTCTTTTAAGGTGAGCTGGTAGTTGTATTATCAGTTAAATGCAGTAAAATGGATAATCACATGATGATAATGAAAACTGAACCTATGTTAGCACTCAGGCTTAGTCTGCCACGGGGCATATAGTGATGGAACTTAAGTACTGTAATGTTCCATTGGGCACAATGGCACCAAGTCTGCTCTTTAGCCTTACAGACACTTTCTTTGCATTTTAAAAAACTTTATCAAAGCACCGTGGCAATGTAGAAAATGTCAAAGTGAAATGCACTGTAGGCAAATTGAGATTTCATTAAGTTTAAATTTATTGCTTTTGACTGATGTATTACCATGCTTGTTAAGAACCAGTAATTTGGAATATCTGCCTGCCTGGTAAAATAGCTTTGTCTCCTTGTGTAATACTTTATGTGGACTTTGAAAGACCACAGTAATTCAAAAAAAGTGTGGGTTATTTTATTTTTCTAAAGAACAATTTCAAATATTTTAAGGTCCCTGACCTAGTGGATCAATAGACTTATACCTGGGTCCCAAGTGTGGTGTTGGTGCACTTGGTAGAAAATTACTGCACTAATATGTTATTTTTTTGCCTTGTTATAACATTGCACTCGCTGACAACAGAACCTTGGGAAGCGCTTAACAATTCTACTTGTTCTGCCGCTCTCTGAACAGTGATATTGGAAATAAATGAAAGTGTTTGTGAGAGATAAGGAATACAACAAACTGGTGGGAGACTGTGTGCAGACGCATATTTTTTTATATAAATATATATACACACACAGTGAGTATAGGTGAGTTTGTGCATAGGTATATAAACAGACGAAGCAGAGATATAGCTGTATCTGTACCATGGCAGAACACGTGCAGGCATTCTCTGCGTTGCACAGTATATATGTTGGTTAGTTTGCAGGCTTCAGCTATGGCAAAAGCTACATTTGAGATGTTGACATAAAGTCTCTTAATGTTCTCTGCTACTTTTCTCGCCTTCAGGAAAGGATTGAATCAATAGTGTAGGACCTGCACAATTTCTGACTGATGAGGAAGGTTAGGCCTTCAGGAACAGATTACTGCCCTTGGAGAGAGACCTGGATTGAATTTACTATATTCCAGATATATTTATTTACACTAGGTGCCAGGGTTTTATGGCAGAAGTGACAAAGTTTGTGAAACCCAGGAATGCATTATCATGTTATCTGGTATCTTAGATGGACAGTCAATATGAACAGACTGTAGACACACCTGTCCCGGTATCCAGTTCACCAAGTAATGAAATGGAAACAATAAAAGTCTTTGAACAAACAACAGACATTTGAGTCTTTGGGTTTAGACAAGAGGGTTGTAGAATTCAAATGGGTTTCCTCTAGTGCTGCCAAGGCAGCCATATCTGTATTGGTGCCAACGCCGAGAGTCACACAACAAAGCTCGACTTGTGCCTGCCCATGTGCTTTCATTCTGCAGAGTATGGATATACGTACTTCTGCGCGGGGTGGGGGCAGGGGGTGAGGGAAAGAAGAGAGTTTTAAATCATACCTATTTCACCTACACTTTCAGTGAAACTTCCAGTTGATAACCGAGGAGAAAGTGATGTGTGGGATCCTAAGAATTTAAACTGCATTTTGTTTTTACCATTTAAAATTAACATTCTGAAGATTAGGGCAGTCTGTGTGACTCAACTGAATTAAGACACAACCATTTGTCACTGGAAAACCTTATTTCCCTCCTCACAGGGAAACAACCTGCTTCCCACCACCCCAGTATTCAGCTTCTCTCTAACACTCCCTGCCTGTGACTGCAGATTTACCAGAGCTGGACACGGCTGCGTCTGCTGAGCCGTAGCCCAGATTCACCTACGAGAAATTTTCAGCGGGGGCACTCCCCCCTCTTCCCAGTGGAAGCTCCAAAGGTTTCCCTCTTGCGTTCCTCCAAAGGACAGCATGCCAAGGGGGTCACACAAGCGGGTCTTCTGTCGCCATCGGTGTCCAGCCTGAGCAGGGGGCTCCCAGACCCAGAAGACATCCACGTGCACTACAAAATCCCGAGAGAAAAGGGATCCCACCAAAGGTGGGGGCACATCTCAAAGCCTACTTAAAAAGGAAGGCTTTCTAGTCTTGTTTTTGCACATTGTACAAAGGCTACACCAACTCTGGATAAGAAGGGTGCAGAGTCAAAGTAGGAGCTAAGGTAAAGCATTTTATTTGATAAAACATCTGTTTTTTTGCTTTAAGACACATATGTGCAGCTCCCTTTGAAGTCCAGAAGAGCTATACAAGTCTACACTTGAGGGCAGAATTTGGCCCAATGTGATAACACAGGAGCTTGTAATCTGGAAAACGAGTGTATTTATTACATTTTAAAGAATTTGCGGGTTAACTCAAATTAGCCAGGAAGGACTAATGCTTCTGAATAATTCTGCCTCTCAACATGCACTTCAGAACACTGTAAGAATTACAACTAAACCCCACCTTTCTGCTTTCTTTTAAGGCATTGGACAAAATTTGCGTTTTGGAGTAAGCCACTAGCTGGAGCTAAAGACCTGTAGAGCAAATTCAAAGGAAAAAAGAAAGGAAAGGGCGAAATCCACAAGCCTGAGGAGAAATCCAGACTTTTTAAGGCAAGCCTGGAACAGGTTTTTGATTGAGTTGGGGATACTGGCTGTCATCTGTTAGAAGGACAGAAAGACCAGCCTAAAAAATGAAAACATCTGTATGCTTGAGTTGACGGCTAGCTGAACTAAACTGGGGCAAAGTCTGATATTTAACAGCAGAATGAATCAAAACAAACATATTGAAAAGGACTTTTTAAAAGCACACAGAGGAGCAGTGAAACAATGAAAGAAGGGAAAAGCTGAGATACTAAAGAAGTAATTAAAGGCAGAAATTAATTGTTAGGTAGTGTCTGGAATTGAAATACGGAAAGCACCTAACGAACCCTCTGACCCATTTACTTTTAACCAATGATAGTGCAAAGGCTCCTCAATATGCAGTTGTTTAAATATCACCTGGAAAGATGCTTTCATGCGAGCAGAAGAAAAGACCTCTTTTTCTAGATAAAGATCAATTTATCTGTGGCAATCAGATACAATATATCAGGTGGGAACTGAGCACTCCCTGGTTTTGAAGGGTCGGAGTAAAACAGAGAAACACAAAGAATATTCTGCACATTCTCCTACTTCAGTGGCACATACACAGGATTTGATCTCCTCCATGTAACACGTGGCACTGAGATGACTCCAGTGAAAATGACAGTCGCTCTGAATCATACGGCTGCAAGTCAAATCTATTGCAACCCTTCAAAACCTTTCAAAACATCACCAAATAAATGCCTAATGTGCCAAATGGGATGAAAAGGGCCGGCTTTCCCTGTAGGCTTCCACAGATGAAAATCAGGCATAAAATGCTACTAGGGAGTCAGTAAACATTTCTTAAGTTTCTATTTGCGCCTTTGGTACAGTCAGTTGCAGCAGATACTGAGGCCGGCAGGCAGGGCGTTACATCTGGGGTAAGCATGTATATGTGTAAGTTGAGTGTTTCCACAAGGGTTACATGTGTCATGCTTACATCATGCTGCCCTTGCCATGATTCAACAAAACACTAAAATATGAGTGCAGATTTAAACACTTGCTTAAGAGCTCTCCTGGAGCTGGCTGATAACTGCTTGCTCGTCTCAAGCCTGGTACTGAATGTATGGCTTAGTCAGTATGTGGAGGCATTTGTTTTCCACAGTAAATTCAGCTTCCAGAGGGTCACATAAGCGCCACAGAAATGGCTGTGTTAATTTCCCCATCGTGATGATTCTCCTAATTGAAATACACCCTGTTCTTTGACCAACTGGTATTTACTGGATTCCTGGACCCAGTTTGCATAGGCAGCATCCACATCAGCAGCAAACACAGCTCCCAGCTTTCAGCAGGCGCTAGCGAGACATTCTGCTCTCGGAGCAGGGGTGGCACGCTGTTTTGAACCAGCCATGTATGACTAGCTATTGTCATCCATCTGCTTTAAGGGATGCGTTTTGTTGCTGTTCCATCATAGAACTGACCTCAACAGTTTTTCTGTGTGTGTGTGTGATCCCGCCAGAGACAACTCTCAGCTTTCCTGGGGATATATTTTAGATGACACTCTCCTAAGGTTATGCTGTTCTGAAATTCTTAGAAGTAGATTTTTTTTCCTTTTCACCAAGGATAACAAAAAAAAAATAATCCCCAAAGTTGCAAATGCACACCTTGAAATGAATGGTCTTGGTGGGTTTTCCATACACACGTATACCATATCTATTTATTTCAGACACTGCATTCATAATACCTGAGTATATTGAATGTGACACATTCTTTTAATAATTTTAATATGCAACTTAATAATTTTTTAATATACACTCTTTCTTGATTCATAGCACTAATTCCATTAAGCACAGACAGCTACTATATCTTGAACTGGACCTTTCATTTCACTCTTTAAATTTAAACGGAGCTGCTTTCACATGTGA
Organism: Burhinus oedicnemus; assembly: GCA_008921705.1. Lineage (NCBI taxonomy): Eukaryota > Metazoa > Chordata > Aves > Charadriiformes > Burhinidae > Burhinus > Burhinus oedicnemus. Next base: position 2,085,993 of record VFFE01009051.1, read on the forward strand.
ACATGAAACTTGCCTGACTCAAGATAGGATTATTTTTTTTAAAGCATTTTCCACTCAACTACTTTCCCAAACCAATAGCCTGCAGACATTGTAAAAAACTACATTTTCTCGACAATACTGCAATTCTGACCATTTATCCTTTTCTTTGAATTGTAGAAAAAACTTGGAGTCAACACCACTTTCAGAACTCTTTCACAGCACTATGCCCATGTATTTACATGCTGCTCCATAGGATCCAGAGAGAAATTGCCTTGTTTCAGTGCTCTACGCAGCATCGCAAATGAAGCTTTTTCATTGATACACTTAATGATTCAGAAAAGTTTCCTTCTGGGTCACTTTGTGGTGTCTGTCATTAAGTTCTGAAAATCAAGATAGAGTAGGACATAAGAAACAAAAAGGACTCTGCGTGTAGTTGCATGTGTTCTACTTGGACGACTGTTCGAAAAATTCAGCAGGGAAAAGTACAATATTCCTGAAGTAGTGACTGTCTTTATTGTATTGCACAAACACTTTAAAGGTCCTGTATCAGCCCGAATTTAGAATGGAGCAGGGCAGACTCAGGCTTACCTGAGGCCAAAACCTTCTCTAGCAAGGACATTTAAAGAGCTGAGCTGCAAGCTGAGAAATTTATAGAGCAGGTAAGATGAGAGGAAGGAGCCTTGCCTGCCAGACCAAGGAAAACGTACAGTGACTCCATGTCCCTGTGCCACCCTATGCACCCTTGCCTGAATTCAGAGTCCAGGGGCAGCTGTAGTATACCCGATCCTAGCCCTCTTGTATAGTACCCTTTATAATTTCCTAGAAAGGAGAGGCAAAATTCTTTTAAGCTCTCTCCTTGTGAATCTTGTCACACCAGTACCGCGGCCTCGGGACTCTTTGGAGTACGGATGGGCGATGACACACGAGAAGAAGGGAGCTGTGCCGCACAGAAAAGCAGCGTATCATCCAAGAAAAGCAGGTGAGGAGCAAACCCGTAAGCATGATGTTTGTTTTGGGGTGGAGAAGTGGCAGCTGATTCAAAGGCACTAGGCGCAGCGCGTAAGCGAACACCGAGGGCCGGCTGGCCAGGGAGTGCCTCTCGGTAACCCAGTACCGCGTGTATCCCGTAAGAAATCGCACCTATCATACAAAGACATTTGAGTCATTTACATAGCCTCATCAGCAGTGCGAAATGGCTCCTTGTGGAGTCAGACATTTGGAAACAGATAAAGCCCGTAAAGAATGCTTCTTTTCTCCCTAAGAGATTAATGTAGATGTGAACACATTAGCGCTGTTTAAGGGAGAGTATTCTCTTTGACAGATAACTGGGATCGGGAATATTAGATTACCAAATAATGGACCTTTTAAATTCTGTCATCATTACTTATCAGGTACATTAGTTTAAAACCTGCAATTTTGAACTTAGCATTATTGAGCTTTTGAAAGATTAAATTACTGAGCTTTTGTTTGTGAATGGCTCTGTGAAATTTCCTGAAAAGGATAGTCCTCGTCCTTCATTGTGTAAATGTGAATGCCAAATAACATACTTTATTGATATTTACAGACATACAAATGATAGGACTAATGCACCTTAATGTCTGTCTCCCTGAGTGAAAAGGCAGAGCGTTTTTAGATAATAAGGTGCACTGTATCGCTTTTGTAAACCTGTTTGGAAGAGTTAGTCTGCATCCCCGCCCTTCCCTTCCTGAAAAACTTACTCTCACAAGTAGCTTCTCATAGGCAGGCCTGCAGTACAGCCTTCCTTCTAAGGGCGCTTTCTTTTACTCATTAAGCAGATCAAAAAATACATAACTTCAAGTTACGGAGATAGCTTGCGTGTATAGGTTGGCAAGAGAGCCGTCCCTGTCCAATGCATTAAAAAATTATCTATTTATAAGCACATGCACACTCGCATTAGATAGGGAGGACAAAGCCCCACATTCATTAGGTGATGGGTCTCAGTCAAGGCTTCAGGAACAACGTACCCTGCTGTGCTGCTAAGTCTCCCAGCTGCCTGCTAAGCATTTTTCTCAGTGGTTTCAGGAACAGGGCGATTCTCCGAGACCTGTTCTAATAGCCATCGCAGGGTACTTGACCACTCTGCTGACACAGGTACCACCGTATCCTGGACATGGCAATATGTGACCTTCTTCCTCTTCCTCATACTGAACTGTGAGATGGAGTCTTCATGGCAGGATTTTCAAAGCTGAGTGAGGGAGTTAATCTCACAAATCCCTTAGACATATAATGCAAATCGGGCATTTTCCTTACCCCAACACCTTTGAAAACTCCCACTGAGTTTCTCAAAGTTGTTTGGTGAGAGCAAGACTGTATTTTTTCAAACTTTTCCAACTTTTTAAGAAGTCAATAGAGTAGTGAGCAAACGAATATGAAGAGTGATAAGCTACAGCTATGAAATGCAAAAGGACCACGTTTGTGAAAATATGTTTGTTTAATGAGGTAGGTACAAATTATGCTCATAAAACAAAATCAGAGAAAAAGAAAAGACATACTGTAAATATCCCTAACTCTCTGTTAGACCCCAAATGTAGGTACCGCCTATGCCCTAAAAACTCAAAACACTTGGAAACAGTTTAAAATATATTTTGTTTTGCTTGTTCGGTTTTCATGTTTTTGTTTTTGTTTTTTTTTTTTAAATTACCATGTTTTTTCTTGCCTCTGAGATAAAACCTGTTATATTTGGGAGCCAGACTTCAAACAGATGAATGTTCTGTATATGTTAAAAGAAAGAAAATTATTTCAAAAACAAAGTCTCTTCTTCTGAATGATGCTTTCTTCTCTCTTCCCCCACAAATGAAGTTTACTTTCAATTCAGATGCATAAAACTGGACATCTATTCAACATATCAATTCAGCTAACAGTGAGGAGCATACTCTAGCTACAATATTCATGAATTGCTTATCAGGCCAAGCTTAAAAGCCTTCCAAACTCTTATATGTTCTTAGGTGTCTTTGACACAGAGAGAAGCTTCATTGTTACACTTGGATACTTGTAAGACTGGCAAAGTGTCACACAATCATCAAAAAAAACAACCGGGTTACTCATAAAAAACGAGTTTCATTCTCTCCTTAAAATGGTATTACTCTTGTTAGCAGTCATTGAGAGAGGGAAAGATCAAAAATAATATACTTGCATTTATTTTTAACTTAGAGAAATTATGCTGAATTTCACCTAAATTGCTCCAAGTATAATTTGAGTCACATAAAAAAGACGTTCTTTTCTACAGATTTAAACTGCATTAGCTATTTAGTGGGCTCATAAATCATTGACTGTATATCACTCTGTACTGGTACACTTTAAAAGATATTAAGCATGTGCAAACAAAGGAAAAAATAATCAAGCCAAAATGAGTATACTGATTTATCGGCCCCAAATTAACAAAGCCATTGATAAGAAGAACACTAGATTATGAGGTTGGAGACGTGAGTGCATCATCTTTCTGTATGACATAAGGGTTATGGGTGCTTTAACAGATTTGTGCAAAATGACATGAGTCAATATGGCTCATTCCAGCCAAGGCTAACATCTGCTTTTGTATTTGGGGAGCAATGTGACTCGGAGACCCAAAAATGCTTTTTCTTGCCTTTACAAGCTCTTTTCATTATGCTAAAAGCTCATTACCATTTTAATTTCTAGACCACGATTCTCATTAATTGCTACTAAAAAAAAAGGCTTAAGGTTTGAGCTGTGTGTAGTGCTAGAGAGCTTGCATGAGCATCAAAACGAGTTCTTTCCAAAGTGTATGGGAAAGCACTCAATGGCTCAACTGATTAGTATACTGGACCATAAAGAACCCCAAGAAAAGGGTAATAAAACTGCTTCCTCTCTGAGCAGTTGTTCTTGAGGATTTTTGCACCTTCCTCTAAACATACAGTTAGAAATGGATCCTAAGATCCATCACAAGATCATAAGATCAGTTAGCTGAAATCAGTTTTCTCTGGTATTCTCCTTAGAGGATAAGGTCTCAGTCCCACCGGTGGTGAATATCATCAACTTACAAGCAAGCAGAACTGTTTGAAATGAAACTTTTTCTGTTCAGGATGAGTGGGAAAATATGCAAACTCCTCAATGTAATCTTATTAAAATTTACAAGAACCTTTTTAAAGAGCACATGCTAGTAAGAATCCTACTTCTACCATCCCAGAACAGTTTTCTAAGCATTTCAAGCAATATCCTGTTGACAGGTACAATGCCACAAACACCCAGTACCATTTATACAGGCTAAAAGACAAGATCATCTCCTACCCAATGGAATTTCACAATACTCCAGTGAAAACAACGTGAAAGTAAGGAAAGCCAGCTTTTCATTGCTGTCCCTCCTTTGACCTCCTCCTCTTCCAGTCCTACAAATCTTTACATACAGAACTGATCCAATGAAGTCTTTAACCAGAGCTCAGCTGCACGCTGGCCTTGCAATGCCCAGCAGTAAAAGCCCAGACACACAGAATATGTCATGTTGCATGGTGGGCACCTCATCTGAACAATACTGATACTACAGTTATGTGTAAGGTGCTAGCAATGTTATTTATGTCTATTAATACAAAGTCTTTCAGATAATGAATGACAAACATGCTTTAGTTTAGGACACAGAATAGAAAGATTACATACTAACAGCAACAGCCAGGAAAGAAACACGATAGGCAGGGACAAAGAAGAGTAAACAAGAGACAGAATTTGAAAATGGCAAAGATGCAAGCAAATATTTGTGCAGGCTAGCTAATGTCAACCTACCTCCCCAGTGCCTGGGGCGCCAGGCCCCTTAAGAAGGACCCTAAGCCCCATCCTGTCTGTCCCTCAAGGGGAACAGGCTTAGCCAGCTAGAAAATGGCCTAGCACTTTGGGGAAGAGGAGATATTTCTCAGAAACGTGGTTTAGAGCGGAGTCCTCAAAGAGACACTTGGAGGCACTTGAGATTGTTAAATACAAAAACTTAAAAGCATAGCTGCTAGGGTGCTGCACCGGCCAAAAGCCTCTGCGGTGAATTTTGAGGGACCAGAAATGTTGACACACTTTCCCTGAAGTGTTTGTATTTTGTTAGATGGAGAATTAAAATCCAGCTAAACAGAAAGATTCCACTTGAAAAAATAAAGTTCATATAAGTTCAGGCCTCAAATGCCTGTGTTTAAAGCTCAGGTAAATGTGAAGGCAAAAATGGAGCAAATGTTATTGGAAGACAAGATGCAAATTACAGAGTCTAATCTCTCTGCAGTGATCGGCACACTCACTTTATCTGGTTTCCATCTGTCATCTGAGCTTCAAGTTTACAAGCAATGTACTGTCTGTCCTGAAATCTACATCACCGATGAGGCATTCAGTTTTCTGTAGTGGAGAGTCTCCTCCACAGAGACAACCGGTCTTTTTATTTGGGGAAAAAGGTAAGGGAATTTATCCACAAACATACTGGAAAACTGAAAGCTTTTCTGTCTGTCTTCACTTTTCAAAAAATATCACAAAGTTTTCTCCTAGAATGGTCTGGGAATGCAATTTCCATGTTCAGAAAAAATGTTTTCGACTGAACAGAGTTTGTTTCAGATGATGGTGAAAAGCATGCTGCGAATGGAGCTAAATGAAATTAAAAAGACCATTAGACTGATGGTCTTTTCCAACTAGTTTTCCTGTAAGTTTTTTTTCCTGGTAGATCATAAAACTCACTTTTAAAGAGTCTATTGTATTGTTAAATAAAAAACCTAAAAGCATAGCTGCTAGGGTGCTGTGCTGGACAGAAGTCTCTGTGGTGAATTTTGAGGGAGAAGAAATGTTGACATTTCTGAGTACTGAGCACTCTTCATACAGTGAATGTCAAAGGAGTTCCCTCATTTTAGACGGGATTTAGTTTCAACACAAAAATTGTTCTATGCTTGCAATGAAGCGCCAGGAGTAGTAAATCTGGAACCAGTCAGTACATGACATGAGACCCAAAGACGTAAACCCGTGCTGCCTGCACCGTGGATATCAGGCATTTCTACCTAACTTCACCTACTGGGTGAAGTAGACAGCAGAAACATAGAAGTGTTTAAAATCAAAACTATCTAACCCCTAAAATCAACCCTGCGTGGAATCCATGTTGGCTTCGTGACTGTCAGGTAAGAATGGCCAGAGCTGACTTGGGTCAGCTCTAACAGAAAAAGGCTGAATTTGTACATCTGTAAAATGTGCGAACCTTTTTATTTTATGCATATATACTTTTGTAAAAAGAAAAAAATCACTTCTGAAACACCGTCCCTCTGTGAGCAAGCCCCTGATGACAAATCTGAACCACCTCTAAAGAATCTGCTCCTGCTCTGTGTCCACTTATTAAACTGCTTTAAAGAAAAAAGTAGAAAACCAAAGTGCCAAAAACTTGAATAAAACAGATTAAAACTCGTAAGCCCCATGTGTTAAATCTAGACGCAATGTGCATTATGTTACCACCTGTGCTCATCTTATTCTGGCCAAAACAATATCCTCTGCAGGTGTGCAGGAGAAGTAGGAATGTAATAGTGCTTTAGAGTAAGGGGAGAAAGTGGCAGCTTTGGCTGGGGCTTTCACATCAGGTCTGCAGTCTAAGAACATTCAGCTGCGTGCCAGAGGATGACCAGGACTGTATGCAGAAATTTCTGGGAACCACACACAGGCGTGAACACTGAGAAATACCTTTTGCTAGCGAGATTTCTCTGTGTACTGCTGCTGACCCATCTGGAATGATGGCACATGCCAGTTGTAATATTTCTGGGGATTAATAAAAGGATCAATTAGACAGAGTCTTTCCTATTCATCATATTTATGAGCTCATTCTGACATTTCTTTTTCTTTTCACTTTTTTCCTTTCTGCTTCAGCAGTAGCTGAAAAATGCTGATGAGATATTAATTACAGTAATTCAACCCTTAGCTGCTCCCAGTGGGTAAAGTTCAAACCCAAATGAGAGGGTTTTGGATAGAGAAGTAATAATTTTCACTGGTGATCCTGGTATGTCAACTTCTGTGGAGCACCAGGTCCGTCAAGAAAGTACATGAATACATAGTATTCCTTCCTCATCAGTCCAATGTTCATTAAAACTATGAGTGAGATCCTGGAAGACTTTTCTTAAACCTGCTGCATTATTTCCCTTATAGGGAAGGTGCCATTTCTGTGCCTCTCATTCAGCTCAGATAGGTTCTCAGCAACCCTTCTCCACAGCTATTTGGAAGGTAGGGCATCCAAGTCAGGGGGAGAGATATACTTTGAGCATTTGCAAGACTTTGTTATTCAAAACACAGTTTGAAAATGGCTGTAGGAATTTAATTAGAAACTTCCATTAGGAGATTAGATGACTAGAACAAAGAAAACCAGTGAAAAGGCTTCTTATTAAAACCAGTAGCACTGCAGAATATTGATAATATAACAAAGGAATGAGTGGATATGCATAGCAAATTATTAAAGGTTACAGATAAATGTCCAAAAGTTGCTTAGTTTCTGGTTATCCCAGTATATACAGAAGCCACTGAGAGAAGATGACACACAGTCCCTGCCCCTGCAGAATACAGTGGCTACGGACAGCCAGAGGTATTAGAGCCCAAAGCTCAACAGTGCTGGGCATTAGTTGTTTGCATCTTTTCAGCCCTACTCCATGAACAAACACATACAAGTCCACAGGTTGCAGCACGGATTCGAAACCACAAAGATTAGTAAATGTAAACTCCTCTGATAAAGAATCATGCCTGGGAAAAGGGGAGTTTATGCCTGGAAAAGGACTGGAGCAAGAAGAGTCTCAGGCCTCTGTGATGCTGCAGAATCCCTAAATACCTTCCCTGGGCAATGTCAGCTCAGGTGAGCCTAAGTTCTAGGAAATTCTGCCCAGAAAACTGTCTTGATGGAGTCAGAAACTTTTCACAGGGAATCGAAAACTCAATACATGATTTAAGATCAAACTTGGACAAAACTTGAGTAAGTGCACCTTCCTGGAACTCAGACAAGTTGTTGCCACTCATGGTCAGATTCCAGCATCTACTTAAAACAGTCCTACTGTTTCCATCCAAGACTGGTACATATCCACAGCAGCCATCAAACCCCAACTTCTTGTGGTTCTGCCCTCTACAAAAATCTGATTGGTGCCTAGTTTTATATTTTATACAACTAGGAGCCCAGTCTTACTTAAAACGTTCTTTCTGACACAATCTGGCCCACTTTTGAGTATCCTTCAATATTTCAAGACTCAGTCGAGAACAGTCAATAGGTCTGTAGTATGTATAAATAATGGAGGCACAAAGCATCTTCCTTTCCAAAACAGAAGTGGTCGATTTTCCAAACCATTGAGTGTAAGACTGTTGGTTATGTCTACGCAACATTTCAATATTGAGCTAGCCCAGGGCTAATTAGCCAGGAAAGCACTGTGTTGATGTAGGTAAGTTGCTGCCAGTATCCGAGTTAGGTCATACAGAACTTGATCAGATATCTTTGCACGACACTTCAGAAAATATAGAATGATGAATTGTAATTTTTAAAGATTCCTCGCTTACCAGGGTGTCCCCCAAACCTCAACACAGGGATACAGAGTCCATTTCTATGAATACAGATGCAGTTCCACTGTTACTGCTTGAGAAAGGCCTCTTAAGTAACCAAGACAAAACCAGTACATGAGTAGGCATGCACTGCCTACCTCAGCCCTTAGCCTTCTCACAACCAAAGATCCTCCCATCTTTTTCACATTCCAGTGGAGTCCAGTGAGCCAGTACGAGCTGTCTTGCATCTCCTTGCACTGCTATAACAGACTGGGGCAGCTGAATAGTCTCACTTTTCAAACCCAGACCCTTCTTAATGAGACTAATGTGACTTCAAACAAAGACCCAGGTTTGGTGGAGATTAATAGATCTACAGTTACCTCAGTATTAGCTATAGTGTAAACCAGGCAATACCCACCATCCTGCCAATGTGGAAGCCAAAGCAGTCCAGTTGGCAACTGGCAATGGCAACAATTTGACAACTTTTGTCTACAGAAAAGGAAGTAAACCAATAAATTAGCACACAAAGATTTACAGAGACAAGTTTCCTCTTTGTTAATACAAGACAGCATTTGAATGGTTACCAGTTACTAAAAGGTTAATAAATTTGAATATTTCCAAGAAAAAGTAAGGGTATTAGAAGATGAATAGATAGCTAGATGGATGACTGTAAAATACTAGAAAATTGCTGATTGCTTTGCTAAAGGGCAGAGGCAAATTACAATCATTGTCTTTTGTTCTTGTGAACCCAAGGCTTTTTTTTTTTTTTTTTTTTTTGTAGTCACGTTATTTTAAAATGAACCATACAAGAAACGATGATGTCCCACGAAAAAGTGAATATAACCCAGGACATTTAAATGGGTCATGATGCCATCCTGAAGCAATACTGAAACACCTCAATATATTTACCCATTTCACAGGCTTCACACATTCTGGAAAAGGCTAGAAGATGTGTCTTTTCAACAATACTACAGTATCTTAGGATCAATGCTATGGTAATACAAGCTTCCACCCTTTCATCACAGAAATAAAATTGTACGGCTACTGCAAGGTAAAATCCCATTCAGTTCAGCAGTACAAATTTAAAAAAATGTGTTCTTCTGCACTCCTTGCTGATGAACCTAGACGGGGTTACATGCTTAGAAAAGCAAGGAATAAGGAGGAGAAGCATGTATGTGGTGGCAGAACAGCTCCAAACCAGACCTTGTTTGGTACTTAAAAGAAGTTTCCATAATAATTTTTACTATCCTGCTAAAACAAACCCCCTCAAATCCAAACATCAGAACTCCTTCACCTTTTCAAAAGCCTGTGATGGTTTCTAAAAAATTCTTTTGATAATACTGTGACCATTCCTTTCAGAAACTCAGAAGAAGAAATAAACTTTCCCTCTGAAGAAAAATTAAACCATCTCCAGTCTGTGAGGCTGTTACACAGAAAGAGTACAGTTGCCTTAGCTGCATTCCCATAGCAGCTATAAGCTTCTCGTCCTAGTGGCAATCTGGACTAGAATGCCTTCTTATTTTATTCCGTCCTTGTTTTGTCATGAAGTACAATGATTTCATGCAAGAGTATATAATTCCTGGGACCACCACCATACTCTGGCCATGGTTGAGAGCTCCCTCGATTTGAAGGTCAGCAAAGGAAGGCTTGCTATGTCTTGTGGTCTCCCTAAACCCCTGCTCCGGCAGAAGCCTGGCGACACCAGGGAGAGCCAGGGCAGCAGCCCAGGAAGGCTCTCCTGGCACCATTCCTGGTGATGACAGTCAGGGTGAGAAGGATCCTGGCAGCCTGGTCCAGAAGCAAGCGGTCACCCTGGGGACAACTGGAATCTTTGGAAGCCAGCAGCTTTGGGGGCCTCTTGGGCCCCTTTCTTCTTTAGGGAAGACGTCCTTGAAATTCCACTCAGAATAATTCTAGTATTCCCCCAACAACACATCTGCTTTAAACTTATGTTTATATGGTAATATTTAAATTATAAAGCACTAGCCTTTCACCTTTAGGTTCCTGACTGGATTCAAACCCTCCTCCTATGGGAAATGAGTTTGGTGGCCTAAGCCGAGTCTCAAGTAGACAAAAGTCCTTATCTCCAAACTCCAAACATAATTCAGCACAACATGGCATGATTGGAAGTCCCTGCTCAGGAAAAGACAAGGAATGTGCTTGTGTCAAAAGTAAATTGCCTAAGTAATCAAATCAATACTGAATTCAAAGTGGAAATATCAAAATTATCAGGTGGTGCTGCGGAGGCTACAAAATTGCTGTTTAGCACAATGTTTTCCAGCTATATTCAAAATGAGAAATGTCATTTAGAGCAGATAAACTACAAAAAATGAGGTCAAAGCTGCAAAGAAGCATAAGCTGAGAACCTTAATAAATTAAAAAATTTCCTTGAATAGCACCTTATCTCCCTTGGAAGAATGCATACAGTCTGGAACTGTGTATCTTCCCTCCTTCCAAGTCCGAGGCAAAGAACCGACCACGATCTGCATCTCAGATACACTTGAAGATGGCTGGGTATGTGGTAGAAATATCATTTAGAGGTGAGTCCTTACGCAAATTTGATGAGTGTAAAATTGGACATTGTACGTTGTGGCAAAATATCAATACGGATGAACTAAGGTATCTTTAAGTTAAAAGAGATTCAAGAAAATACAGAAAAGTACAGTTCTCCTCTCGGGTTGGAGGGGATAAAAAGATGTAACAGGCTGCGAACCTCTTCACTTGATGATGAAAAAAGAAAAAAAAAGTGCCTCTTACTGAAAAAAAAATTGTTATGTTGTGATCCTTAAATCATCTCCTGGTCAAGTTAATGTGACATTAGATATTCACGTCTTCCCTGCCTGCTTGCTTTATAGTCTCTACCCTTTACTCACAACAAAATGGATGACAGTTTCATTACAGAATGGCATCACTTGTCAAACTTTGAATTACTGATCATAAAAATATCAGTTATTCTTTGAAGGATTGTTTGAGCACTCTTTTTTTTTTTATCAGCATTACTGTTTAGTGCAACGTACACAAGGGGTTGAGGGGGGAAGCGATGGTGGAAAGAAATCAAACCTGGCTGAAGAGCTATGAGTTTGCAATACCCTACCCATACAAACAAGCTTCTATCGCAGTTATAGACAGCAGAAATAAAAGGGAGCTTTTTGGCTCACAGCTATAAAAAAAAAATTATCATAGTGATGAAGTTCCTCAGCCATCAACAGAGCTGTGATAACGCTGTTTGATGATGATTTTCCCATGAATGTTAAACAGCCGCCACTGCGGAGGAAAAGGAGCTTATCTGCACCTAATACTGATCTCTAATTCCTGCCCTTCTTGAACCATCCATTTTCTAACAGCATTAACTGGCAAATTTACATCCCATCTTAATGCTGCTAAAGAGGACAGGAGATGAAGAGTAAATGACAGCAGTGTAATGAGGATGGCTTTTTTCTCCTTTCTCTTTAATGGCTGAAGATTTACACAATTGTCTGTAAGCTTATATAGAGAGCTTACCTGAACCTTTTGCCAGCATGGATTCAACTTACAGGAGCTTTTGTTAACTAAATACACATAAATATTTTTAAGGAGGTTTAATATTGTGACTTCAAAGAAAGCTAAAAGACAGGATGAGAAAAAATATTTTTTAGCATTTTGATTATGGATAAAAATTGCTAATATTTCTTTCTTAAGCAGATACAGCTGTATTTCCAAAATACAAAAATCAGATTTTAATAAAAATTCTTTTTCTGCTAAAAAATACTTTTCTTTTTTTTTATCATGTAGAAGAAGAATCTTTTTTCAGGTTACAGAATTTTAGTGAAGAATTATCTCCAAAACTCAGAAATCAACGGTTATCCAAATACATTATGTAGCGCTGTGTTTCACGTGTCACCCACAATATGGATTGCTTTCTGATCATGTAGCTTCCATCAGAATCGAAGGCACTACACTACATGGCAGAAAGGAGAGTAAGAATGGAATGTTCTAATATAGGAAACCACAGCAACAATACTTGGCCAGATTCAGTCAAAGTATTTCTGTATATCCAGATAATAATTTCAATGGAAATTAGAACCAGTTCAAGATGTGCTGTTGATATTCAAAAGGCTCTTGGTCTGGCTCAGGCTTTTGCTGAGATACAAAAGAGTAAATTAAATTAGCAAAAATTTTTTTTAAGATAGCTTTTTTTCCCCAATTCTTAATTTACTTCATATATATATTATTTCTCCAGGGTGTGTAAGAAAGGCTGTAGTTGAACGGGAAAACACAAAATATTGTTTAGAAACGCAAGGGTGGGTGGAGGCTTCAACTCCCGCTTCATGAGTATAACCCAGGGCAGCACGTCTGAAAGAAACACAAGACAGGGCACTTGTTTTTCAAAGACTTTTGTTATAAACTATTACATTTACTCTTCAGAAATGTCAGTGTTTGTTTAACAGACATTGCCACTATTTCCCTATCAGCCATGTCACAAGTATTTAATACATACAAGATAAATATGTATCTATTCATGTATGCATATCTATACACACACACATATATGTAAGCTTAATATTGTATCAAATGTATATGACAAACATAAATATCTAGCATAATAAAATATTCAAAATTAATTCTTATTCTTCTTCCAGCAACATTGGTATGCACTTCCCCTCCGTTTCTCAATGGGAAAACTGTAAATGTACCTTGAGAAGAGCTTCTCGGCAGAGTACTGCATGTCTGCCCACACACCTATCATTGCTCACCTAACGAAGGTTCAAGAGCCCTGAACCATTGCTGTTTTAGAAATGAGAAAAGACAGCAGTCCCAGGCCAATTACTATCGCTATGCTGACCATGGCAACATATATTCTTGGAAGCACATGAATCTCACAATACAAACTTTCTTTATGCTTAAGATAATATTTGGCATTTACATATATAAAACATACTCGTCTAAGACACCAGGACCTAGATTTTAAAAGATGTGTAGGTTTCTAAACTGCTTTACTATCTTCAATTATTTAGGCTTATATTTTAAGGACATTAGGACATGCTGTAGGTAGAACCCAAGACATCCAACACATAATGTACAGGATGATATACTTTGCCATTAGGTATAAAGGGAAATTTGGGTGGCTGTCTTCTGTTCCTCTACATTAATCTCTTGGTCCTAAGAGGCTGATAACATAAAGTAAGCTAATTTGTAATCTGTCATTACTGTCCAAAACAACTTAAACAATTTGTGCTTCAATTCAATCTAGTCAGCCCTCAGTCACAATGAATTGTCTGTAACTTTCTTCCAACCTCTTAAAGACACCTTAATTACTTGCTATAACTAGATCTCAGAGAGTGAAATAAAAGCAATACATGCCCAGAATCATCTGAGTGCTTCTGCTTATTGATCAATTCTGACCACAAAACAGGTTTTTTTGCTAATGATAACCAATTTTAAGTAGTATGTTGCCATGACCCAACACTACTTAGATTCCAGAATCACTAATGAAGTTGTCACATAGAAGTCTCCGCAGAAGGAACAGAGAAGCCTGCATTTTGTGATGTATATAGCAAACCAATTTCAGAGGCTGGGAAGGTCTGTATAATCCTGTTTTGGTTTTGATTTTCCTTTGAGCATCATCCAAGCCTTCACTATAGTTGGCTTTTTGGCAGACAGAAGTGTCCTGTCACAGATGAGTTTGCCGCTTCCAAATAGGTCCCAAACTGAATCACTTTGCCCACCTTTCAGATCTGAAATAACGATGTGCTTATTAATCCAGCCATCTGCATGACATATTAGTACTCTCCAATCTAACTCTCCTGGCAGCCCATCCTTCTACATTACATGCAACTTCCTGAAACAACAAGGACGCAAAGGAAGAGGTCTGAGCTCAGAAGAAAACAAGCATCTTAATACACAGCAGGATATAGATGAACAGTACAATAGGAAAGAATCTAGGAAAAACAACTGGCATCCATGTCTCTCTATCTCTCCAGGGCTGTAACCCTGAAAGTATCTCACTACAGCTAGGCGAGAATTTTTTACAAAATGCTATTTCCAGGAAAAAAGTGCTCTTTTCATGAGAATAAAAACATTATAATTTTCTTATAAAAACAGAATTAAATATATCCATCAGGCGGAAATTCCCTTTGAAATAACTGGAAGAGGGCTTTGCTTTTTTTTTTTTTTTTTCAATTAAATTGAAACTGATTCATTTAAAACATTTGAATTACACTTGCCATGAATCACTGCAGTATATTATGAAGGAAAACACAGTTCAGTGTTAAACTTCGCCATAGAAAACACCTGTTTTGTCTAACAAACTAAAACAAAACATTTTAACATTTTAAAATTGTATAACTACCCATTACACTGAAAAATCAGTCTGATATAATGAATCTAGAAACATCAGACCTTTGGCATAGCAGATATTTCTGTTTTCAGCCAATTCTTCCATACACGCACACAAACTTAGATCTACATTTAAAATTGGTTTACAGTTGGCCACATGGCAAGAAGGCAAAAACCAAGGTCAGCATGGCAGTGTCCCCAACAACCTTCCAATGAACTCCCGATTTTCATTTTGCTGCCCACCACAAATAAATGTAACAGTATGAAAGAAAGAAAACTACTGAAGCAACAGTAGAGGTCCACCTGCATTGCACACTTGAAACGAGCTTAAAAGATGAAATATAATTAAAATATCATCACGAAATTTCATTGACTGCTCATGTTGCAGCATGTACCCTCAGAATCGCTGTTGGCAATGCAGCACACAAAGTGTACCAAAACTGTATCTTACTATAAATTGCAGATTTTTTGTGTGCATATAGCAAGCCTTTTAACATAACAGGACAACAGGACATAGTAAAGATGCACCTTCAGCGGTACTTCACAAAATATTTTCTCCTGGGCTGCATATTTGGGAAGAGAGGGGACAAGGAAACATTGGAAAAGGAAAAACTATAGACAGAAATTAGGGGTTTATAAAGAAAGTGCAGATACACTCTTAAAACAAACAAACAAACAAAAAAAGCCCTAAATGCCATCCAAATTGCTTGAATACATCATGATGCCCCAGATTCTGTTAACACTAAGACTTACAAAGATAGGTGGGAAATACGATGTGGCATAACTCTGCAATTAATCAAGGTGAATCCGTCTCTGCTGATTATCAAGTGAGGATAGATTTCCTGCTCCACTCTCTATCCCTACACATGAAGAAAGATACTGTGACTGATAATATCTAAAACCATAATAAGAAAAAGAGATTATGTTAACTGTTGCTTAAGAAGTTTCTTTGTACCAGAGAAACAAACAAATTGAAGGCTTTAAAAATCAAAGGGCAATTTAATGTTGCAGTTCTACATGAACACAAAAGGACTAATAAAGAGCTGCCGCCTCTTGTTGCAGGTAGATCACAGAACTCTCACTGTTTTGAGCATGTCAGCAGTGGCTTCCTACTACCACCACCTTATACCAACCCTGGCTGGCTAGCTTTATCTTCAAAACTGGATTATAGGCTATATACGCTAGCTTTATTATTGTACCCAAGAGGAGAAAAATGTAAGGTGGCTATTCTTCTGGGAAGAAAACAGTCAACATACCTGAATAGGCAAGATCTGTTTTTCATATGTGATGTGGCTCTTTGTGCCCCACTACCTACCTGGAATACTGAGCCAGAGATCCCTCCCAGCCCACAATGGTACTGGATTGTATAATGGAAATGGATTTTATTTAGAAGAAAAAAAATAAGCTAAATACAGAATGAACAGTCTGCAGCAGAGACCTCTAAATCAGGACCCAGAACAATAAAAATCTCAATAAGCTTGACCGAATTAGAGGTTGTTCTGGGGAATGTCTGAAACTATAATACTGCATGCTTAGGAAAGCCAATGAACAACTGGATCCCGCTGCAGTAAGAAATACTTCTGACTACAATGAAGCAAAGAAGTGATTTGCAGGTAAGAGATAAGAGTGACTGTCTAGAAATCCCAAAAGACACTGCAAAGACATTGCAAGATTACCAGAGCAAAGTGTGCAGTTCATCTCAGGTGATCTCCCTGATCTTTGTCTCTCTTTCCCTTCCACACACTGGCTCACAGATGAGGACATGGATGTCCAGAAAGTTCAGTAAAATCAGCTTTACTGTTTTGGAGAAACTGGCTGCTCATGGCTTGGACAGGCCTACACTTCGCTGGGTAAAAAACTGGAAGGATGGCCGGGCCCAAAGGATGGTGGTGAATGGAGTTAAATGCAGTTGGCGGTCGGTCACAAGTGGTGTTCCCAGGGCTCAGTATTGGGGTCAGTTCTGGTTAGTGTCTTTAACAATGATCTGGACGAGGGGATCGAGTGCACCCTCAGTCAGTTTGCAGGTGACACCAAGTTGGGTAGGAGTGTTGATCTGCTTGAGGGTAGGAAGGCTCTACAGAGGGGTCTGGACAGGCTGGATCGATGGGCTGAGGCCAATGGTATGAGGTTCAACCAGGCCAAGTGCCAGGTCCTGCACTTGGGTCACAACAACCCCATGCAGTGCTACAGGCTTGGGGAAGAGTGGCTGCAAAGCTGCCTGGCAGAAAAGGACCTGGCAGTGTTGGTCGACAGCCAGCTGAATATGAGTCACTAGTGTGCCCAGGTGGCCAAGAAGGCCAAGAGCATCCAGGCCCGTATCAGGAATAGTGTGGCCAGCAGGACTAGGGAAGTGATCATCCTGCTGTATCAGCACTGGAGAGGCTGCACCTTCAATACTGTGTTCGGATTTGGGCCTCTCACTACAATAAAGACACCGAGGTGCTGGAGCGTGTCCAGAGGAGGGCAACGAAGCTGGTGAAGGGTCTGGAGGGTTATCAGACATTGGAACAGGCTGCCCAGGGAAGTGGTGGCATCACCGTCCCTGGAGGTATTTCAAAGATGTGTACATGTGGTGCTTAGGCATACGGTTTAGTGGTGGATTTGGCAGTGCTATGTTGATGGTTGGACTTGATGACCTTAAAGGTCCCTTCCACCCTAGCCCATTCTATGATTTGATACAGCCCTAGTACGCCCTAGAATTCTTCATGACCCTCGTGTGGCCACCCTTATTTCTAAAGTGTGTCAAGAGATATGCTTGGCCTTAATTTGCAAATCCATATATTCATTTCAGTCAATGTGATTAGGAAAGAAAAGAAAAAAGGATTAAGAGGGAGTCATACCAAGGAGTGACTTTATATCTAACCACTCAATACTGCGCATCCAGACTTGACCAAATAGATGGAAGCTGTAAGCAAGTAAGCACAACAAAAGATAGGAGTAAGTATTAACCAGCCTCAGTTAACATTTTACACACAAAAACCATAGTGTTTTGCTGCAGACTTAAATTCATTTTTGTAATGTGTCAGATTATGATGCTTATAATGCAGTATTGTGAATTCAGCCTGTGCAAAACAGCACCAATGACATTTTTAAGTGGTCCAGTTTGAAAATGTGACCCTTAGAGACTTGATGAATAAAATTAGTCAACTCTGTAACTTTAAAATAGCTCTTTTCTAATTAAAGTGTGATGAAGCTTTCAGCCTATCTAGCTTGGGATGCAGAGTGCACGAGCAAGCCAATTAGAGATAGTAGCAAAAACAAAATGGTGTCACAAAAAGATTTACCACATCAGTCCCTCCAGTAGCTGTACCATTTCTGCTGATAAAGGTGAAACAACAGCTACTGCTGCAGCTAAGGCTGAAGCTAATGTTAAGCTGACAAATCAACTTCTAGAGTCTTGGGAGATTCGCAGAGCTATCAAGAGGCACAAAGGCTACTAATGCTTATGTCATACTTCTCAACTCTCACATTTTACCCAGGAGACACCAGATTTTTTTGGCTTAAAATTTTTTTGATTTTTGTATTCTCCTGGGCAAAAAATCAAAGAGACCCATTAATTCAATGAGAATTTCACATATCTCGCTGCTTGATTTTTTTTTTCCACAAGACTCACACTGTTTGAGGTTGAGAAGTATGCTCTACTTTGATAATGACACCCTGAAGGATAGCACTGGTAGAAAGATGAACATGCAACAAAATCCCAGCTGCTGCTATTCAATGCAAACATTCAGTACGTGTCGATGCTTGCATTCAGGTGGAGAGACCACCATCTATCATTACACTCCCATTCAGGGAAGCCGACATAACAAGACACAAAGAACAATTCAGCTAGTATTTGAACCTACATAGCACAGAAAAGAGAACAGATTGGTCTGACTCTTGTAAGCAAGAACACAGCTAGTAATAATCTGTCAAACATTTGCACACCTTGTGGTAATCTGGTTCACCACTTCTTAGAGGACGTGATTACATGCTTACTTGAACAAATCTCCCTGGCTGTCCAGTGGTGAGCATTAGTAGAAATGGGAAAAGACAAACAGATATGATGCTCCAAAAAGAAAAAGCAATGATTTTTATGACGGAATTTCCTCATCTTGTTCCAATTTTTCATATCTCAAAATGCTGTGGGAAAAAAATTCAAATTTTTGCAAAACTTAAAATTCTAGACAAAAGCTAAAAGCAAAGCAAGTGTTAGAGGTCAGACCAAAGTTTTGCCAGTAAAATACTTCTCATGTTAGGTTCAAATTATGTTCCAAAAAACCAAGAATACAGCTCCTTTGAGGTCAAAAGTGTATGTGTTCGGCCACCTGAGGGCAGAATTACCAGATCTTCTTCATACACTGTGTTACCAAAACAACCCAGTGTACTCTGTATTTACATTCAATCATGATCCATGTGGCAGAATCTTCGTAGCGTAAGATGTGTGGTAAAGACCTAGGAAAAGTATGTAGCTCAGATTTTGAGAATCTACATCCAGCTTCAAACAAATCTGTTCTCCTTTGCTTCAGTTGCTTATAATTTTGTAAAGATACAATATGTGCCTAATACATATATTATTTGGAAATGAAGGTGAGTTATAAAATAGAAATACAGATGCAAAGTTTCAGGACTCGGTATCCCAGTGTAAAGTTCAGATCTGAAACTGAACTCGAATTGTACGTGTGTGGCTCTTCAAAGCCACAGATTTAATTCAAGCTTAGTTGCAACATTATTATTATGAAGAAATAGTAATTAAAAGACTAAGTTAGCCAGAGGAACTGGGAAAAAAATGTAAGGCAAAGCATAATTTTAACATGTAGGTAAAGACAGAAGAATGATGTCTAGTTAATTACATGCAAGAGAACGGAAATAATATGAGTTAGGAGCATGACATTGTTGAAGGTAGTAACACCCAGTAATATATCATAGATTATATGAGATAAATTGCAGAAGAGTAGACTCTTTACAGGTGCAATCAGAAAAGCTTGCAAGTAAGTAACCATCAGATAGTCTACCATCTACGGATGTGATACGAAAACTGGCCTTACTTTAGGATATAGCATAGGGATGGTGGTTGAAATCCGGTATGATCACCACCCAGTTTTTCAGAGGAGGCAGAACAAATCGGACAAGATTTTCTGACTCATTGCATTAGCAATACTTGCAAAACACAGTAAAAACATCTGCATTTGACATAAAATGATGTAATAGTAGTGGAGGAGTTGTTTGGAAACAGGGAACCATGGACTTGGTGCTGGAAACAGGAACTAGAGGGGAGAGTTCCTAAACTCTTGAAAACTCAGAAAAAGTGGTAATTAAGATTTGATTTTCAGTCTGCAAATAACAGAGGAAAGATGGCAGAAGAAATATCACTAAGTATCCAACATAAATACATTGCTAATTGACCGAGGCCATTCTGCCTTTACAATGCTGATACCTGTATTTCTGATTTTGTCTTACCAAAGACGTTTTCTAAAACTGTCCGTTTGAGCAGCATAGGCAAAATACAATCTGTTTTTTCCTGGGGCCAGCATTTTTTTTTCTGGGCTCTGAAAGCATAGCTCTGATACAAATCTACATCTATGTGTGCCTGCTGCATTAGTGATCATACGCAATGGCCTGTCTGCTGTGCGAGATTATGGGGATACTGCAGGCAGGGGGCAAAGGATCAGCCAGGATGTGTACAAACTTCAAATTGCTGGCTACACCCCTGACTGAAGTCTACATAAATTATGTCCACCACGTTCCCATCATTTATTTCTTTTGTCATTCCTTCAAAGAACTCGGTTGTATTCTGTCTGACAGGATTTATTCTTGGTAAAACCATTGCTGATCTTCTTTTAATAACCCTCTCTCCTATAAATACCCAGCGCTTTCATCCCTAATGATTGATTCTCATATCTTAACTTTCAGCAATATATCTGAGGATAGCTATTGAAAAGTAAGTTTCATCTGCCAAGGCAAGTATAAGATGAACTCAGGTGGCTCTATGCTTAAATGTCTATGTATCTATTTATCATCTGCTAAGGTACAAACAGCTCATCATTACAACAACAGCCACTGAAGTCGAAAATGATATCCTTCACTCAGTCAATTCTAAAGCAGGAATCCAGTGTCTGGAAATACCAGTTTAACTTTTTTGAACATGAAAAGGAAAAAACAACCCTTTATCACAGACATTTTTATGTCAGAAAACCATTTCCCACCCTCTCCATCAATACACGTCTATTGCAGCTAACACATACATACTAAAAAATGTGATTAGTTTGTTCTAATACAGACTCCCAACTTTTATACTTTCAAGCTCCAACATATACTGGTTTACCGTATTTGATTGGTGAGATTTGATGACAAGATTGCAGGTAATAACTGAGGCTGTCATATATTCTAGTATTCATATTCAGCTAGTTACTGAATCATTTATTTCCTCCTGTTTTAAAACATAGAGAAAAAACCACGGTATCTGCTCTTGCTAATACAAGTTTGCATGCCTGTGTCCACTCTAGAACTAGCTAATGCAATTCCACGTCAGCATTTTGTAGGTCTTACTATTGCACTGATGAAGAAACTTCAGTTAGTCTGGAACTCAGCTGCTGCAATTTTGACTGACACCATGCATGAAAATCACATTACCCTGGTTGTAAAAAACCTTCTCTGGCTACCTGTAAAGTACAGGATTATGTGTAAAGTCCTAGTTATTAACTTACAAGTCCTTAAATTGACTTGGGTTTGAATACCTCAGAGACATTCTGGAACCATACATCCCCAGTCGTTTTCTTTGGTCTCAGTCAATTGGATTAGTTCTTTTTGGCTGAAGACATTGAGCTACAGGGCATTTTTAGTGTTTGCTCGCTCCTCATGGAATTCATTAACCATGGAGGTCAGACTAGCTGACTCTCTAACATGCTCTAAATCTGAACTTGAGGTATACATTTTCAGATTGCTTATTAGGATGTATAAAAGTTATATGACTCTCTCTATTAGGTTTCTATAGTCTTTTCACATATGTACCTATCAGTGAGTGTCAGTATTTCAGAGCTAGAATTAGTCTTGTCTCAGGGTTATTTTCCCCCTATGCACTGCAAGAAATAAACACTGCATTATTGCAACTTTTCTCAATAACTTTGCAAGGATCCACAGAGCAGAGACTTGGCATATGGAAATCCAATGCTTAGACAAGACATTCATATTTTTTAAAGCACGTTTGACAACATGATCTAGATCAATATTTCCAGGAAGCACAGGAGGTGAAATAGAGAGAAACTCTCTTTTTAAGTTTTTTGAAGTCTTTCATTCAAATATTATAAGTATTTGCTTTTAAGATATTTATAACTGCCTTCTTTTTTCTCACCAGTACACATCCAAAGAAGCTCCCCTGGTTTTAGCTGGTCTGCACCACAGTAAACGAGCACTGAATTCAGGCATTAGATCAAATTAAGTTCTGATCTAAAAAATTAATAAAACTAGATCAGATCACAGTTGTACTGCACTAACAGGCATTCTTATGAAACCCTGTGTGGTGTGATGATACTTACATTCCACAGTGGTATTGCAGGTGGACAAACTTTAAATTATAAAAGCATAACAAACTTAAAAGGTTGACTAATGAGATGCACAGTCTAACAGTATTTGATTTGGCCCTCCTCCTGTGTCCTAGGCAAAAGTCTTAACTAGCTATAGAGAGGATGATGCAACCAAAAAAGGGAGGCATGGATGCATCTAATCCATGAACGTGCTCCCTATATTGGTATATCACATAAAGAACAATTCCCTATCAGCAGTGTATGAATAACTGTGTCTTGAGCTTGCATGCCAACAGTTACGGGTAGATGTCATCACTTTAAAAAATAAAAGCTGTTTCTATAGACATGTAAGACAGATTGGTGAATTTGCCTGGTTTAAATTAGGCTGAGTGGTTCATGATGGTGTAAGGAGGGGAAAGATATTTTAATAAAACCAGCCAAATCAAACCTTCCCTGCCCAATCGACTTTTCACAGAACAGGTTGACAGGGTATTAAAAGCTGTTCCATTGCATTCTGCATGTGAAAAGGGTGCCTAGCATCTAGATTTAATAGAGCCCTAAATAGCTATAGATAATTTATTCTAGTTATAGCTTTAAGTTCTGTTTTTCAGAGAATATGAGTCTTACAAAAATGGTTTCCATGCAAATCAAAACCAGCTGAAAGCTTGCCAAGGCCAAGATGTAATTTAAGATGGCATTTAAGCTGCTCTGTCTTTTCTGTCTCTAGAGATATCATCATAAAATAAAAGAATTCATCAGGTAATGTTTTCTTCATTATTCAACCACACAATTCTGAAGTGAAAAAGATAATTAGACATACAGTGCTGTCGACACATAGTTTATGAGGAGATTCTGATTAATTAGCTATGGTAAAAGGTTTTTATATAGTCATAATTAATTTATATTTCAAGAAAAAAGGCAAACAGTACACAGATTTTAATATTTCTTTCCTCTGACAGATTTATCAAAGTAATTCTGAAGTTCTGTTGAACCTACTGCACTTCATTGTTACTTTATAAAGCAGGAAACAGACATCTAACAGCACAACCAATATTGACTTTCCTGGGAGTCAGACAGCTTAACACTCTCACACCGCTTTGAAAAATGCATTTTTTTTCTGCTGAACCAGCAAGTGAAACCACTGTGAACTGCTCACCAAGACACACCTCGGTCTGGAATACATTGAATCAGCAATGCAAAATTTGGATGTAACACACAAGTTGCCTTCTAAGTTCTATCATACTTCCTTCTACCGAATTGACCTGATTTATAGTAGGACTGAGGTCGAAAGGTGATTATTCCATATTTCCTTTATGTTTGCATATTGAGTATTAGCTAAAAGAGTTAGACATATTGTCTTCATATATTCTCATGTTAGCTCTAGACTTGTGCTCACACTCAAATCTAAACTCCCCTAACTGACCTCACAGGCTACACGTTGATTTACGCGTTGGTTAACACCGGAGTGAGCCAATCAAGTGCAGCAGGCCAAGAGAAGGATGATGCAAACTCAAGCAAATTCAAGCCCATAGAAGAAATGCAACTTGTTCAAACCATATGGTACAGAAAAAATGAGCCTATACTCAGGCACAGATAACAAAGACAAAGCCACAGAGACTAACTTGTGTATCTTCAATAAATTACTGGCAGGGATTAATTTAATCCAAATAAGAAAACCTCACTGATCTTTCAGACAATCTTTAAACTGCATCACTGTGTTTTGAGGTATATTAGCCATAGCACCTATGAACTATGATATAAAGTTTCATTTTTTTTTAAACAAACACATTATGAATTCATATTTGGATGAGGCTAAAGGTACAAGCACACATGCAATCACCAGATACTGATCAGGGATTGCTATTCACTTCTTTTAGTCACTTATTCTGAGAGAGACTTAGAGGTAAAGTCTCCTCTTGGGACATTCATCAGCAACCACTGGAGACAGTAGGAGTCTTTCCAATATAATTTGGCTCAGCCCTTTGAAAATGCTCAGGTGGCACTTCAGCTACTGGCAGAATTAGAAAGACTGCCAAAAAACCTGATTCTTCTCCTGTTTCAGCAAGAACCTTAGTGATAAAAAGTAGCTTAAAAATCCTAAACTGCAAGATCCCAAGTAATGTCCATTCAATTTCTGGTTAAGCTTATTTGATGCAGTATATTACTCAGAATGATTTGGAGCTATAAAAAATGTTACAATAGTGAAGATTCCTGAATAAATAATTCTCAATTAAGTGTTAGCACCTAATTATATTAACTTATAGTAATTACTGATTCAATTATGAAATTGAAGATTAACCTGAAAATGCAGACTGGCTAATTTATTTTTATGATAGCTATACACTAATAGCGCATGTAGTTGGGCTTCTCTAGGCACAAGCAAGGTGAGGGTTATTTTAACACTCGTTTAGGAAGCTAGATTATCTTGCAACAATTGAAGAACATCTGACTAGAATACCTACTGAACTGTGCAGTAGGTTGCATTTTGTTGCATTTTATTATTCTGTAGTCTCATGTATCTTCCCTAGAAATTGGGGAAGAAATAGACCTTGATATTTATCATCTCTGTTTATGGTTTTTATTTTTTTCCCGTCAAAATTTTCATGTCAGAACTTGACTTTTATAGTAAGTAAAAGAAGCAAACGTATGTTCTAATACACTTGTGTTTGGATTTCGTCTCATCAACAGGAAAGTTAGCGAATGCTTTACAGTTCAAATTTGAGTAGAGGGGAGAACAGGCTCAACGGTCAGTTCAAATTATTTTAGTTAAGTATTCAGGGAAAGCCTTTGACTATTAAGAAGAGTGAGACAGAGTAAGGTGAAGATGACACAGGTGCAGCTTCCTTTGGGTCAGGGAAGATGGACTACAACTACTGAGGTCCCTTCCAGACCACAGATTTTATGAAGGTGTGTAAAATAAGACTTTCGGTGTTTCAATCGCTCATGTAATCTCATTAAATAAAATAAATAAAAGAAATTGAAAGAAAATTATCATTTTAGTATGTTTAGCATAGCAGAATAACTGCTAACTTTCCATATTGTGTCTGACTAAGCAGAGATTTTTGTAACAGATCCCTACTTTAAAATCACATGACTAAAAAAATAACAGCATGCCTTGGAATCCTAAACAGGTAATTTTTCCCAAGTCAAATTTTCAGTGATGATTTACTTACTGTGCTACTTACAATAAATATCATGATTCTCAACTACAAAGATAACAAGCTGTATTTGTGAGCGGTGCATGTCACATATTTAAGAAATAACAAAGCAGTAAAGATTACTTCACGTGTACAGATTATGTATTATTTGTTAGTGTGTCACTTCCAGTACTCTTTCTTTTCCAAGCGAAAGTATAAAAAACATGTGATTAGCTATGACACTTTATGTGTTAGCTTTTACCCAGATAAATGTCAGATTTAGATAATCCTATGGGATCTATGCTTCAAATGCTCAGAAACATGACTCTGGAAGTTTAAAAAAATATATACATACATATTATTGAGATTAGTATACCAAATAGTATAGTCCTGCAATAATAATGTATGGGGCAGGATTGAGTTTAGCAACCGTCTCCAAACATTTCCTATGTGAATTAGCGGAAACCAAGTATACGGTAAAGGGGAGTGGATTATTCAGTAAAGACGACTGTTAAATATATAATTTCTCCCTAATCCATTTCTGTCCTAGCATGTTTTTTTAAATTTCAATCTCAAGTATATTTGTAACTTTCAGGAAGATAAAATATAGTGTATATGGCTTCCAAAAGTGTCTGCTGTGGATAATTCTTTTTATTCTAATGCATGGGCTTTTGCACAGCTGATTGTTTTCTCCTCTACCATTCCTTCTTGTTTATATTTTTCCGATTTTAAATACCAAATATCTATAGAGTTCTCAGACAAATACGTGTCAGTATGAATACCACTGCTGTAAAGGCAAAACATTTTTCGGTTGTAAGAGGAGGTCCTACAACCGATCAACTTTTTTGGCCCATCATAGGCTAAATATCTGTTAATATTCTGCAAGCCTTATGAAGTGTATTTATTAGACAAGCCATTCTTGGGAACTGAACCTTGCAGGTAAATTTTGTAATTAATCCTCAGGCACCCAAATCCTTTTCCAAAATTAATTTTGCTTTTGAATTTTGTCTTTTAAGACATAGCCAAAGTCAAGTGTGCTATGACAAAACGTTAAAGGGAGAATCTATGTCTTGCTGAGCTCAGAGATACAAATATTTCTAAGTGCATACTTACTGAGAGGGCTGCTGTATACCTAGATCTTACTTTTTTGTCACATACCATGTTGCTGTACAAGAAAGTGGAAAATTCCAGGTCCTGGCAATTTGTTCTTTTCACTTGCTTTCCTCATCAGAATCTCAAACTGGAAAAATATACAGAAATTAAAGATAATGAAAAAAAAAAAAGTTAAATTCTTTGTACAACCTCATTTGAGTTTTGGAGAAAGTCGGATTGTTTCACACTTAAAACAGAAACCTGTTACTATCCAACCTAACATAAACAAATTACATAGGAGTTCACTGTCCCAACACCACTTGCATCTCGCTCCTTCCACTTCATGACTCATTTACTGCATGTTTCAGTGACTTCCAAGACACACTGTATTACTCTACATTCTCATACACACTAAATATTTTAAGAATTCTTTACTACTAAGAAGCTGGCAATTTAAGTGCATGAAAGGATCATAGGAGACGCAATCAAGCTTTCAAATACAAAACAGAATTTGACACTGGATGTGTAGAAAAAGCGTGAACAGCAAGGTTAACCTTGTACTCCAGTCCTCCCTTTCCCATTGCTGTTAAAATCTATTTCTTGCTGATGGTTAACTCACAAATGCAAAAATTACACACCTGTCTGCCAACTACGCACAGCTGCATGGATCTTGCTGCTGATCCAACCATCTGCAAAATGCAGCAGCCAGGTAATGAAGAAATCCATAGCACTCTTAGGAAGCTATATCTAATTCGCCAAGTACTGCCTGCAACTCAAAAGAGGCATCCATTCTTTGGGATTCTTGATTAACAGTACTGGATTCCATTTGGGACCCTAAATGGACAAGCCAGCCAGTTTTAGTATTTCTGAGTTTCATCAAGGGCCTGATACAAAGCAGACTGGTTTTGATTCATACACCAAAACAGGCTAGAAGAATCAATCTCACTGATAACTATCCATAATAAAACAGTGGGCAGCAAGGAAGGAGCAAACCTTAAAAAAACCCCAAAACAAAACAGAAATCCACATCAGGCAGGCTTCTGCTGTGCACACACAGTTCAATATATAGAAAATATGTGACTGGGGCTTTCTGACACTTTGAAACATATGTAACTAGATATACAAAGAATTTAGAGTGGGAACACTAATTTTAGAACTTAGAGTACTCGGCACTGATTTAATTGGGCCCTTATCAAAATGTTCATTTCCTCAGCAAAAAAAGAAACAGACCAATGTTTTTCAGTTTTGAAGAAAAAAAGAATGAAGAAAATATATTGGATACTTACAATACAAATGACTGGCTGTTCAGAGATAAGGGATGATATAGATGATGTCTCCACCTCTTAAGCTATATACTTCTCTTGGAAACTAGCTCTGTGTAAACTGCAAATAAGCAAGAAAAATTTTAATGAGAAAAGAATAGGATTCTGTATATTGTAAGTATCACACCTAATCTTTAATAACATCCCAATCCCAAAGCTTTTGGAAAATTACTGTTGAAAAATTAGATACAATAAAACTATGGTTAAAATATGCTAAATGATGATGATTCGCTTGACACTCTCTATGTAGAATGAAGAAGAAACATTTTCTAAAATGCTTGTTGATTTACAACCATTAATTCCTCTTTTATTTAAACAAATAGTTCCTCCTGAAGGGTTTATTTCTAGTCAAAGGCCACTTAAGATATTTTAAAATTCAATAGCACCCACTTAACAATGTGTGTTCAGTAGACTCTTTCATCCCCCAAAATATACACGCCAATTACCTTACCTTTTGCACAGACTGTGCTATCCCAAAGAATTCCAGTGTGCTTTGCAAACAGAATTAACAACATGGCATGTCACCTTCCACTGCTGATATGCATCCGTTATTTCTGAAACCATCAGCACTTGGCAATACTGCGTAAATGTTTAAAACAAAAATGAAGAATTGGTTATTTGTCTACAGGGCAAATATAATCACTTAACTTGGAATCTGATCAGGATTAAGCGCTGGGGTTTACAACCCAGTTCTTATTACTACATTCCCATGGTATCTTAATGGTTAGCATCCTTTAGCTTCATAATGGATGACAGTGCTTGATTGGGTGACTGCATCAGAATGAAGGGTGCTACATAATGAAGGGGTTTTGTTTGGGGGTTGGTTTTTTTTTTGTTGTTTTTTTCTAAGAGAGTTCAAACCTTCTTCTCCAAAATACACATTTGGTATAGTTAAAAGGAAAGCAATTTCGGGGTAGAGGTAGGTCGGCTGGTTGCAGCAACTACAGCATCTAGAAGGTGCTCACACTAAGTCCTTTCTGATTTTAGCTTTCAAGGGATTATCAGGCAGCTAGCTACAGCCAGTCCTCTGGGTATCACCTGGCATATTCCTGACACACTACCTACACTAACATGAGTTGACTATTATAGCTACAGAGACCCAGCACATATGAAGAATCTCAAGCTGGTCACTTAGCCTAACCATACAGTCTGATACCATGGTGTAGCCCAACAAAGACTACCACAGGATATACCAACGCTCTTAAACACAGCACAAAGCATTACAGCTAGAATACATAATGATTTTATGGTTCATTAATTTTGTTTTATGAAACAATAAATTGTGTTTGCTTTCCCTGGTTATAAAGGAGGATGTGAGAATTACTGGGTTGTTCCAAAAATGTAAAGCAGGATCAGCAGTAAAAGATGTTGAAGCAGCAGCGTTTCCCTGAGAAGCAGCCAACTTAGAAGTGGAATATGGATTAGTGTCATCAGGAGCAGCAGCAAGAGCTGCACAGGCAGGCTGATGGGGCACTTTCCTCGCACATCACTCTGCGGCTCTACAGCTGAGCCACTCAGAAAATCACAGCTGAAAAATTTTGTCCAGAACTATCAAGCAGATTTGCACCCTCTCTACACTCTGAATTTTACAGGTTACTGAATAAAGATGAATTAATATCTTATGTAGCAGGTGTAATTTTGATCTCCGGAAAAGAAAAAAGTAGCTCCACTACTGTACACAGTAATGGCATGAACTAGAGTTTGATGTGCCACACAGTATCTTTTGCAGAAGTCTGTAATCTCTTGTTGGATGAGGAAAATAAATGCTCTTTTTAAACAATTCCGTCAATCCCTTCTTCAAATTCTGTTTTACTTGCAAAAACCGTATCTGGGAAGTCTCTAAACATGTTCAGATATAACAGGGAAACACTAAATGAATTTTCTTCTTTAACGTCATTTTGAGATTATCTACTCTTATTAATTATAATCTAACATAAAATATGCTAGAAATCAGTCTCCCACATTAATCCAGTGGTAGCATTAACTTCAGTCTCTATCTTTAACCTGCAGGGAGTTTGTGTATCTACCTCTCTTAGTTGAAACTAGCCAGCAAGTTAAAAAATTATGAAGGTGTTGCATTGATTACTGAATGACTGAAAGCCTGACCGTAAACACCATTGTTCTTCATAAATACAAAAGACCGACCAATATTTATACTGTAAAGTTTTTAAGTGGCAAAAGATATTTAAATTTAAGGTGCATGAGTTCAATAATGTATTTTGCCAATTTTGAAACATTCTGAGTTACTATAGGGCAAATTTACATCACTCTACCAGGCTCAGTTAAAAAAATAATAATCTGGAAGTCTGGGTTTACCTTCTAAGATGTCTCAAGGCAGGCACCTGAAATTGCAAGTACCAAAAGTGACAGGACACTTTTAAAAACATAAGCTTCTATTTCCAAAGTACAAAATGTTATTATTCTTACTGACTTTCAGACACAAAAACGCATTAGTTATTCACTATACATCCTCAGAACCACATGTCTAGTTTCTTTGGTCTTGTCTGGATTGAGTTGATTTCTCAGAGTGTCTTTATTTCTGTCACTTGACTTTGCTCCTATATACCTCTTTTGTGTTCTTATTAACATTCTAAAAAAGTTGAAGAATTCAAAGTAATAAGTGAGTTTTCCAATATGACTATGTATAGTATTTATCATTATAACATTAGCTTCAAAAGACCTTCATTCTACCTCAGGAACTGGTAACTCTTTTTTTTGCAAAGACTTCTGAATATGAAGACTGTCTTGTGTTCTCCTTCTGCTTAAAATAAATAGCTTTGACCATGAAGAATATAGCTCGTGCAAGATTTTAAGGTAAAGACACGTATGAAATACCTCCTTATTCACAGAATGTCCATTCCACGGTATAATGTAATCACATGGCTTTTACTACCTAGCACGTCCTGAAGTAGGTGAAAAAATAAGACAAAACTCTGACTAGAGGATTCCTTTACCACAATGGGTTATTCCTTTGTGCCACCAGGAGGCAAGTCAAACTTTTTACTCCCGTCCTACAGATGGAAACACTGAGGGAGCAAGACCAAATGACCTATCAAATCTGTGGCTGGTATCAATATCACAAGCAGGAGCTCGTAACTTCCAAATCAGTTCTTAGGCTACTGGCCAGTAGGCTCAAATTGTGATCATGGGCCCTCGCAAATAGTCAAATTGACCATACAGTCATAATAACGATGCATTTAAATTAGCCAATTTGTTATTATAATTACAAGTTTAATCTGAATTCTGTGTGTGTAATAAAATTTAGAACCACCCTAAATATGTTTCTCATAGTAGATTGCAATTTTTAATTTCCTGACACTCTGCAGATGTCAGAGAAGGGTTACTGCGATCCTTATGTCTTTTAATATGCCCTAAAGATAAGTAAATCAAGATGAAAAAATCCATGAACCATAGGCAACCTCATTATCCATACTCTCTGTGCTGTTCATTTCCTAAGGACTGTTCTATATGAGGGAAATTATCTATATTCTATGTATACTACAGCAGGATAGATCTATTTTCCATCTGCTACATTTTCCCCCCTCTAAACTGTACTCCCCCTGTTGGTATAATCAAAAGATGGCCACTTGACCTCAAAGAGAAAATTATAATAAACATCTAAATTTATACATTTCATCCTATATTTTTAGCAAAATACACAAAAAATCAACATAAGTGTTATATACTCCTAAAAATGAAATAGGCCTTAACAGTTAGCTACCTCATTTTGTTCTAAAATTCAACAAACTCTGAGAAAATCTCTTTTTATACAATCTTTTGGATATGTCATTTGCCATTTATATTTGATGGCCTTAAGGAAAAAAAAGTTACAAAAAGGTATTAATGCAAGTAGATAATAAAGCTGCATTCTATAAATCTATAGCAGCTTACAGTAATCATTAAAGCATGCAAAACTCTTTCATCTATTCAAAAATATGCAGTGCACAGAATGCCTGCTAAGGTGCATGACAAGTCAGAGTTAAATATATATTAATAAATGAATTAGCTTCATAAATAATAGCCATAATGACATTTTAGGAGACAATAAGTCTGAGGATTGTCAGAAAATGGTTGATGTATGAGCTTCACGTCTCAGTGATTCTTCAAAATGAATAGGCTTTGCGAGATAGTTCAGACCCACGACCAGCCTATTTCCTTGAATAATTTACTTGTTGTCAATTTGTACAGCCACATTACACATGCAAATTGTGCTGCCTGTGCAAACACCACTTGGAGATGATAAAAACAAATTTACGAAGGCTATAGAGGAAGGATTTATTTCACTTTCTCGCCCAGGTCAAGCAATACATGTATCTGACGATTGTGTGTACCCAATTTTGTTGTAATTATATCAGCAAATTATTCTTTATAATCTTATTATTTTTAGCAGTCTCCTTGTGCTTGGGATAATTAGCTTTCTTCACTCAGTGTAAAAACAATTCAACTTGCCAGCTAGGCAGGGCACAGCTCCATTATCTGTTTTGGGTTTAAATTTATTCCCTATATTCTTGGACACTTTGTGTAAATTAAAAATTTCATAGTCCCTAATACTGTACACGCTGTTCATTCAGTGATGAATTAAGGTCCCTAAACCTCTACGTTTGCTATTAGATATCTCACCCACTTTATATGTTAATCTGTGCTAATGAATTCCACAACCCCTAGCCACAGCGAGATGACTAAAATTATTACCACTTACAGAGATATGCCTTTTTCATTTAAAGTTCAATTCAAATTGCTCCCATAAACAGTCTGCCACACAAAGATACCTCCTTTAAAGAAGAGTTACTTACCTGTAAGTAGAGTTCTCTGAAGGTAGCATTATCTTTGGATACACATTCCTCATCCACGTGACCTCCAGTTTGTGGCAGGGGGGAGCGGATCCATCCCTTGATAGTTAAGACTTTTTCCTCAAGGCACTTCATTACCTCTGCGCCTCCTGTGCCTCAAGGGTTATTTATACCACAGCCTGTCAACACAACTGCCCCTCACCTTCTAAGGTAGGCCCTGGACCAGGCTGAAGAGCAGAGAGGCTCCTTAGAGAGAGTGGTGGCCGTTGTGTTGACAGAACATCTACACAGCAGCTTTGTACGGAACCGAGTCTCAGGTAAGTGTCTTCTTCCCTCTCAAGACAGCTACCTATGAGCCTGTCATTCACAGCAAAAATAGCAAATCCAGTGAAACAAAAACACAGAGAAGGCAACAAAAAAGCTGGCACAGTATTACACATGTAGCACAACAACAGTCACCCAGATGATTTGCACATGGTGCAGCTACTTGCACTTCACAGACAGCCTGGATACACAACCAAAATTCTACCATTCTCAAAGGAAAATAATTTAAATATTACAGTTTCCTTAATAAAGGCGAACAGCAATACCCTCTGCTGAGCAATTGTGTTTCAAACCAGTAGAGGGCATTGGTATACATAGAGACTAAATAGGTTCATTACAGTAGCTTGAAAAATCAGCTGTTATTTATATAAATGAAACAATAGCACATTTCAAGTATAGTACAGAGTATCAAAACTAGCCCTTCAAAGTTAAATCAACACAAAATAAAAAGATCGAGATTGTTATAAGACTTTCAAATTACATAGACCTTGATTGCAGTACAAATACTAAACTAATTCATTTTACCTAATATCCTTGAAAAGTACCTAAAATAGTGTCGTTTGTTTCACAAACTAAAACAAGGAGAGGTTAAGCGCCCTGCCCTAGCTCTGTATCTGAGTGCCACATGAAGGAACTCCTAGCTGTAAGGTGGGTTATTGTGCTTCTAAATAATGGCAATTAATACACAAAGAAAAACTCTCTGAGAGCTTAACAAAACTGCTTTCTGACTCTTCTTGTGTAAAGACAGTCAGATGATATTTCATTTAGTGATATGGCACAAGGGTGTTTCTCTTCTATTGTCAGAGCAGTCCCAATCCAGTATGTGGACTTGGTGTTCATTACAACAAATTTGGGACCAATGTATTTGGATCACTGAAATTTGTTCTATACTAGGCGAAGACCCTCAGATCGGGGTGATGTCTACACTGCACCAAATTATATGGCTGCAGGTCCCATAAAACATATCCTATACTGAAAGTAACAATGTAGTTGTAGCAACACAGGGGTCAGGTCAGCAAGTACAACAGTCATCAGGTCCCAAGTAGTTGAATAAATGTTACGGCACTTAACGAGAAGTGAACTTCATAGCCTCGCTGCCCTACTGTTGCTGGTATCTGAACAAGTTAGGTTAAGATTGGTATGGGTACATCTACAACACCTCAGTTATGCTTTTGCCTTCTGGAAAAACTTATTCTAAGAACCCAGATCATCGGCACCTTTAAGTGCTTACACTTTTTTTGCAGATCCACCCCCACAACATTAATTAGTCTAATTGTTATTGTCAGATACTGTGTCCAGTATCTGAAAGGGGCCTACAAGAAAGCTGGAGAGGGACTTTTTACAAGGGCGTGTAGTGATAGGATGAGGGGTAATGGATTCAAACTGAAAGAGGGTAGAATTAGATTAGATATTAGGAAGAAATTCTTTACTCTGAGAGTGGTGAGACACTGGAACAGGTTGCCCAGGGAAGTTGTGGAGGCCCCATCCCTGGAAGCATTCAAGGCAAGGTTGGATGAGGCTTTGAGCAACCTGGTCTAGTGGGAGGTGTCCCTGCCCATGGAAGGGTGTTGGAACTAGATGATCTTTAAGGTCCCTTCTAACCTAAACCATTCTATGATTCTATGATTCTATTTGTTCTTTGGCTTGACATAGTATCTAAAATCTGTCACAGACCCTCAGTGGCAATTTAAAATTAGTTGGCTAAAACTTCTCTACCTGTTTGCACTCATTCCCCTCTTCCCTATCCACACCCGCAGTACCACCACTTTTAAAGCAAAATCTGATCTGCTTTTGAACAGGTTCCTAAGCTGTCATACTATTCAACGGTCATAATCAGAATTAATCTACACAAAATACAGGACTGAAAGCTGTGGGGGTTTAATGATTTGACCAGAACAGTCCAAATGGGATCAAAACCCATTGCAATAGACAAGGATGATGAAAACTCTTTCTACCTGTGAGGTTCTAAAGTTGAAAATATGTTGCTCATTCCTCACAGGAAGCCTGTGGTACGAATGGTAACTGAGTGCAGAACTTTCAAGTTTCAATCAGCAATTTTGAACAAAAGGTCTTACTTCCTCCCTGAATACAAACTGTGTGCTAATACTTTAGTGATGCCTTTTTTTAAAAAGTAGACAAAGCAACTTGCTCATGTGCTGCTGATGCTTAAAACCACAGACATTTATTTCCATATCTATGGACAGAATTTTCATAGAAATGCAAACCTCAGTGGAACAAGGACATAGTAAATGACAGTAACACAATCTTCTCAGTAAAAGCTCAGGGCTTGATCCTACATTGTTCAGTTACGTAGTGCTGTCAAACAAGCAAATTTAGAAGCACATGAGCAAACCTGCTCTGATGCTGCATAACAAAGAACCCCATGGACTGACCGTGGAGCTCTTCTTGGCTAGTAGCAGTACAAGGACTAAGAAGGGAACACATAGCAAAGCTTCCCAACTGTAGACAGGGTTTTATACTCAAGCCCATTTTTCGCGACATCCCTTTCCATTTTTTCGCTTAGCGTCCTTGAGAACATGGGAATGAGAACACAAGCGGACCTGAGACTTAGATCAATTGACAGAAGACAATCTCTGGTATATAAACCAACTGTATGCACATGCGGCCAAGTTGTGTTGCAGTGTAACAGCTCTGTGCTCTCTGCTGCATACTCCTGGCCTAATCCTAACCTAAATTAAGCCAATCTTTCCACCAACTTTAACGGGCTTTCAACCAGGGCTCAGGCAAGGGCCTGCCTGGATTAAAGTCTTACTTTGAGTGAGGTAAAGAGAGCTCAAATTACAGAACATCATTACTACTTACAATACATACTATAGAATATTTACTAATATACTTTAATGTACGGTCTTAGATAATGTTCTTTGGAGATTTCCACTAATTGTCTCTATGATGGTTCTTGTAATGTTTGTTTAGCAAGAATTAATTTGGTTCTTATATGGCACAGTACGTGGAAAAAAAACCGCTCTGTAATCCTTTTAACTGACTTTAAATGCTCATTTGAATATAATTATTTTAAAGGATTAATAAAAAGTATTTTTTAAGTTAGCAACAAATTAAAAGTTTAGGAAAAAAACAGGTTATTTTATTGTCTTTACATCTCTCTTTAAAATCATATTAATTTTCCTTTCCAACAATATTTTATTGTATTAAAATATAATCATGCTAGAAAAATTTCTCATTATGTTAGCAAAAATGAATACAAGGTAGATAGTATACTAACACAATGACTGTAATCTGCTAATACAATAAGGCCTTCCTATTACGTTTAATCAAGTATTCAGTTCTTGATCATTTCGACATATTTCCAAAACATGTTCTCAAAACAATAAAATGTAGCATATTTCCATGCTTCAGAGAAAGTTTCTGATGTCCTCATTCACTGCTAAAAACCAAGAAACAGCTAATAACGCATAATTTATGTTGCAGTAGATTCCATTTCTGCACTAGGAAACTGTGTATATTTTGTGGAAATAAGCATGTACATGATTGTTTATGATTAGCTAAACTCGGCTTCAAGCACGTTCCTGATGAAATAGCTCAGGCCTCCACCATGTCCTGAAGCCCAACAATCTAACCTCTAGCCAGTCTGAAGAAGAGAATTCCACTGTGAGAACCTGCCATGGGGATCTGGTATGTACACAGGCATTAGCTTTTCTGGTATCTGACAAATCTGACCACTTCTATTACAGTTACTCATTAAGAGACTGTTTCAAAAAGAACCCAAGCAATGCCGAGTTTTGTAGATAATAATCAATACTTTTTACCCAGAAACTAGCAGTATGCTCTCTTTCAGTGAACCCAAAAATTCACAGAGATCCCGAAAGACTGAAATTAAACTTGATGTTACATCTAATTGCAGTAGGCCTTCCACCTAAAGTTCAAGTAGTTTTTAATAACAGCATCAAAGATGTCTAACCTGTAATTACTGTGTTGCGCTAGTTTGATGTTCCATGGGAATCTCAGAGGCATGACTCTTTTCATTCATAAGAGTCATTGTTTGGCAGGTCTCCAGGACAGGAATTCAAGTGAGAAAGGAAGTTACATCAGTTGACCAAAAGGAAATAAATCAGATGATTTGAATATTTGCTCAACGGGGAACAGAAAATTGGCATGAGAAGAATTTGACACTGAATCAAGTTTTGGACACAACAGCAGCCCTCACAAATTTCATGTAGGGACATCAGTGCTGGTCACAAGGGTGTGCTGCTTTCCCCTTTCTTCCCTGCATAAAAAGACTCTACACAGTTTCAACAAAAAAACAGTAAGTTGCAAATTCTGTCAAGTAGCCAGCAATCTCTTCTGTAGCTTCAGCAATCCTTTTGAATATAAATGCTTCTGGGTTGCTAAAAGCCAGGGAGGAGCTCTTTCCATCCCTTTTTCTCATGGACGAACCTGAGAGAAGTCAGCATTTGTTGCAGGAAACCCGGAGATTATCCTGAAATTTGGCTTTTTAAATTACAAGTACAATAAATTTGTAATTATAAAATGAAATGCAGGTGAACATTTGAGTACTTCATTTGTGTGCACTACCAGTGCCAATTTGTGCCACAAATTGGCTTGCGGATACTAAATAAGGAGCACAACGTTTAGATACAAATTGTGTCATGAAATTAAACTTGTCTTCTGAAAACGTATCCCTACCAAACATATAAATTTACAGGTCATAAAGATGTCACACATCTTTCAATTTTTGGAGTGTTCCCAAATCAGCTCACATTAAGAAAATATCATGCAGCCTAATGGTCTAACATTTTGCTAGAACAAACAGCAATGAATATCCAATATCAATACATTTATCAATTACCACTTATCTGTATACCAAATACAATCAATTATTAAATGTAAATAAAATAAATCTCCTAAAAATTGATTTCCCAGATGAGAGGAAAAACTAGTTAGCAAGCTGAGTGTGAAATTTACATGTAGTTCATGAAAAAGTGATTACTTACGGAATTAATTGATTTTAGAAATGAAACTGAGGATGTAAAATTATGGCATAAAAAGGAAATTAATCTGAAGATCTGCTTTACGTCCATGAGAAAGGTGTTTGTTTTCTCCTTCCATGCACAGCCAATCCCAGAAGCTGTGATCCACCAAGAAAACCCTACTCAAAGCCATATTCCCTATTATCCATCTTCATAACACTTAAACTCTTGCCTCTTTGTCGTTCCCCTCATGGCTGAACTGTTTGTCCACAACTGGGTTGTATCCTGATTTGGTGTCAGCAATTCCTTTCTCAGAAGTCTTGATACTGAGATTTAGTTTTCAACCTGTCAAATTGTCACTCAAAAATGCATCTTCTTACAAATTATTTCAATCACAAACTTTCCCATCAGTGCTAGTGATGTCAGCCTTATCCCTTCCTCTTTTCTTGCAGTTTCTGTGTACCTCCCTTCCTGTTGCTTCTTATATGCATGATGTTCTTACTGAATCATATTCAGGCTGCTCCTAAATACTTGTTTGTTTCGGCTGTCCCACCTATGAAAGCTGAAAGGACAAGACGTAAGAGAATCTTCCAAACAAACAAGACCTTTAGTGAGTGCTCTGCATAGAATTACTATTTACCTTTGAAGCACCGAGCACAGTGCTATTTGGTTTAGAATTCCCGACGAGTTTTTAAGAGCTTTTCCATATTCTTGGAGTAGTTTAAGGAAAAGGCAAGCTCTGATGACAATCCACAACTAACAACCTTGCAAGATCTGGGACTACCGTGTTTGAGGTTATCTCTTTACCACATGAATCCGAGGCACTAGTGGGAACCTCAAATGGATTTTTCCATCCTTCAAGAGTAAGGTCGCTGACCCTAGTCATTCTGTCCCAGCATGAACGCTTAGGCATTGTATAAATTACAAGGTTTACTTTTGGAATAGATGCCATACTCCTTTATGGCAACTCGGATTGCTGTCAAACTTGTCACCTGCCTTTCTTCCAAAGCACTGCTGTTAATCCTCACAAAACCCCCTCAACTGCACATGTTGGGCCGTCAGATCCTTCTGGAGCCCTCCTGGGTGCGAGGAGGTTGCTCCGTTTCCCCAGAACCGGCCTCACTGCGAAGAGGGGACCTATGCCCCCACAGCCGCCAGGGGAGAACGCCCTGCCCGGGAAGGCACCGCCTCAGCTGGAGCTGGAGCTGGAGCTGGAGCCGGGGCCGGAGCCGGGGCCGGGGCCGGGGCCGGGGCCGGGGCCGGCTCCCTCGCCCTCCGCCCTAGCACAGGCCGCCCCACCTCGCAGCACCGCCAGCGCTTGCCCCCTCCGGCTGTCATGGAGACCGAAGAGGGCGGGCCCAAGGCAGCAAAGCGCTCGTTGATTGGCTGTGGGACAGAGTCCAATCGGCGGGTGGGGTGTTCCGGCGGTGCCAAGATGGCGGCCAGGTAAACACGGCAAGGGGGACCGCCGGCGCCGGGGTTGTGGGGAGGGGAGGTGGGGGGTTCGTGGGGCTGGAAGGACGCGGGGGCGTCGGCTGCGGTTCCCCATCCTGGCTTGGAGCCGCGTTCCGCTTCGGCCAGAGCGGACTGCCCTCCCCTCGCCGGCCTACCGCCTTCCCCAGGCGGGCGCTTCTCCCCGTCCTCCTCCCCCGCCCCGGGGGCCGGCGGAGCTCACCCGCGCCCGGCCGTGCCCCGCGGGCGGGAGGGGGCGAGGGGAGGCGGTTGCGCTGACCTGGGAAGCGATCGGCTGGAAGGGCTGGACGTGCTGCCCCGCTGCCCGTGGGGAGAGGCGGGAGGCGTTCGCTGCAATATCGCCCCTGAACTGAAATCAGCCGTAAACAAATGAGAAGTGGCAAAACTTTAAAGAGCCGGGAAGAGGGGGGCGGAAAAAAGAAAGAGCGAATAGCTTCAACCTGTGTACTTGAATGCCCTACTTCTCTCTGAAATAGTAAGTATTAGAGGCTTTATAATGCGCGTGTCTAAAGCATCTAGTGCTAGTTATTGTTCTCAAGAGAAAGTAAAATATTCCTGATGATGCGTTTTGCTATTTCTATTTCTCTCTTCTGCAGGCTGATAATGTTTTTGTCTCGGAATGGGTCAGCTCACGTAACTCAGGTGTTTTTGCAGTGACTTGAAGTGGCTTGGACTTCTTTAAACTGAAAGATGTGGAGTGGACTGTTACCTCCCGGACTGAATGAAAGTGATGTTGACTTAAGTTCTGATGATGGAGACGAATCGCATGGTTCCTTTTCGAAGGAAGATGCAGAAGAAGATATCGAAAGGGTTCAACTTTCTGAATTCCAGGAGAATGGACCTGAAAGTAATGCCATCAGTGAACCTGTTGTGGTATCAGTGACAGATGGAGAAAACGAATCACAAACGTGCCCTTCTGGAATTTCTTTAAATATGTGGAATGTGGGTATCGTTACAGGTCTCAAAATGTCCCGAGTGTAAATGCAACATACTCAAATTTGAATGGCTAATTTTTAAATTAAAATAACTTAATGTTGAATGTCTGAAATAAAATGTGATCAAAGTGCAGTCACCACAATATGCCTTAGACTGAAGCAGGGTGAACAGGAATTTAGATAGGAAGTG
The DNA here is from genome assembly GCA_008921705.1 of Burhinus oedicnemus. Classification (NCBI taxonomy): domain Eukaryota; kingdom Metazoa; phylum Chordata; class Aves; order Charadriiformes; family Burhinidae; genus Burhinus; species Burhinus oedicnemus. Next base: position 2,126,476 of record VFFE01009051.1, read on the forward strand.
AATGTAACTTCCCCCCCCCCCAGTGCAGTGGTGATTGAAAGCACAGCAGGGGGATGTTTGGATAACTATACAGTTGCATAAAGACTTGTGTTTTAGGTAGCATGTGGGCTCTGAGCTTCTTTGTAACTGCTTTCTGCATTAGTAAGGTTTTACAGCTAAATATATCAGCCACTGTACTGGTGATGCATATCTGCGAAGTAGAGGTGTACCCTTCTGCTTTCTGTGGCAGGCATTCAGACTCATAGTTGCTTATAACCTCCTGATTTTCCTGTTGCATGTACAGACTGAAAAAAAACGAATATAAACAAAGCAATCTGTGTTGTAGGCTTCTGAGTCAAAATAAGAATTGGCAAAAACTAGTTAGTCTCCTCCATCCATTGATCCACATAGGTAGCCTGCTGTGCAAGGACTGTGCTGTCAGTAATACTTGATTACAAACAACCAGCTAGGCAACAATAACACCTTGAGTAGCTCAGGAGTGGACAACCAGCATAACTGTATCCAGTGTCACGTCCCATGCGAAAACTGTCAGGTTTGAACAGTCCTGGGATTTAGGGAGGGCAGAAAATCAGAGAGAGGTGATAACAGGTTAGAGCCAATTCCAGTTTAACACCATCAGAGTTGGATGTTCTCAATTCATAAAGAAGATACTGGGACAGCATTTCTCAGCAAATTATGTAATTTTTTTAAAAATGGGGAAAAAAATTAAAAATACTGACTTGCCTTTTCTTAATCTTGTAGAAATTTGTGGAGCTTCAGAAGAAAAACCGTGAATTGAAAACTCAAGCAACTCAGGGAAACAAAAGCCGAAAAAGAAAGCGCCACAGAAAAGGTGTTTTATATAATTATAGAATTTATTTTCTCAGAATGGAATTAGTATCAAATACATTAGAAGTGGGATTTGCTAGTTTGGGGGGGGTTTATTGTTGTTTGGTTTTTGGGGGTTTTGGGTTTTTTTTTTACCAAGAATGTAATGTCTGAGTAGATGTATTCTAGTTATTATCTGGGATTTTATTTTTCCAGTTTTATACATCGCTTGTAGGACTGGGTTGTAAATTGCTACTTAAATTTCAAGTAATACATTTGTCCTCTTCTTAAAAAGGAGGTAGAACTTACTAAGTTAATAGTGATTTATAATGGCTAAGTGTGTTTCAGTAATTCTGTAAAACATACTTTTGTGTATTCTGGGTAAAACTTCATCACGGATATTGTAGGAGTTTCTTCATATGAAAAGTCTTGCAGCTGAATGGTTTAAATCCATGTGATTATTGGGTAAAAATCCTAGTGTGTCAATCTTTCAAAGGAAATGTGACCAGTTAGAGTTCTGTTAACTTCATTGGATGCTGTAGGGTATTACTGTGTAATGTTGGATTTTTTTTTTTTTCCCCCTAGAAAAACAGAAAAAGAACAATGAAGTGACTAAGAGGTATAACCAGGTCAATGTGATTATCTGAGGTCTGTTTTTAATATCAGGCAAAACTTGTAAAAAAAAAGCTTGACCACATGCGTGGCCAAAGCCTAGCTTTGAACATCATGTAAAATATCTGCTGAAGTTGTTCAGTGTCTCTGTTGGGCAGGATGAACTTGATACCAGTGACTGCTTGATTTAAAAATCAACGTAAATGTATTATTTAATGCAACTTAAAATGGAATTAATGTTATTCCTAATGAAGTTTTGCATGTAATTGTGTACAAGCTCCTGTTCAATCTGCTGCTCCTCCTCTTCTTTTTCCTCCTTGGCAGTGTTAGGTTTACAGTTGGACTCGATGATCTTAAAGGTCTTTTCCAACCTAAATGATTCTATGATTTGATAAGCTTGCTTTCAAGTTTGTGGAATTACACTTACAGAGGGGAAGGAATAATTAATTTCACTTCCATTAAAAACTGTGAATGGGTGAAAAGAGCGTGTCTGCCAAATGGAAAAATTTCTTTTAGTGTTGAAAAGAATATTACAAGTTGTGGAAAGGGAACTGGTGATATTAATGACTTTTGTTTGTTTCTTTTTAGTAGTCAACAGTTGGCAAATGAAGATAAATGGAAAGAACTTACACAATACTTTGGAATCAATGATAGATTTGAATCACCTGTGGACAGCAGGGCTCCACAAAAGGTGACTGTTGATACAAAAGCAGTATCAGCTTGTGCTTGCCAATAAAAGAGCCCAGCCTTAACTGAGATAGGAATAAAACTGAGACTATTTGAAAGTGAGTAAATGATCAAGTCACTCTGAGGAAGCATAATTTTGTGCACATTTTTAATTAATTTCCTTTTAGATATCACGTGAATCATACTTGGATTGAAAGGTTGCTGTGCGTTCTTTTGAGACAGTATCCATTTCTGTCTGGTTTTGTTTTCTGTTATCATGACAGACAGAACACTTCATATGCATTGTTTGACTTCGCTGTTTTTTTAAGTTGTGTTTTAACTTTAAAATGTGTCACGTAAATCCTTTAGTTGACACCAGTGGCTACAGGAATTAGAGGGCCAAACCTACCATGCAGTTTACTGGATTTATAACACATTCTGTTTGTAAATACTACTGTGTAACTAGTCGTATTTAAAATAACTGGTACAACGTGATGGGCAAGTTAAGAAACTCATTATATTGAGTTCCTTGTTAGCACTGTTTGTTCTTTAGTTTTTCTAGTAAAGGCCTGTATAAGTTCTATGACATCAGACGTTCAGCTAGCCTTTTTTTATGATAATTTTTTTTATTTTTCATTTGCCTGAAGTAAGTTTCTGCAGGCAAGTCACGAGACATTGTTTGCTTCTGTCTGAGTTCTTACTTTTGGTGGGTATTTAGTTGTCATTAAGCTGCTCAGGATAGATCTGGAATGAGGCGCGAAGTGTTAAAATGCAGATGCTTTCTACCTAAGTTCAGAGACTTTATCACTAGTGAAACTGATGTCTCTAATTTGAGAAACCACTTCTAACAGAATTGGCTATAACTGCAACTTCCAATTGTGCACCTTTTTTTTTTTTTTTTCCAACTTCCACCTGAAGAATTCAAGTGCAGTATTTGCAGGTCGCTGTTTCTCAAGAATTCTGTTTGCCTTTTTGCTTTTATTTTTTAAAAAAGTATATGTTAGGAAACTGTCAAATGTGTTTTCTGTGGCATCACTAATATTTAAAACCAGTGAGGCTGTAAATTGTCTTTTATTAAGAGAGAGTGAGTTTGTTTTTGTGAAGTTCTGAAGTCAGTGCCTACTGCTGTGCTACCCTTCTGTATTCCTTTAGAAGTTTCCAACTATAATTTCCAGTAAATACTTACTTTTTACTCTTGCATTATTTGTAAATGTTGTTGTTAAACAAGTTATGTTGATCATATGCATTATTTTCTTATTTTCAGAGGTTAATTTCTGAAGCTTTTTCATTTTTCTCCATAGGACTGTTATAATTTATAATTTATTAGCACAGTGGAGTGGCACCATGCCAGAACTCAGTTTTTGGATAAAGATAAGATCTTAGAACTGTAACGATACAGTAGTAATTGCCATTCTTCATGTTACCTGACACATACATTTCACATTTTGTTTAGAAAGCTCCAGGGATGGAAGAGATAAGCCAGATCTTCAGATGAAATTTTATTGTGACAGGCATAAACTAGTCCGTGTAATTTTTTTAACCTACAGTATTATCCTGCACGTAAGGTGGAACTAATGCAATGATTTGTGCTCAGGCAGCCTTTCAGTGAATTCTTAATTATACTGTCCGTTACAATACATAGACAAAGTGATTTGTGTTACATAGAAATTACAGGTCTATGCAGTGTCGTAAAATAAAGAATTTTATGAAAGAAATATTTTTAGAAAGGAGATGCTTCGTTTAAACGTGTTATCTCTTTTTGTCCTAAAGATATTTGCTTTTCTTTTTCTAGTCTGGCCTTGAACTTAGCATAGAGAAGTCTGTGGCTGAAGGTGACATTGATAAGGCTGAGGAGCTGAGTGACAGATTAGCCATTCGCGAGGTAAGTGGGCTATTAACAAAAACTGTTAGGAAACATTTAGTTTTGTGTATCTGTACAAAAAGTGTCATAACTAAAATAGCATTGAAGATTGTTTGGGGTATCTTTCCGGTTTCCCAAGCAGACTTCTGTCAGCGATTGAAGGATTTTGCTGCTGATCTAGTCATGCTTGGACAGCTGTATACGAATTGAAAATACATCCATGAACGATCCCAAGTAACCTTGCTTTAAAGCCTTCATGCTGACTCCACGAGTCAGATGAGTCAATAGCTAGTCCTCTGTATTGAGCTGTTGATTCTTCTGCATGTTGCAAGCCAAGAAAGCAGGAGTAGGATGTTCCCTCCAGAGTTCCCTGTGCCTCAGGTTTTTCTTTGCATTCCCTCCCCAATAAGCTTGGGAGGCCTGAAGAAAGGTAGTGTTAGCAAGTTCGGAGCAAGACATGCCCAAATAAAGATGGATATACTCAAATTTGTGCATCAGTGCTTTTTTCTGTGTATTCATGTGATAATGAGTTGATGGCTGGAAGAATTCTGGAGAAGAATGGGAGTAGATGGATGTCAAACATGTTGCTGTAGCCTTAGAATGATGTTTATTGAATTAATGGATATTTTTTTTCTCCTTGTCACCATTTTTAGTGTATAAATGCATATTTAAAAAAAAAAAAAAGAGAAACTCCATTTTTCAAGATGTCGTCTTAATATTTGTTGTATCTGAGTAATTTTATGAAGGCTATGCTGCTCTTGGCTCCAAAAAGCATACCCTTTAAATATGTATGTAGTGCTGGGTGAATACTTAAACCTGTGAGGAATCTACCAGATACCTCTGGTAATTGCAATTTCATATAAGACGTAGTTAAATTGGTACATGTGTGTTAGGTGGTAGCAGCTGAAGTACGTAATTGAAATCCATGAAGGCTGTTGTGCCCACTGCTGTTTGTGTGCAGGGGAGAAAATGCAAAGGAAGAAAATTAGGATAAAAAGACAATTGGAATAGTTTTGAAGCCAGGTAAGAAAAAATAACTAAGTACTACTTGAGGTGAGTGGAAAAGCTATCGTTTTTAAGTAATCTGATTTATATAATTTAAATTACAAATATTCTAAATTTGTATTAGAAATTAATTGCATATTTTTTGTTTTCATTCTTCTATCTTGCATACTCTTCTGTCTTCACAGAGTTAATGGGAATTTTCTGTCCACTGTATATACTAGCAAAATTCAAAGGTATTAGAAAAACATTAAGACAGACAAATTCCAAGTACTTCTCATTCTCATACAAATACTTAGAATGTTTCCTAAGTACAGGGTTTAAAGCTAACCTTTAATGTAAAATTGCAGATTTAAATCTGTTTAATGCAGTGTAATACAATATTGTGACGGCTTTAAAAACAGATGGCTTTGGAAATAGGAAATACAGTTCTTAAGGTTCTGGAAATAAGGTTAGGTAAAACTGTTCCTCTGTGTGTTCTTATACAATCATTAAACTCCTACATTTAGCCAGTCAGAGCAGGTTCTAATGACTAGACTCTTATCTGCCTTTTCACCAGTGATCTGAAAACTTCAATCCGCAAAGATAACACAAAGCTATTGACAGTGATAGGAATGTGTCCTAATGTTCCCTTTAAGCCTGACCAGCTTCTCACAGTGATACTGTTATATTACCTTTCATGTGTACAACATGTTGTACTTGCTGTTCTCCTTCACAAATGTCATTATCCCATCTACTCTAAAGTGGTTAGAGTATCATAATCAATAAAACATACTGAGGTTCTAGTGCAAATTGTTTGACTATAAAAACAAATTAATGTAAGAAGTTTTAAGGTTTTGTAATATTTATGATAAGCTGTTATCTGATTTCAGTAGCCATGGGATTGTACAACATCTAGCATATCCCAGGTGCTACAGCAATGTATTATTATTTGTGGAACATTAGCTCCAAATTGTTGACTTTCAAATATTAGCGTGTTGTAATTCTGAAAACAAAATGCTTGAAACATTATTAGTATTCACAGCCTTGACTTGGTTTTGGTTAAGTGGGTTTATCTGAATAAATAGTATGTTGAAAGAAGGAAAACTCAAATGACTCTGGCTTGATCTCATGAGGAGTTCTGTCGAGGCAGAATTCATGTGAATTCACTGGGGTTCTCTACCGTTGTAAAGATGTGCTATATAACCCACTGCACGATTCATTTTTCTTTGTGGTTTCAAGAAGCTGTGTTTTGGGTTTTTTATGGGCCTTTTAAAATACTTCTTATTCTAAGGGAATCATTCTAACAGTGACTAATTCTGATTCAGTGAAGAACTATAGAAAGGGATTTGATTATGGGAGAGGTTGATTGAAAATCATTGGTTTGTATATAGGTAATAAAATACTACTTTCATATTGTATAGTATTGATTCAATTGCTACTTTCCTTTTCTTTGCAATTTAAAGAAGTGTCCCTTTAAAAACTTATTTTATATAGCACTTAGAAGTGAGTTAATCTTTAAAGTATGTGGCTATTTGTATCCCTCTAACTTCCAAATGCAACACAACACTGAGGAACTCGGGCATGGAACTATAGTATGACTGTATTGAAGTACTACACCTCTTCTGAACTCTAGAGAAATAAGTGGATGAATGATTGTTCTTTTATCCCAACTTCATCTTTTTATGTATAATTTTCATTTTTCTTGAGCAGTGTCGCAGGGTTGGGGGCAGGGAGTGTATGAGAAAGAGCTGCCTTCTGTTTGGGGTACAGCCCCCCTTGCAGCCATGTGGAAAATGTTCCGTGGGTAGGTGTTCTTTTTGAAATCAGGTGTATGGGGTTTTAATCGGCACCATTTTCTTTTGCAAGAAGCAGTGACTGGAACCTGCTGATAAAGCTTTTGCTTTGAGGCACAGATCCCAGAGTTCTTAAAGCCGTTTCCTGCCTTAATAAGTGAAACTAATTTTTGATGTATAACATTTATAAGCCTGTGAAACTGATAGGGCAGCTTCAGTATTTAGAAAAATGAAGCCAAAAATAAACAGATGATGAGAATAGGCAGTAAAAACATGTCTTAAAAAGCGAAGGAATGCCAAAATGATGCTGTCAATATGCTATCATTATGACACAGCGAGAAAAGGTTTTTAAAAATCAGATTCCTTTAAAATCGGTGATGATTTAGGCAATATGCATAATCTAGCAGCTGTGAGTGGATCACTGAAATTTACATCCTAAAAGCCTAAATGATACTGCTTCAAGGTTTTGGGTCTTCTGGTTTCCATGTGGTACTTGTTGCAGATTCTTTAAGGAAAATGTTATTGTACTGCTGTAAATGAGGGTTTGGTCTATATATTATTTGTTGCTTTCTTCTGCTTTGACGAGTATGCACAAATGCTGATTTTAAAACAAAACTTCTTAGTCTAGTAGCATTTGAGGTTTTAGACTGAGAGAAATTAGAACTTGGATACCTTGTGCATGAGCCTCTGTATTTACTGGTGACTGTGTGCGTGGATTCATATGTAGCTTTTGAGACTAGCTAAAAACGTTTTACTCCTTTTTTTTATTGGCAGTTGCGTTTCTATTAAAAAAAATGAATTGTACTTATGATGATATTCAGTGTAATCTCTTGGCAAACTTCACTACGAAGTATTACCCCTTGTGTCCTGTTGTCATTCTAGTTGGCAGACTAGAAAAGTGATTGCAGTTAGTTTGGGAGTTATCAGGGTAGCAGATCTCTAACTGTAGCATCCTTGGCCATCCTCCACAGCATGTTCCTCTTGTGGGGTGTTCTGCTTCACGAAGAGTTCCAGTGATCCTGAAGTTCTTGATTGCATTATTTTATATATTCGTGAAATTCTTCCTGAAATAATACGGGCATGTCTGCATTATGTTGTACAGAATAATTTAGGCCATCAGTAACTCTGCTTCTTCAGCTAGACTGCTTCTAGAACCCGGTCTAGCTTGAGCATCTCCGTGCTGTGGTGCAGTTACAGTATATAAGATCAACACTCCTTGGATAAATTTTTATTGGGCATCAGCATAATGCAGACGCATCATACCGCTTAATCTTAATTCACTGTGGATTTTTAAACACACTGTTAGACTGAATTACTTCTGTAATTCCTACGATGTAGTACTATTAGTATTAAATAACTAGCAATTTATTGCAGTGTGCTGGTATAATATGCCCAGTTAAGGTTTGTTATTGTAATCTAGTTGCTGTCGTTGTTATAACATTGCAGGGCTTTCAGCTTTGTCAGAGAGTCCTTCATGTTTTAAAGTTCTTCTTTTCAAATGTGGAATGGCATACTTAAAGCTATTGTTTGAACACTGCATTTAATGATGACTTGTTTCACTTGAGAGGTGCCAACAGAAGTGTTGGTATTAATGTAGGAGTTACCCCAAAAATTCAGAACCTTTTAGAATGAAAGTTGTTTATGTCAGCGCTTATCTGGGCTGAGATAAAACGGTTTTCTTGGTGATGCTCTAGGTTAGGGTAGTTGAGATTTAATGGTAGCAGGTACTTGGATATGTAGTTGGGAACAGGCACCTGGAGTTATGTCAACTTTTCTAATGGTTTCGAAAAACCTTCTTGGAATAGTATCTTGAAATGTGCATTAACTGTTCCTACTGTGTTTGTGGGAATCTGCCTAGATTTTTTTTTAAGAGTAAATGTTGATAAATTAGAGCACTGTGACTGCATGTAGTTGAAGGTGTCTGTCCTTTGGAGTAAGGATGGTGTGTGGAGATACCTGGTAATTTAACTTTGCTGTCAATGAGTTTCAGTTTGGAGTGATACTTGTAAAAGTTCTTTTTCTAATTAAACCAAATAATTTTAAAAGGTTCCCACCACCACCACCCCCCCAATATATAAACCTGAAAATATCTTCCAAGCTTTTTTTCCCCTAGAGAAAGAATTTTTCATAGTGCTTTTGTACTCAAATGATTGTGTGGTGTCTCAAGAAGCAGAATGCAGATTTCTTACAGCTCTAATGTTTGGAGACCTAATCTGGCTAAACCTCAAACTTTGCATTCTGCTTGTGGTTTTTGTCTTAACTGCCTGGTAGGTAGGTGCCACATTGTCTAAGAGTGCGTTAGCCTGAGGACTGTAACTTGAACACGATAAAATAATCTTGACCATATTAGATGTACCTGTCAAGAGGAACTTTTAAAATATTTTGTAATTTAGTGTGCTAAATGACTGGAGTAGTTGTCAGTCTCTAAATAGCGCAGGCTTTTTGACAGCACCGTTCCTAAGTGCTTAGCTTAGTGGCTTCTGGCATTTTGTGAAACATTTTTAAAAAGCTGCAATTTACAGGGAAACTATGGTATGAAAGGTCTACATTGTAATCAGTGAAATTAATTGGCCCTTCACTGGGATAGCCTTCTTATGTTACAGCAAGATCAGTCCTGCTGTTGCCTTCAAAATTTGTGGCACCAGTTTTGATCATTTTCTAACGATCAAATTAGTATCTGTTGTGTCTAAGTAACTTCTAGTCATATAATTTGGAATGGAAAGTACACAAGCAAGGTTGTATGTCGTAACATTAAGAATCATTCTGGAAGCTGTTTTCCATTTGAAAACCTGGGTGGGATGTGATTGAGGTCACACACACGCTACTGCTTGAGATGGACAGGTTACAGTGCTTGATGCGCATGATATTTTTTTTATTGGTAAAAGAGTTTCATTTCTAAATTCTGTACAACGTTCACAATTTATCGTAGGGCTTTTAGGTACCTGAAGAGATTGATGCAATTGTATATGGAATGTAACCAAGCACCAATTAACTTGGAATTCATGCACATTGAAGGACCTGGGGCCGGGCGGTGGGGGAAGGAGTGTATTTTTTTATCTTGGTAGGATTTTCTTTCTAACACTTAGTGGAGGTGCTTCCAAATATCTCTGTCATTGAGGTTGTTTTCTTTTAACCTTTGGAACACGGCAGGGTTATCACCTAGAATTACATTCTTATGCTCCCTTAATTATGTATATCTTTTCCTTAACAAACCTTAAAAAAAGATTTCAGATGTTACAAGTCTAATTAAAGAGACAGACAAAGCACAGTTTATACTGTAGATTTTTTCTGCAGTTCAATTAATCAGCATGTTTTCTCTTTTAATTAAAACCATTTTAGTAAATTAAAGCCCACAGCAAAACACATATATAATTTGTTTGTAATTAGCTCTTAATTGGTGGTAGTTGAAGCTTAGCACCCTTGGTTTCTTTCTTCATGATTGCCATTTTATTAGCAGCCAGTCATTAATTAATCTTTTTTTCTAATTAGCTTATAAAACTGTTGATGGCACATTATTGTAAATGTGATTTTAAGTTCAAAGCTTGTTAATAAGCTTTCTTACTTAGAAGAACAGAGATAAAGAAATTGCTGAAAACAGTACTACAGTTCTTTTTTTAAAACTGCCTTTCTTATAAGGGGGCTGTGTAAAGCATCTAACAGCTTATAGTTAATTTTTTAATGCTGTGTTTTCTCATGAATGGAAGAAGTTACTTGCATTTAAATGTTTGAATCTAGCAAAGAGCTTAATATTAGAACAGTTTTCTGTCCTTGCTCCATTACTGTGTCATCCAAATATAATTTGATGTTGTAATACACAGCATAAAAATACAACAAAGATATTACAAAGTATTTTACAGTGGAAGTTGAGCACATCATTGAAAGGGGACAATTTTCGCTGCAAAATCCACTCGGTATTCTTGTTTGCTTTATATATTTTATATACGTCAGCAATGGATAACATTCCATAACATAAAAGGAGAAAATCATTGCTAAAGGCAAGCCTGAAATAACTAGATTCATATTTGATGAGAAACTGTAACACTGTGTTAAAAGGCTGTTTGGCTGCTCTGGTGTGATCACAGGATATTTCAGGACCTGTTTGAATATAGATGTTTTGTTAGAGCTTTTGCAGGTTTAGCATTTTGTGTATCATACCCAAATATTTCTAGAGCAGTTCTTGAATCTGTTGTCTCATTACTTACATCATTCAGCGTTGATATTGCACAGTGCTATCTTAATGAAAAGTCTTTGCTTGATGATATTTCATGTTAAATGTCTTGATTTTCAAGGAAGTTTTCTGGAAGTTACAGTAGATTCTGTTGCAACTTAATAAAAAATGTTTACTCTTCTGCCTGAACTTTCCATACTATTTCAACTTCAGCCATTTCTTTCCTTGTTTTAAAAGTGTTTTATGATGCCGTGCAAGAAACACTAGAAAGGGATAGCTGACAAGGAAAAAATTAAAAATTGGATAAAAAGTAAATGAATAATGTCATATTACTAAAAAGATGAGAGGCTAATTTGTGCCGACTTTTTGCTAATTTTGTTCAAGCCTCAAAATGAGGAGCTGTCACCCGTTCTGTGTAGCACTGATGACAGTGCCAATGATCCATGAAATAAGCTGCCGCTGGCTTTGTTCTGATAAGAATGAACAAATCTGCACAATGTACGGCTCCCAGAATCTCATTTTCATACTTGCATGCAGGCTAAAAGAAATAAGCTGTTTGCAGGCTTGATTAATCAGACATTTGAGGGTTTTTTGTCTCTTTGATCTCTTTCGTCTCCTAGGTAACTTGCTTGACATTAATGTTGAGCTTGAGTAAAGACAATCAGGAATTGTAGACCAAACTGATATAAAAATTAAAGACCTTAACACTTTAAGTACTCCAGTAATGGTTCCGCTTTACTTCAGAAAACATCTGTTTTCATTTAATTAAAGAACAAAAGAGAATGGCATAAATATTTTTCATAGAGACCTGTTATTCCATAAAAAGTTAAAGTATGATAATTGGTATTTTTAAATAAATGCCTTGAAACTGTTCAAAAAGAAGCAAAGCTTCAGAAATTTGTTACAAGGTAACAATTTCAGATGAGTAGAAAATTTATGAAAAATAACGGATAAGGAATTTTCATTTATGCTACATTAAACATCTAGAGTAAGATATTTGACGTGATTATTGGTCGACTTCAAAACGGAAAGGTCTTTGCCCTGTAGAAACTAAGTTGTTTTTTAAGTTTGTCTTAAAAATATATATATTGTGTTACAAGGATGAACCATTATATCAGCTTTACTACCCAATATGATTTACACACTTTAAACCTGTAAAATTGAAAGGAATTTAAAAAAAAATGTCGCAGTGCGTTTGCTTGAGGTTATGCAGACGCTTTTACAAATCTTCCAAGTGGCTGTAAAGATGAATGCCTCAAGGGTCTAGCCAGGGCCCTGCTTTTCCAACCAGCTAAAGCCCTTATCTTAAATCCAAGCAAAGTACCATTAATCTTTTTGAAAGACCTTTTATGGCTTTTAATATATCCCAAATTAGAACATTTTACACCCTTGGTTCCTGAAATATGGTGATAAAAAGCCTTTAGAGCTTAATTTTCCTTACTGCGTGCTCTGACCAATTTGCAGTTCTTTGTGATAATGTTTAGACACCTTAATTAAAATGCAGCAAAATATTGGATGTTCTATATGGAAAATGCTGATACTTTGACTACACAAGAAATTGTTGTATATATTTTTATTCGTGCTTTCTTACTTCTTTTAAGATTGTATTTTATTGAGTTATCTGATGACCTGAAATGGTTTTTTTTGGTGTGTGTTTTTTTTTTTTTAAATGTAAAACCCGTTGACCAAGCTTTTATGGATTTCTTTGCAGGGGGGAGGGGGAAGTGAAGATGGGTGTCTGGGTGTGGGTGGGAGCAGAAGACGTTTAATCTGACTGAAATGTTTGTGTGTGTGTTTATATGTGACATACTTGTTTCCTTGTCTTGAAAATTTGACTGTAGCCTAGAAATGATAACAGTAATGCTGCAAAATGTTTCTCCTTTTACTTCCACTTATACTACAGAGGATCTTATTACCCCATTTTTTCCGTACTTTTCAAAGACGGAAGAACTCATTCTGTCTTCCAAGAAATACAGGTCAAAAGATTTTTCTGCAGCACTTGTGTAGACCTTACTTGTGTGTATTTGTGTGTGTATAAGTGTGCATTAGGCCACTAGAATATATTTAAGGAGATGCTGTTATTCGTCGTAAGAGTTAATTTTGAAGTAACTTAGGAGGTAAAATACAGTTCAAAAATAAAGGCATGGTTCTGCTGATTGACTTCAGCCATCAGATTGCTCTATTTTTTAAGCTAATAATTAGTCCTGTTTCAATTGACAAGTAAACATTTTTTGAATATTTTAGGTGAGTTTTCCTGATCATTTTCATCCTGCAAGTATATTACAGTTAATAGCTGTCCTTAAATATTAAGTGCCAATACAAATAAGAGGATGTTATGTTCTAGTCTTTGAGATTTGGCAGTTCAGATGTTGGCATTGAATTACTGATTACATAAAATGTTAGTGCTCAGGGAGGAAATGATGTAGGTAATAATATAAAAGCTTTGAAATATCTGGTCACACGAATTATTTTGTGCATCAAGATGATTCAATAGGTACATATTTATGACCTTATAACACATGCAAATAGTAGATGAAAAACTTGTTTAGCATTTTTTATTTTGCATGTTTTCCTCTTAAAACATTACGCTTACCTCTCCACTGTTTGTGTTGCCAGCCTTTAGAGCCTCAAACAAAGCACAAACTGAGGTTCTGCTTACTGCCTACATGCATGTAGACTCTCGAAGCCTTCCACAGAAAGGCTGCTTTCTTGATTCCTGAATCCTGAAAGGACCATATGGCAGAATAGCTTGTTTTGTTTTGCTTTGTTTACAAAATGATCAGGGTATCAACCTACCTACAGGGTAGGTGTTTGATGGGAGGGTTGTAGAAGATGTGTCAGTGCATCTATGCCTGAAGATGTGTTCTTGAGTTCTGTCTCATCTTAGCTGGATAAAACATCTCTCGGAGTAAATAGGAATTGCCTGTATAGATGCAGCAGATTACTGAAGTGTATTACCTTTAATAATGGAAGTTTAACCAAAGTGTGAAGGAGTGTTCACTCACTTGGGTCTCCCATGCCTCTCTTGTTTGATGCTCTCATGACATTTTGGGGAAATTTAGAATATCCAGTCAGAAACATGTTAGCTAACTTCAGTAGGTTTGGACTGGATAAGAAGAAAAACTGTTTGTTCACATCGCAGTTTGTAGCAGTTTTGGCTAAATGAATTGCTTGTTTCTCTTGGAGAAGAGTGATAACTTTTGAGACCAAATTCTTCCATAATTCATAATTTAGTTGCAGGTAATGTCAAGTCATGACAGCAATCGGAAAATGTAACTACAGTGAATAAGTTATAAATGCTGATTAAGGAAAATAATCTGGTCATAGTTCACAGTACATTTTTGCTTTATTCCCCCCACCCCGCCCCGAACCTTGACGTTCACTCAAGTGAACTTAATTCTCACAGCATGAGTAAGTTTATGAAAGTAAAGTAGTATTCACCTATAGCCTACTACAACCTTATTTGAAAAGCATGCATATTATCACAGTAGTAATCTAAAAGCTGGTAACATGAAGACTAAATGCCAGATGGACTCTAAGGACAGTGCTTCGTTTACTTTCTGGACAGACTGATTAGAACATGACTACTGGTACTACTGGAAAATGTGTGGTAGTAGCAGTTCTTCCTATACAAAACTGTCTTTGGGTGGTTTTTGTATTGGTAAGACCTGATACTATTGTGTTTGCACAGCTGAGGTCACAGACTGGTCTTAATAATGGAGACTCTGTGTGTATGTATCTGTGTCTATATATTTATTGTAAAAACAAACAAACAAAAGGATCTAGTGGGCTATTGCCCTTTGCTTTTATTCTTGAAAATGAAGGATTTGGTGAAAAGGGTTGCTTGCCTCAGGATCCTACTCCTGTATTTCTCTCAAGAGACATTCTTGCTTGTCTGATTTAATAGTACAGCATCAGCGTAATATTTAAAAGATATTTTAATATCTATCGACTTCTGAGAAACAATATCAGACCAAGTAATTTGTGAGGCTTAAACTTCATATGAGCCATTTGCATCTATTCAGTTTTCCTTTGTTCCTTTTTATGTCTTAGCTTGGTGTAAAAATTGCCAAAGCTGCTGCTTGCCGCAACTTTGTAAAAGCCAAGCAAGAAGCAGAAGCTGCCCAAGAAGCTCGAAAGAAAAAGAAGCTTGCTTGGGGGTAAGTCATTTGAGTATGGAATTAAACATTTGCGGTTTCATTGGCATTCACTGTATACAATACAGTCTCAGTTAAATGTTTTCTTAGTTGAAATAGGCTTGTGCTAATCTTATTTGTTTAGTTTAACCTTGTTGGGTTTGGGGTTTTTTTGTAGGTTCTTCTAGAAGTGTATCAGACTTAAGTACGGAGGCTTTACCAGAATTAAAGTATTGGTTATATGGCTACATTTGCCTTTGTGTCTTTATTACAGTATTAAAAATAAGTTATTTTTGTTGTTATTAAGAGTAGTATGGTTGAATACTTGAAACACATATGCTCGTGCTTCCTGACATGCTTTTTGTGTTCTATTTCAGATTTGAAGCCAAGAAAAGATGGGAAACAAAAAGCAACATGGGATACATGTAAATCCATCCTGTTTTCCTCAGGAGTCAAATACCTGTTTTTGCTTGAAGGATCTTTGTGGGAGACTTCTTAAACCTAAACACAGAAGAAGCCCAAAACAAAACCCAACACATCAAATTCTTTGTGTTTCTCTTAATGCTGTTAGATTGCAGTATCTTGTTTTGGCTTTCTTATAACGTAGTAAAAATACTATCAAAGCATCAATACTATGTTAAATATAGTATTTTTCTCCCAAATATTAAAATCTAAGATAAGGCATTTGGAGTCTGGTAGAGAACTCTCTGAAGCTGGAATAAAATACTTTGTCCAAATGTGTTCTGTGCTGCACTGCAGTTATAACGTGTGGGTATAAGGAGAGGGATAAGTTTTCCTGTTAAGGTTATACAGAGTTAACACAGTAAGTACCACTTTTTGGATTGCTTGAAAGTTTGGGGAGGCACTAAATAAAGAAAAGCAAAATCACTCTACCATTTTAAAAACATTATTATTTATGGGTTTAGTAAATATGAACAGAAAAAAATTGGCTGAAAAAGTCCATTCTCCCTCTCCTGGGAGGATCTGGTACTGTTCGTCAAGTCCTGGTGCCATGTTCATCAGAATATTTCAAATTCCCATTTTCCTTTCCTTCCCAAGAACTCAAGTTTTAAAAGTCCCAGTTTCTTTGAGCAGATAAAGTATAGAAATACGTATCTTGGAAAATATCTGAAATATGTTATGTTGTGCAGTTAGCTGCTCCCAAGAAACAAATGCAGATTTTACTCCAAGTCAAATGTTTTACAGATCAATTAGGATTTGAATGTATATGTTGTAAGATTTTAACAAGAATTGATGATAATGTTTCTTCAAAATTGTTCTCAGTGAAAAGTAAGGACACATTCAGAACTAATAACATTTCTCCCTGAAGCTCTTGCATATATGTTTAGTCACCACAACGCCTGAATTGAATTGGTAATGTAAATGTCAGTTATTGTTAACCAAGATTAATATGTTTCAGGCCAAAGGTATGGTATTAGCGTAATGGTGATTTACTATGTAAGTACTTGAGGCTAAAACAACTTGCCAACAAATAGTAATTTGAAGTTTTACGGCACCAATTCGAAGAGTTTAGGTTTGCAGTCCAACATGGAATAGTGCATTTTTGTTCATTAGCCCTCAGGATGTTTGATTCTTTTTTCTTTTTTAGCAGAACATCGTATTTCTTTCACAAAGATGAGAGTTTGCAATATGGTAATCTGCAGTTAGCTGTAATTAGTTATGATGACAGAGTTGAATACAATTGCCAGGATTGTAAATCAGAGGCTAAACAGGTTTCTGCAGTATAACATCATAAATCTCACTACGATTTACAAACTATATTAGCTTTAGAAACTTTGGTGTGGAAGGAATCAAGTGATATCTCTTTGTAAGGTGATTATAAAGGTAAATTGCATGTTTACTTGTATAAACAAACAGATTACACCATGAACCTTTATCAAGATTTTTCTCAGTTCCAAATGTTCCTGTCCAAAACTTCCAGGTTCTCTGTCCATAATTTGGTTTTTTTAAGCAGCTGGCAGATGAGTGTTAGACAGAGTTGACCTTTCTGCTTGTTATATACTGAAAAGCAGAATGATGCTGATAATTTTGTGCTGAAAACATCAGCAGTATTCCATTAAACATTTAAAAGTAACGTACATTAAACAGATGCTATATATTTTCTTGTAATAGTTGCCCTTAATAGTAACAATATTTATTAGTCAAATAAAGATCTTGATCTAATTGTAAAGATACATGCTATTTGGTATGAAAATGTGCTTTAGAAGAAATCCAAACCCTCAAAAAACAGCTACTGCCTGAGAACTTGCCACATTGTATTTGTCACAGTAGTGCATACCCAACCACTTGTAATATTTTTCACTTTAAAATAACCAATTAGTTTTACGTTAGGCCACTAATAATGTAACTATTTAGGAAGTGTGCAGAATACTGGGCATTGGGTTACTTGTGCAATGAATTTAAAAATGATCACATTTCAAGTATTTTGATCTACCTAAAGTATTTGCTTAGAATATTAGTTAATTCCCTGAATTATACCATGTTCAAAACCCCCCTGATTAACAGGGAAAATATAAAAGCCTAATACAGCTTTATAGAGATCATCTGAATGCTTAACAACTAAATGAATGCATAACTGTACCTTTAATAAACATCCTCCTAAACTGCTGATCAGATTCTAAAATGTCTTGCATTCCTGACCCTTTTTTTTGTATAGTAGTTTTTCTCTGTGCTGTGAATTTTGGCTGAAAAAGTAAAACTGCATTCTGAGATTTAACTTTCCTGGTTTTTAACAGTATTAAAACAATCCAAATGCTTGTTTCAGTTAACGGAAACCTTTTTAATCGGCTTAAATATATAATCTGTTATACTGAACTAAATTTGAGATGTAATAATAATTCTTTTGGCAAATGAAAAGTTTGTACTGTCTCCTCATCTGACTGAAATTAGGTATCTAGAAGAATGTACTTAAATTATTAATTTCAGTGCAAATCTGTTGTGAAGCTAAATATTTATTAGGAGCTCATTTGATGATATCTTGGGTTGGGCAACAGCTAAAAGGTAGCCTTACCTAATCTCCTTCTTACCCCTTGAAAAACCTAAATGCATGCTTTATTTTCCCACACACACACACAATTTCATATTTCTTCCAATTATAGTCATGGTACTCTTGAATATCCTGAGCAGTCTTAAGTCATTTGAGGAAAAATCTTGTAGCTTCCTAAGTGCAGTCCTCTGCAGTAAACAGAAAGCCTAACTTTGAAAAGGGGAATGTCCTCTCACAATTACCCATTGTTCTTTGAACAAGGGTTGTATCTTGAGCTACCTGGCCTGATCAAAGCTAGCGCTGTTACGTGCCAGTAAGGCCTCTTAATGAAGTTAACGAAGTTTATTACTCGGGTACTATAACACAGCGAGGTGGCTGGATTGCTGTTGGTTTTACAATAGACTTGGTCGATGTCAAGTTGATGGCTCCGTGCGCTGTTTCACTAAGCAGTGTAGATGCTCCCCGTTGTACGGCTCTCACTCATGGCGGTGTCATACTTTTTCATTTCTACTCCCAGCTGGGGATAGCCAAGACTCATGTTCTTGCAATTCCATTGTGTTCTAAGGCCTACACAATCAAGAAATAAATTGTTTATCAACTCCTATGATAAAATACAGGCAGTTTGAAGTTTGACAACAGCACACTATACAATTACTAGTATTTCTTAATACCGCATTCCTGAGCTTCTAAACCAAAGAGTGGCTGCAGGGACAGTTTGACAGATAAAAACATATATATAGTTGTTGGAGTTTTAATAGTTTTTTGCCTGCAACCATAATCTGTATCATTATTTTTTTTTTTAGTTTAATTCTGTTGGACAAGTTTCAAAGATAAGTATGGTGTGTAATAAGCCTTTGCAACCTCTAATTTGTGAAGGAGTGTCTGTCCAGTTAATACTTGCTCATTGAAGCAAGGGGTTTTGAAATAGCTGAAGTACGAACTGTAATTACTGATGTCTGTTTCCTATTCACCGATGGCTTCTGGCATTTGATCAAAAAATTGCTTAATCTCAGAGCATTCCCCAATTTCAAAAATATTTACTTCATGAGAATTTTACAGCACTAAATGACCTCAGCAAAAGTAAAGTAGATTTTTATATGGCACTGATCATATGTAGTTAATCCACCAACAAGTGTTTTTCCTGTCATTTTTGAATGTTGGTAATTTAGATATGCATGTATTTATAATGTACCTCTAGTGTAAGCTCAAAGCATTTTAAAAAGTTTTAAATATATTAGTAGAGTGGGGTTTTTTACTTCTCAAATGGGGTGGCTAAAAAGAGGAATACAGAGGTTGAGCAATTTATGCAAGGGCAAACTGCGACCTGGCAGTGAAGTGGCAAATGGAATCTCCTGCTTTGTGTGCAGTTTGTCATTGCTGGCAATAACATGGAGAAAGAAGTCTTGAACAAATGTGAGACAGGTGCCTAAATCTCTTTGAAAGCCATTGGGAATGGGGTACCTCATTACCATCTGTCCTGCTGAGAGGGTAAAAGACGGATATTGAATGCAGATGTTCCAGACATCACAAGAGTAAGTGGAAGCCCTAATTTCATTTGAGAAAAGTTGTCATCTTTCCTGTTGAAAAATGCCTGCATTGCTTTGATCTGCCTCCAGCTGTGTTTATTATACCATCAAATCTTGTCTTCCCGGTTTCCTTGGGACTGTGTGTAACAGAGTTGGGAGTTTTTCTGTTTCTTTGCTGAGAATCAGACCTGGAGTATGTTTTCTCCTCAAAAACCATACGAGTTAAACAGGTAGTAAGAAGCACAAACAGCCAACTTTATATATAAAAACGAGCTCTACAGATTTTGCATGCGATGGTTCTTATCGTGCTCATTCTTTGGTTATGTTCATAAATACGATGGGCACAGTCTGAGGGAGGAGACAGCTATTTGCAGTGAAAAGACAACGTCATGCCAA